>CAJVGC010000432.1:39927233-39983823 GCA_910822075.1 Senecio squalidus
TCCGCTTCCAAGCGGGGTGTGACAGAAGTTGTATCAGAGCCAAAGGTTATAAGCGAACCGGGTGATTTAAACTGAGTACATCACTTGGACTAAGACCATAGGCTTTTTAAATCGATTTTTTACTCTGATAGCAATGTGTGCACTATTTTATACGTGTTAATTTAGCGTTGTGTTTGGCATTTGGCCTTGTTTTGTGTTGCACACATTTGCTGAGCGAGTCTCTTCCTCTTTTATTTTAGGACGATGCGCCTACGAGGAGATTGCGACACAAAGTTCCGGACGGCGACGTGCTACTGCACGAAGCGAGAGCGAATACCGCGAATTCGAACGCGAGGGCTAATACCGCGAATTCGAACGCGATAAATAATGCTTCGAACGCGAGAGCTAATACGTCCAATGCGAGAAGGAACAATGTGGGGAACGATACGAATCCTGACGTGGCACAGATGATTGCTCAACAGATAGCGGCAATGATGCCCGAGCTTATAGCTCAACTGAGAGAGGGCACCGCCCAAGGTAATGGTTTGGGTTCCGGGAATCCCGAGCCGGTGATTAATAATGAAGGTCCTGAGTTGGTTGTTAATAATGAGGGCCCTGAGCCGGTTGTCAATAATGAGGGACCCGATGTCGTGATTTCTGGATCAGGTAGGGCAGAGGGCTCGACCCAACGCGCTGGGTGCACGCAGAAGACTTTTATGAGCTGTAAGGCCCCAGAGTACATTGGCAATGAGGGAGCGACTGGAACGCTCCAGTGGATGGAAAAGATGGAATCTATTTTTGATGCTATTGACTGTGCGGACAAAGATCGAGTCCGATTTGCTGCATTTGTATTTCAAGGAACGGCTCTGACGTGGTGGAATTCAATCGTGAATGTACGAGGCCGAGCGGAGATTAACACCATGACTTGGGAGCAGCTAAAGGAGTTGATGATTACTGAGTATGTGCCTGAATCCGAGATTCAGAAGTTGGAAGATGAGTTATGGAACCTGACCATGATTGGGTCGGACATCAAGGGGTACACAACGCGTTTTCACGCTTTGTCCCAACTAGTTCCCCATTTGGTCCGACCGGAGCTTAAACGTATAGGTCGCTACACTCACGGATTACCCCTAGCAATCCGTAAGAGTGTCCTATCCAGCAAACCGAGCACCTTTCAGAGCGCGGTTGAGATTGCAATTACGTTAACTCAGAACGCGGTTCGTGACGGTGAGTTACCCCCAATGACTGTGAAGCAAAATTCTGGAGGGGAATGGAGTGCAGAATCCTGTAAGAAGGACTCTCGAAAGAGATTTAGGAGAGATGACGCTCCCCAATTTGTGAAAACATATGCTGCTGTGACACCGGGTACTCAGAGTAAATACCCGAAATGTGAACGGTGTGGAAGGCACCACACCAAAGATGTGGCTTGTTGGGTATGTGGTAAGTGCAAGAAGTTAGGGCACACTGATGACTTTTTGAAGGGCCATTGTTATGAATGTGGATCTCCCGAGCATCACAGGGACAAGTGTCCTAAGTTAGCTGCAGCTGGTACGAGTACTTTTCTTATCTAAAGTCAGCCTGCATATATTCTGCTTGATCCTAATGTTTGGCTTTAAATTCCTTATATTGCGAACTTCTCTTTCCTCTTATGTTATTTTTATTTTTACGCCCTTTTTGCGTTGACACCGAAGAAGCTCAATCTGTAAAGAAGTCGGCGAGACGAGATGGTCCTGCGAGTGCGTTTTTTTTTTAGAGGTTCGACTCCAGATCTTAATCTATCATATCGATTCGACTTAGTAATCATTGATACCAAACCAAACTGTATTTAAGACTCTTCAAAAATCTTTTCGCTAACTTTTCAACTTTAGTAAGAGAATTCTGCAATTGCATGATTCGCTTCCAACTACGCGTAACTTGATCAACTACGCCTAGTTCGAAACAAATTATGTGAGAACGGATCGTAACTGCTATTGTTATTTGAGTCATTAATTTTCAATTCTACCTATTCCAGATTTTAGTCCGTCATTCGAAGAATTTTATATCCGATGCGTTTAAGACTATGACTTTTTGCACGATTTTATCTTTAGCGTCTTCCTTCGAAATAGAGTTAGCCGTTGGTGAGTTTTTCCAACTACCGAAACTCTTTCTGCCTATTGTATTGATTCCGATGACCATTCTTTTCCTACCGACTTGATTCCGATCGCCTTAGGTAGATTCGACGTTTTTATTAGCATGGGTTGGTTGTCGACACACCGTGTAGAGGTTATGTTGCGAGAAGATTATCCGCATACTGTTATAACAGGAAGACTGTTGTTAGGTCAGGGGGATAAGGCGGGGAAGCGCCTTAAAGTCGTCTCAGGATTAGAAGTTCGGTAGTACACGAGTGGGATCGTTCACTCTTTCTTACACATCTGTGGTTCGTGACTTTCCCGATGTGTTCCGAGAGGACTTACCTGGATTACCCCTAGTCAAGAAGCAGAGTTTTGGATTGATGTAGTTCCGAGAGCAGCGCCAGTGGCGAAGGCTCCTTATCGGTTAGCACCCTCGGAGATGTAAGAACTATCGAAGCAGGTATAGAGATTGGTGGACAAAGGCTTCGTTAGGCCAAGTTTCTCTCTTTGAGGAGCGCCGATACTTTTCGTTAAAAAGGAAAGATGCTAAATGCATCACGGCGATGAGTTGAGTTGCATATCGATTATGTTTGTGAGATTCGTTACCGTCCGGGTAATGGGAATGTATCAGCTGATGCGTTGAGTCGCACAAAGTCGGTTAAGCCGGTGAGAGTACGCACCATGATGATTTCGACTCAGTCGAGCTGGAAGGCTCGTATCATTCAGGCTTAACAGGAGGCTCTCACCGAGGATTATATTATTTGGATTATCATGGATCGGTTGACTAAGTCAGCACGTTTTCTGCCTATTCGAGAAGATTACCGAATAGAGAAACCTTTTAGATTGCATATTGACGAGATTTTTCTGCCACTTCTGATCGTGACACGCGTGCGTTTTACACTTTGGCGGAAGCTGGAAATCAACATTTTCTGCTAGCCGAGTTTTCATACTACAATAGTTACCGCCCCATCCTTTGTTGCGTGCCGTGTGAGGCTTTTTACTGTCATAACTCTAAAGTTTGGAGCCAAGTTACTCGGGAACGGGAGGATGGAATGCAGCGAAAATTTCCCCATCTATTTTTCTACTAGCGATGCTCATTAGTAATTTCGAGGACGAAATTCTTTTAACTGGGGGAGGCTGTGACGTCCCGTCAATTTGAAATACTTATATTACTGTTATTATTTAATTTTTATTCGCAATTGACCTGACCCTTGTATTTCGCTTTGTTTTGCTCACGATTTACTGTTATTGAGTATCAGGTTTTCTGTTTTTGCTGATTCGTCCCTTGAGACGAAATAATTTTATTTTATCTAAGTGCCAAATAGTTAGTATGCTCATGAATATAAGTTAGGAGGTTATGCCCAATTTGTCGGTTAACGTATTCTTTATCTTAGAGAAACCGTACTTTTACACTTATTTATCTTTTACCGAAATCGTGCGTTTCTTGAATCTAAACCTAAAGGTTATCATTTAAATGAATCATAATACCAATAATACTTATAATGAACTTTCCTAAGTTCATTTGTAAAACAATCGGGAATCCTAAACGAATGCATACACTTAACGAAAACTCGAACAAAACGAAGCAAATCCAGGAAATGGACTGGGCGCGCCGCAGTGGGCTGGCCGCGCCGCAGTCATCCCCTGGACAGACTTGTTTTTGTTGTGTGGTGAGTCATAACTTGCATGTAACACAATTGTAACACTTGTCCCTAAACGTGTCAATACCACATTTAGGCCAGATTTGAGCATCATATGGTTTCTAACTAGCTCACATTTCATTTCAATCACACACACAAAGTCTCAAACACTCTCTCTTTTCTTTGAAGCATAAACACATAAACACTTTCCCCTTCACCCAAACCCCTTTCTTGTGGCTGAAATCCCAGCAAGTAAACACCAAATTAATCACCAATTTCATCTCTTTAAATCGTTTGTATCATCAAGGGAAGCTTGGGTAAATCATCCATGGGTTGCATGTTTTGAAATCTAGCAATTTTTGGGTCAAAAATCACCACCAAGCATCAAGTAATTCCACCAAGTCATTTTAGATCATCACATCTTCATTTTCTTTGAGGTATAATAACCCTTCACTACTATTTTTCATTTGATTTACTTGTTGCATGTATGATCTAACTAACGAAAATGAGTTTTTAACAAGTTTGATGGTAAATAATTTATTAAAATCAAGATTTATCAAAATGTATATGGATCTTTGATTTAAATGGTGAAAAGCTTAACAAAATGGTTGTTTAAAAGTATTTTGATGATTCCAGAACTTGCATGTTTGAATCTATTGCATTAAAAGATAATTTGTCAACATAAAAACGACTTTGTAAATATTGGTTCGTCTGATGACGACCGCGGCGCGGTCAACCCACCGCGGCGCGGTCGTGGACCAGATTCTGGAAAATTGTAAACCCGTTAAATTTCACCTAAAACTTGTTATATTGGGAACCCTTATTAACGGTGAGTGTCTTGTGTTTTGGAGGAGGACTTGACCTCAGTACCACGCCACCGAAGTCCTTGGTTCCGAATTCTATTCTTGTCAAATCTTGCGGGTGCTAACGGTATAAATTGTTATCTTTGAGAATCTTTCGTTTCATTTCCATTATCCATTGTTATTCGGTTTTAGCCTTGAAAACGGTTAGGAGTAAATATTAGACCAACACTTAATGTATTGTCGGATTTGGATTAGGAATGGACGAAACATATTAAAATGTAATCTAACCGAAAGCATCGAAATTAACCTGTTATTGTACTATGTATTATGAGAAAGATGTAAAGTGTAAATTGTTGATAAGCGGGAAAGTGTATAAAATTTGGAATAATAATATATGACGCGGAAGCGCTGCCGGATTTTCCATTCTCGACTTTGCGACATTTAAAATACTTATATAAATAATTTGTATACAAAAGTAACATATTATACAAGTCTTTGGACTCAAAGACGCCAACGCAATCAAAAATATCATAATATTACTTAAAACGGATGTTTTCAACCTTTTTGCGACATATTAATCTTCGCCTCAACTTGATCATCGTTTTAAGTCATCAAAATATGTTTTGCGGCAAACCTTATAAATGGTTTTGAAAAGGCATTTTACTCTAAAGATTTTGGTAAGAAAAGACTTCAAATTATTCAAAGTGTCAAAACTGACTTTTAAATTGATTTTGACTTTAATAAGTCAACATAATTGACCTTTGACTTCCATAAGTCAACATCTGTGACTTTGACTTTTATAAAGTCAACACTCCTTACGTTTGACTTTGACCAAGTCAACATTGTTTCCGTTGACCTTGGTCGATCTATTTAAACTTGTTAACGATATTCTATTAAGCGATACTCCTAGTAATCATTTTCGATTCGGAATATCATTCTTTTCCAATTGACGATTATGACGTGGAATGCCGATATCTCTCCGGACGATCGTGTTTGACACGGAACATCGCCTTCTAAATACGTCACCTCATTTAAATTTATTAATATTCGGATTATCTTATTTAACTTAATCTTAACCGACAAGGCTAAACCGGACCTAGACTTATAGAGATACTGAGACTATATTATTTATTGTTTTAGGGCACTTAGACGGGGGGTTTGAAATCCCGTGATTGATTTACCCGAGATTTGCTGAAGATTGTTTTGTGAGTTATTCGTAGCCCTTGTCTTAAATACTTTTGGGCTGTAAAGCGTATATTAAACTGTTTGTGTATATTAAACTGTCTGCATGAATGCGGAATATTTTTCTAAATTATCTTGTTTACCCAGTGAATTTGGTCTGCCTTAGTTTTAAGTGTTTAAGCCATGGTGGCTCCCCTCTAATACACTCGTTAAGCTTTTGCCCGTGGTTCATATGTATAGATCTGTATTGGGTTATGTACCTAACCCACATTCCTCTGTAGGCTGCTACTACGAGCGGATGTTATGACCGTAATATTAAACCGTATGATTAAACTGGTTGCCTTTGGATTAACACACCTTAGGCTAGGGGATTAAACTGATTGGTTCAGGATCGAGATGTATGACTACTTAGGCATAGTACCTTTCACTATTGGATGAATACAAGATAGATGATTTTAAACTTACTGATTTACTGAAACTTGTCTATGGGTCATTTTACTTTAAAATTGCGAATAATTCACCAACATGTTGTTGATGTCGTTTTAACGCTTTGCAGGAAATTGAGGATTTCCGTTGATCATGCCATAGTTGTTTTTGGATCGCTCGCTTTTGGAAAACTTGAATTGAGCTGTTATTTTAATTTCCATGACGATCCTTTTGTTGATTTCTTTTGGAATTGTATTCGTACTTGGCGTCTCATCGCCTTGACTTATTGATGTATTTTGTAACATTTGGCATGATCAATTTAATTTGATGTTTTGTTTATCGGTTATATTGTTGTAATCTTGACTTTGATATTATAACTGGAACATCTCGCGTTTCCGCTTCGAAGCGGGGTGTGACAAAGCCAGGGGGTTGTTTGCTCGGGGTTGGGATGCTGTAGATAGAGGATTACGAGCAGAACATTAGCAAACGATTTCTATCACTCCACCATGTATATTTTGGCTGAAACCAAACCAAAAGAAAGAAAGAAAGGTCCGAATTCTAGTACCTTATGGACAGTCCCGATGAAGGTGAAGTAAGCTTCGGATTTCCCTTTGCTGGTTGATGAGAACGACGAGGAGATGGTGGAGGTTTGATGATCGGCCGATGATGTAGCAGTGGGTGCGATTAGGATTAAAAGAAAATAACGGGAAAAGAGGGGAGGGGTGACGGTAGGATTAGAAAAAGGATTAGGGTTTTGTGTGTTTTAGGTTTAGAATGAGAATGGTAATTAGATGCTTAAGGTTAGTTTGGTTTAGGTTTAAGTTAAGAAAATCTAAGGGTGTTTGTTTGGTTTAAGCAAGCCAACAAACAAAAACGAAAATTTTGTGAACTCATGTCCTGAAATACACATTTTTCTCTTCGCTTTAACGCGCAAGTAACGGGTGACCTTCTAAAGTGTAAAATACGTAAACACGATATAGGGAACCTTCGAATAGTTACCTTATGTTTAATTATTGAACCCGAATCCGAAAATCATTTGTAACGATCAATAAATATAGTAAAGTGAGTTAGTATCTAAAGTACTAACTTAACCGATAAGTTATCTAGGAGCTCGACTAGTGGGAAACTAATTATTGTGCACCTAACTAAAGCAATAGCATCACATATAGAGTATACACACATGTCACAAGTAATCATTATACATAAAAGAAAATGTAAGTTCTTTTTATAAAAAATTTTGTAAACCCGGTAAGAGCATACGGCATACTAGACTAATCTGAGTCGGAAAAGTGACGGTTGTCACAGTATTCCCCACTTAAAAGAATTTCGTCCCAAAATTCAAGTGGTATAACTGTTGACATAAACATCAATCGAAAATGAGTATCTAAGGGTCTTTCGTACAGCAAATCCTCAAGATTCGCTCAAGAAGTGTGTCATGAATTTAAACACTGATACTAGAACAGATACGTGTTAGAATATATTTATGATTACGTCTAATTATAAACACATTCTACATGTACGTTCACATTGCCATAACAGTTCATAGGTAGTTTGTGTAAGCGCTTAAGGTCAATTGTATAACAATGCACAAGGTTCAGTTCCATAGAGAGTATGAATCTAGGTAGATACATGGTAAACGATAAGTTCTCCATTATGTTGGCCAGACATAACTTAAAACTAATCATTAAGTATCGCTTATAGAATTTGATATGTAACACTTAATTGTCAATAGACGTCACGGGTCACGGTTAACGAACAAAATCGTCGGTCATAAAAGAATCACATGTAATCGATAAAAGAGTGAAATAACTTCATAACAAATTCAAACGGGTGTTGAAAGCAAAGTATTACGCGAAAGTTTGCAAATTACTAAAGAGGTTGGAAGGTTTTATCATATCGCGTATAACAACGAGTTTCCTCTTATGTTGATCAGACACAATAGAATTCCTATCATTACTTGCGAGCGATTATCACTGAATATGAAATACCGAATTACAATGAAGATCAACAAAGCAGAGATTAAGGAAAACGAAGTCATTAGAACGAATTTTGAATCATCAGAGAGTTGAATATATAGTTAGATTGGATAGTAGTAGTTGAGGAAGAAATCCTCGTCAAAGATTATCTCATATCCACATCTTGGACAGAAACTAAATAGAGTAGATTCGTAGAGAACTTTGTATCGAAAGAGTTGCTTTAGGATGGTTGTTGTGTAGCGCGTAACTCGAATCAATTACACAAGTCTATTTCAGTGTTTGGTATCATCGTAAAATTTTCAACAACATATCTGAATGCACTAACCGAAAAGTTTACACGTTGGATGCGTCTACACTGTATCATGAATCAAAAGGATTCAAGTGACTAATATCAGGAAAGAATATCGCTTCAAGTATTATTTACATCCAGAAATATCCAATTTACATCGAGGTGGACATGAATAGTTGTCAAAATAGTGAACTCATGATAATGAAATGAACTAGTATTTTAATGCCTAATACGCTTGCAATTAATCTCGAGATGTCGAAGGTCTAACGCATAGAGCAATGTCGGTTGAAGGTTTCAGTACCGAAAGAAAGTTGTATGGGTATCAATGAGGTACGAGCTATTGTGTTTTTCAACTGATAAAGGTTACTCTCCTTGTGGGTACGTATAAGAATAAGGTTTCAAGAATCATACGCGATAAAGAAATAGTCGTCAGATGTTACCGTCTTCTGTCTCAAGTCGCATCTAAAGTCACTTCGAGGTTTCGATAAGAACTGCGATGATAAAGAATTCAAGGATAGAGTTTATCTCGGAAAACTATCTGTTGTGGAACGTCATGGAAATTGTGGATACAATCAAGGAGGGATATGCTTAAAACATACGAAATCGGATATAATGAAGTTTGGGAAATAAAATTCTTCTCGTACTATAATATATGTCTTACCGAAGGAACGTGTCGAAGGTTACAATTATATTGGAACTGGATAGGTATAAATCAAAGTAGAAATCTTCTTCTGCAACCGAATGTGAAGTAGATGGAAATTTCTCGAAATAGTTGAGAATACGCTAGAGTTGACAAATACATCGTCTTAGAGAACATCTGATTTGATTAAGAAAATAGAGAAAAGAGTTTCACCGGTTTTTATAAACTGACTGATAAGGAAATCAATTAGTTTACAACTCCAGATGGTTTTAGAACACTAACTTTCTATGAATGCACTCGACCAGTATCAGCGGTAGCAGTATGTGGAAACCTCACATGTTTTCGAGATTATTGGTTATCAAATGATTGGTAAAAAAATCCAGAATCGGATAGTTTATCTTCTCGGGGAAACGAATACATCACGAGTAAACTTTCGGGGCGAAAACGATAAGTTCGCATCATCAGGAACTAGTTTCGGCTTGAGCGACCTTTACGAATAACAGTGATTATGAAAAAGGGATAGAAGAATCCATATTTTGAGGGCATGTAGTATAGCTTCGTAATCCATTCCATCCATAGCTTGAGAGAACACGAGTTCAAGTGAGTTAGTTCTGACCAACTCGAGATTAAATAATAGAGTTTGAAGTGGTGTTCTATAAAGACGTTTAGACAGCGATTTCATTTGAGAAGATTAGTATAACTCGCGAAAATGTTTTGGGGCCAGGTTTCCGTAATAGTTATATTTCGACATTTGAATAGTTTTGTAGTAGAGACCAAAATTTGAAAACGAACAAAATAGGAGAATAGATGTTTTGCTGTTGAGTCATAAAAAATTTTTTACCGACTAGAATGCGTATTTCCGAGCGTCAATACGAGAATCTTTACGAAAGAATATGACGAGAATTAATATTCTCCTCGAATTTTGAAATAATGTAGCAACCGAAAGGATAAATACAATCTCGTAGTATCTGGTTTAAACAATTTGCTGAGTAGCGTGGTAATATAATAATGAATGAAAAGGATTCAAGGATGTACAAATCGAGATAAGCGAAAACATATAGCACCGTCTTCAAAATAGGGTAGGCGAGTCTTCATCTTCACATCTTCAAATCTGCGAGAAGGTTTTTCCACGAGAGCGTCACGTACGGGAGAATAGAATTCCGAAAGTACGAAGATCGAGAAATCGAAATGAAAAAAAATAGAAATTTTAAGTGAGGGGTGGAGTCGTAAATGAATAAGAGAATGATTCCAATACTGCAACTAGATGAGGCACTCAAAGATAGACATACAAGTCTGCTTCTCGTATACATGATCATAATGGTAACGCTTACATTTTATTGAAGTAGAAGTATAAGAGTTTAAGTCGAATTCGGTAAAAAAAAAACAAGAAATGAGATTTTAAGGAAATGAAAAGTGAATAAATAGAAACTCCTTCAGCATCGTAAGTCGTTGCGGTTCACCGTCTTCCTTAGGCGATAAGTCGATAGATACGAGTACTGATACGATATGAAATATTAAAAAGATCCTAGAAAAAATCTATATGAAGGACACCTAGTTATAGTCTAGGCCAAACCACCTAGTTCTCTATAACCATGTGCTCTGATACCAATCTGTCACACCCCGCCTTTGGCGGAAACGCAGAGTGCAACACGATTGGCGATCGTCATAACACAACAGTAATATAAAGAATATAATCTATGAATAAATAAATAATGTATTGTTATGACGTCGCCATACTCAAGGTATAAACCTTAGTACACGAATATCGTCAAACACTACAAGAAGAATATTCAAATGCAATCATCAAAGAAATGAAAGAATACTTGGGCGTGCAAACCCGAAATGTAATTCAAATGTATAATATAAAATGTCCACAATGCAAATATATCCTGAGGTCATCTAGTGTCCGACTCCTACATCCAAGTCCTATGCCTACTCATTACCTAAAAGTAAAGCTTAAAAACGTCAACATAAAGTTGAGCGAGTACATCGAGTAGTAGTAAAAAGTAAGGTAGAAAACATATCTTAAAATCAGTAGTAAAGTAATGTGTAACTAATGCATGTAAGTAGTAAGAAAACATCATCCACAATCATACAACGTAAGCATGTATCACAAGTAACCATAGTAAGTACATCTCATTAGTAGGAAAGGTATACTAATGAGCATGCATATATCAGTAGGAAAGGTATACTGATATGTATCATCCGCAGTAGCCACGCTACCGTAAGTACACCTCATTAGTAGGAAAGGTATACTAATGAGCGTGTATGCATCAGTAGGAAAGGTATACTGATGTGAATCAACCAACTGTCTCGTAAAGTTTTAGAAAAGTTTGCATTAGTTTTGTTACACATTTCATGGAATCTAAAAATAGTAAGTTTCCATAAATAGAAGTATATATTTATGGCAAGTTCTAAAAATAGTAATGTTTCCATATATAGTAAGTATGGAAGTAAAATATCTTTATCGAAAATCATTTTTCTCAAAATAGTCTGGTTGAGCTTTACCTTCCCCCGATTTGTAAAACATAAACAATAGTAAAGTAGGGGCGATGACTCACCTTATCGAGTGAGCGTATGTAAGCGGTACTGTGCGTATATGGTGTAGTAAGTTGGTCACAAATAGATTCCTCACTAGTCCTAGAGCTCCCCTAGATAAAAGTATAAACATATAAGAATAGTATTTGACGGTTAACGACTTTGAATTAAACAATGAATTTTTCAGCGAACACATAGGTTTACTCAAACTGGGATAACTATGGTTGTAGAAGGAATTAGACGTTGAGGGAAACATATTTGAAAACTAGGCACCGAGAGCTACGTTTTAGACAAAGACATCGTTATAAAAGAGTTTGATATGAGTAAGATATAGTTAAAACAAAACTGGTTTTCAAAACTGTCCAAAAACGTTATTCTTAAAGATGTTAAGTTTATTACATTAAAGTGTCGTATAATTTAGGTGTAGACAAGATAAACAATTTTAGTATTTTTAAAGCTTGTTATTAACTTAGTGTAATCCCAATTAATAATTATTATGGTTGTCTAAGTGGTTACACGAGATAGATTAATGAACCTAGACATATTACTCCAAATAATCAGATTAGACCCCTAGCTGGTATTTACGTTTTTAGGAAAAACTATAAGGAGTTAGAAAATGAAATTTATGTTTTTGAAAACTAGACTCCGAGACCTACAACTTATGTTCAGGTCATAAAATCCAATTCTCAGTTTAAGTTATATAAAAACGTGCATGAATATAGATTACAACGGAAAGGGACCCAAAAATGTCCAAATACAAGATTGTCCGAAATTACTATAACACGAAACGATACGAATAACGAAATTCAACCACGCAGTTATATACGAGAAATATAAACAACCACGCAATTAAAATATATGAAATAAAGAATAATTGGCAAAACAAACGCCACCAAAAACAATAGCGCAAACATAATAAGACAGGTGATTTACCGTTAGTCGTAATGGTTATACAATCGGGAGTCGATTACCGTTACGACTTGGAATCGCTTGAATAGAGACTCGAGAGCTTTTAAGGCACGATGAAGGAACTTTATTCCCTCTGTCCAAAACTCGATTCCAACACGAAATTCGCCTTCCCAAATCGGTTTGTAGTCCCTTAACGAAAAGTCTCGGTAAAATTATGAATATGATAGTTACGGCCTGTAGAGGGACTGAAATTAGTGTAGTACTTTCCCGTTATCAATTTCGCCTTATTGAACTCTCGGATTACTGATGGAATATTCGTGTGGTGGGCTGTGGAAGATCAACAACCGAAACATCATAAGCAGAAAACGAATCTATGGAAACCCTAATTAGGGTTTCGGCCAAAAAAACAAAACCAAGGAATGAAACTCGATTACCTGTTTATGGTTTGGATTTGACGAAGCCAGGGGGTTGTTTGCTCGGGGTTGGGATGTTGTAGATAGAGGATTACGAGCAGAACATTAGCAAACGATTTCTATCACTCCACCATGTATATTTCGGCTGAAACCAAACCAAAAGAAAGAAAGAAAGGTCCGAATTCTAGTACCTTATGGACAGTCCCGATGAAGGTGAAGAAAGCTTCGGATTTCCCTTTGCTGGTTGATGAGAATGAAGAGGAGATGGTGGAGGTTTGATGATCGGCCGATGATGTAGCAGTGGGGGCGATTAGGGTTAAAAGAAAATAACGGGAAGAGAGGGGAGAGGTGACGGTAGGATTAGAAAAAGGATTAGGGTTTTGTGTGTTTTAGGTTTAGAATGAGAATGGTAATTAGATGCTTAAGGTTAGTTTGGTTTAGGTTTAAGTTAAGAAAATCTAAGGGTGTTTGTTTGGTTTAAGCAAGCCAACAAACAAAAACGAAAACTTTGTGAACTCATGTCCTGAAATACACATTTTTCTCTTCGCTTTAACGCGCAAGTAACGGGTGACCTTCTGAAGTGTAAAATACGTAAACACGATATAGGGAACCTTCGAATAGTTACCTTATTTTTAATTATTGAACCCGAATCCGAAAATCATTTGTAACGATCAATAAATATAGTAAAGTGAGTTAGTATCTAAAGTACTAACTTAACCGATAAGTTATCTAGGAGCTCGACTAGTGGGAAACTAATTATTGTGCACCTAACTAAAGCAATAGCATCACATATAGAGTATACACACATGTCACAAGTAATCATTATACATAAAAGAAAATGTAAGTTCTTTTTATAAAAAAATTTGTAAACCCGGTAAGAGCATACGGCATACTAGACTAATCTGATTCGGAAAAGTGACGGTTGTCACAGTGTTTGCTTTGAAGCTTTGGATACATTACCTAAAAGTAACCAAGAGTACGTTGTACACCGACCATAAAGGTCTACAACACTTTCATGGTCAGAAGGACTTGATAAAGAGATGACATCATGAATGGTATCAAGTGCTACCAATGTAAAGAATATGGCCATTAAGGATTTTCCGCTATAGAATAAAAGTGAAGATAATAACCTGCAGGGTTCTACGGTTGCAATAGTAGTTGAGGAATCAGTTCATTTGGGAGACTTTCTCACAGTCTCCAAGGATGTCTATACTTGTACTTAAGATATAGGGATTTTAGATTCCGATTGTATGATGCATGTGTGCTCTAGGAAAGGTTATTTTGATAAACTTCAAACAAATAAGGCGGGTGTGCTAACTTTTGGTAATGGATCAACATGCGATGTCGAAGGTATTAGGTCGGTGAAAATCAGTATGTTCTTTGTGGCTTATGTCCGTAAGATGCGTAAGAATCTAATTTCCTTGGATTCTCAAGGATACGATTATTCATCCGTAGGGGGGGGGGGGGGGGGGGTCTTGAAAATCACACGTGGTGCAAGGTCCTGATGAAGGGAGAGAAATATGACGGGTTGTATCGTCTAGTTGGGAGAAAAATATGTAATCAAATCTCGAAGGTTTGGAAAGTGTATGTGTACTCGTAAAAAGGACTAGGAACAAGTTATGACTTGTTTAACTAATTTAGATGATGGTGAGGAGAAAATTCCTACTTAGTGAGAGGTGATTCGAGACTCCTTCTGGAGTGGACTATGTGAGTCGACTAGATGCAGCTGCACATATTTATCGTCCATCTTTCGAATCAGGTGGAGTATGGAGTGAGGACCAAAGTGATTCAAGGTGTGCAACGTGCCAATAGAGGCCAATGGTGGAAATACTTGGTAATGTAGTATTTCTAAATGAAAAACAGAAAAGGAGTAAATGTTCATCAATGTGGAGATTTGTTGGAGGGTGGTGAATGTGTTGGCTCACATTTACTAGTATGTGGATATAGTTATTGCGTAAACCCATAGGTAACCATTATGGACTAGTGTTGGAAAGGTGGTAACTATTCTGAAGAAAAATACGGGTCTCCTTTTCCATACATTTATGTGTGTAAAGTCAAAGATATAAGGAAACATATAGCTCTGCATGTTTGTCTTCACATGGATCATATAAGTAAACATTGTGATATGGATTAACATGGGAAGAAAATATTACAAATAGATAGTTATCTACCTAGCAAAAGACATCACAAAGCAAAAAGACACTCCAATTGTAATATCACTTAGAGAGTATTTCTTTGTGAGGATAAGAGAGTTTATTCTTGTAAGGGTTCGAAAAGAGTGTACGGGAGACTTAGATTTTACATTAAAATCTAAGGGGCCTGAGTTAGGGTAGAACTCATAGTGATACAATCTCTTGCACCGAGCTTCTTTCTCGTTATAAGAATAAAGGAAAATCTTGGTGGACGTAGGCAAAAAAGTATATTGTTGAACCACGTAAATCATCATGTTTATTCGCAATTTATTTTGTTTTCTATTATTTCTTGCAAGATTATCTCGAACAATTATATCCTCGCTTTATGTGGGTGTCGTACACTGTTTTTCATAACACTTGTGAAGTAGAAACGGATCCCGCAATCTAACATAATTTCATTAGGTTTAGATATAGTGGCAAATCTAGAATTCCGACTCACGTATGTCCTTGACTTTGACTTAGTGAAGCAGAAAAAAACAACGTTACTTGATGAAGAGTCTTTATAACCCAAGAAAGCAACAACTTTGAATTTGGGAACATAGATATTTAAAATAAATAGTGTTTGTACGAGATCCAAAAGCAAGATAATGACAATAGGAATAAACCTACAATATGACATTAGCAGTAAGATATGCAAAAACAAAGTGTAGTACTTGAAGTGATGTCATGACTAAAACTCCAGTATATAACATCCTCTATGACCTAACCGTTCCACATATCGAGAACAAAATTTTGAGAGTATTAAACTTGATCTCTAGTGCTATTAAAATACTATACAACGATCTTTTTTACATTGTAAATGCTTTATAAGTTTCTCATTACCAATTCTATGTAGGGTTAACTACATGATAGTGTAAAAAATTTCCTGGTTGCTAATTTTTGTATATCCCTCTATTAAAACCTCTATTGTATATATTCAACTCTTTATTTTTTTTTACAAAAGATGTAACATACAACATTTTTGTTGATGTGTAACCATTTTAATTATTGAAAAATATGGTCCTTACATCATTTGTGAAAACAATAAGAGTTAAATACAAATAATAGATGTTCTGAAAGTTGGCTACGCACAATATTTAAATGGGGAAGGTTTTTTACAATTTCATTCACTTAACCCTACTATCTAATACATTCGTTTTGATATATGATACTAAACAACCAATTACAAAGTCACCACTCATCTTGATGTGCAAATCCGAAATCAATTTCATTGCTGAAAAATAACCCTTCACACTATATATAACAACCATCAAAATCAAGTCCAATTTCAAAAAAAGATACATATTTGGATATTATTATAATCATTTTAGAAAGATCTCCCAGGCTCTTCAAATGAATGAAATTTTCTTCACATGCACATCCTTAATGAAGTTCCTACTGAAGTAGTTGAAGAAGTACTTGAAGATCATTTTCCGTTTGGAACTCATTCGAATAAAATATGGCCATTTCATTAGTTTCTCAAAATTAAATACTTTAAATGACTTAAGCCATAATCAGCAGTAATCTTGTCTCTTGTTCTTGTTCTTGTTGTTGCATATCTATGGCCACATAACATAAAGGTGATGGTGGAAGTTGTTAACATGTGAAAAATAAATGGGTATATTAGTACTTAGTTTATACAAATTGTATATCTATGGTTAAATAAATAAACTTCAAAATAGAAGTGAAAAGTTACTTACATGTGAACCTCTACGGCGACTAATTGCATCATAATAAAGATCATTCATATACCAAATTTCAACATCATGTTTGTCACAAAATGATGTAACTTTGTTTAAAAGCGGTTCCCATCCTACATTCCTAAGTTCTTGCACCTTTTCCTTTTAGAGTCTCATTTGATTCATCGCATTTACAATATAGTCTTTCTGGTCCGTTTAAACAACTAGTGCCCTCCCAAATGGATTCACCTAAATGGATCATATTAAATCGATCTATCCAAACGAACACCCCTATTAGGCGCAAACAATATATCTCGTGGCCTTTATTGTATACGATATGTCATAGAAAACAAAGTCAACCAATGAGGGATGCTAGTCAAGTAAAGGATCTTAAAACAAAACCTACGTTTAGATGTCTAGTAATCTAAGTGTACATACCCAATTGAACTTAGCTCTGCTAGATAAACCGGATGATTGTATTGTAAGGGCTTTCATTAAACTAGGTGACCTAAACTTAAATGACTATAAGTAGGATAACTGTTAAAGTGTTAGAAAACTAGATACGGACATTAAGCGGTACAGTCTAATCATACTTGAAGAGCCTAGACCTTAGTGACATACTCATTAGAGTCATCGAATAATGATAATAACACCGGTAGGGGTCATAGTGCATGCACCACATTATCCAATTACTTATAGATTTACACGTCACTAAACTAATTCAACTCACTAAATTATCACTCATATGTTACTACCTATGAAGTTAATGCAAACACTTCTCAGTTATCATGCTTGCTTACTTATATATCTCAGCTTAGTTTACTTTACTTAGTTTAATTTTTAAATCTAGAACCCCCCCCCCCCCCTCCTCTTTTGACAACCGAAAAAACAAAATAAAACCTTTTAGTAAAAGTTTGTTTAAAATTCAGCTATCATTTACAACGATGCCATGTCAACTTATCACTTACTATTCTTAATGAAATGATTCAGAAACTTAGATCCGGTTATTATAAATTTAAATCCATGCGATACCTTGGACAGAAAATCCGAACATATCAGCGGTGGAAGAGTATGTACGGGTGATAGATGTAGAATAAGTGGTAAAGGTGATGGAACAATGGTTGAAGTTTATGGAACAAAGGAGACTAGTGTTGCTTAAATGGATAATCATGGTGCTAGTAATTTGCTTTTAATGTTATGTTTTATACCTTTATCGTGTAACTTACTTGGTAAATTGTATTCAACTACAAATAATCAATGAATATGATCTACTTGAAGTTAAGCTTGATGTTGAAGTTCCAAAATGTAATGTTACTTACCAAACAAGAGGTTGTTATTGAGAGTCTAAAAGTGTTTTTACCGAATAATGTAACACCGTGCCCGAATCCGACCCGATATTTGACTTGTAACTTTAATTCAGACTTTGTAATTGTATACATTTGACGATTAATAAAAGTTCGATTTGAGTTATGTATATTTGGGTTATCTTAATTCTATTTAAACCTATTTTATTATATCTTGTAACATTATTAATGTGTTATCTTGCATGTGTACATTAATGTACACTAAAATGTGTTTAATACACATGGACTTATATAAATGCAAGAAATTCTAGTAATGTGTTAACACAAGTAGTTTAATTAATATATGCATGCAAGGAACTATGTATGTATGTATGTATGTTTGCATTCATGACAAGTTGTTCCAATACTTTAAACCTTCCAAACGTTTTTCTTGTTCTTAGCCTTCAAGTTTGGTCAAATGTGGTAGACTAATAGTTACACATTTCTTATTTATGTATTTAAATATGGAACTTGAAATATGCTAGCAACACGTATGTCCATTTATATATCATAAACATCCTTTTTAAACTTTCCTTTCTAATCTAGTCATAATTGATTTGTATTTTGAATGAATGCAATAAAACGTTTTTGGCTTTAAACACCTCTTTAACCATTTCTTTTTGTAACCTACAATAATTAAATTTGGAGTTGATTATTAGGGGAGTTACAAAGCTCATCATCAAATTCAACATTTTGACCTTTCTTTATCACATTTCAAACTCAATAACTTGGTATTTTCTTGTCAAAAATCGAACCAACACAAAGCTCCATAATCGAAACTTCAAGCCTCCCATAATCGATTGTAAAGGTTCCCAATTTTAGCTTTCACAAATTCAGTTTCTCGATTTGGTTTTCTTGTGTCTCGAAACTCAGAAACCAGCAACAAGAACTCGTCATCATCATCATTTTTTTGGTATCTTTATTCTTTTGTATGATGTTGTAATTATCAAACCTTATGTTAAATTCTATTGTTTTTCATCATAATAATCCATAATCATGTTTATCTTTTATGTTACTCAAGCTTACCATTATCATCTTATTAATCTTGTCTATTCAAACTCTAATCTAGAAAACTCTAATTTCATGATATATTCTTATTCATATTTATTCTTATTTCTAGATTTGTAAAGGCAAGTTTGGTGTTCCTTTCAACGTATTCCGTATTCATAATCTAGTATCCGTATCTACCTCCGTATTTAATCATGTGAGTAAACTCGATGACCTTTTTATTATATAAATCTTTGGGTTGTATCATGACATTCATATTCATACTTATATTCATATTAAAACTTATATTCATGTTTATATACTCACTTATAATCATGTTTATATGTATACTTTTTGTATTATATTCATCGTAATTCCTTCATATTGGTATTCATTCATAAAAGTCATTCTTATTATATTCATTCGTAAAGTCATTTATGTTTATATGTACTTATATTCATATTTGATACTATATTTTCGTATTATGGCAAACATTGGAATGAATCAAGTGACACAATCATTATGGGATGCACACACGATATATCAAAAATTCAAACAATCAATCATTCATTATATGTATATACTAAACGGGAAACGTGATAGATCTATTGGCCGTTATTATACATTCCGACGTGTTACTGTGAATGTCGAGGCCCTCGACCGGACTCTATGTGACTTTGATCATCTATGATATACATCAGACTTGATACAAACGCGTGTTATGCCATTATACACATATCATACTTGCTTTCAATATACAATCTTTATACATTCTGTTATTATACATTCTTTTATACTACATTTTACATATTCATTTATATTACTTTTATACTCTTTATTACGTAATCTTTTTAATACTTTATACTTGTCTCTTAAACTTGTTTATTCACCAATACTTTTGTATTGACGTTTACTTTTTACATGATACAGGAAATGGATAGGTTTGCTTGAAGAAAACATAAGAACTTGGACCTAGTTAATGACATTAATGAATAATTTAAGTCTTTTGTCGTTTTTCGGTTACTTTTCTGTAAAACATTTATTAATCTTTAATGCATTCATTTAAACCATTAAATGTGTCTATTATAACCTAATAGAGGAACACGAGTTAAGAACAATTGTAATGCCTAATGTATATTCCGCTTTAGCCGGGTTGTTACAGTTGGTATCAGAGCTCGTGTTTATAGGGAATTAGGTGGTTAGAAAACGGCCTAGTCTATAAGCTACCCCACACACGTCCTCGTGTGTTCATGCATCATAAAAATTGTTTTTAACTAATTTTTGTGTTCCTCTAACTAAATTCTTTTGAGAGATTCTTCATTCGTCGTTTTCAAAAATTATAAATACTATATATATATTTCTAAACCTTATTGAAGATTAGTACTTGTTTGCGTAGTAACTGTAAGGTTTGGATGTGACTAATCGAGAGAGAGTTAATGATCCTGGTTCGTAAACTCTCGACGAACACTCCTCTCCTAGGCCAAAGCGCGACACTTAAACCAAATCTTTAATAATGAAATGTTTTACCCTTCTCGTCTTGAATTAAAATTCTAAAAGTTCATGTTATAAGGTTGTAAGGTTTGGAAGATCGGTAGTTCAATTTCTGTCTAGAGCGGTATCTCGTTACAATTACGTATATAAAACTGGGAAATTTGAACGAGAGTCATCCTCTCCTAGGTCACGATATGATTCTTTGGAGTTCGTATTCTTGATATGTCGAGAATTTCTACGGATTTAACCGTAACCCTCAAAAATCAATTTTATTCGTATTTATACGTATTTATTCATTATTTTATGATTTCTTTAAACATTATACGTGAGTGATACGGATACGTTAATCATACGTGAATCAATAATCATTCGTTGATCATTCGTTAATCATTTGTTAATCATTCGTTAATCATTCGTTAATCATCCGTTAATTATTCATTACTCATTCGTTAATTACCTGTTAATCATTCGTTGGTCATTGTTAAGCGTACGCCCAGTCAATTATCGTTACTCGTTAAAGTCTAATCTTTATTCATTCTTATTTTCAGCATGTTGAACAACGCTGCCAACCGTCAACGCAACAACCAACGCCGTCTCGCAGCCATGGTTTCTCGCCAAATGGCTAATGCGATTCCGCGAGCCATCCAACAGTTTCACGCTACTCAAACTCCTGCACAAGCTCCCGTTGGCAATCATGGTGGAGCATCGCTTAAGAACTTCACTACTTGCAATCCTCCTACGTTTGTAGGTAACGATGGTGCAACCGCTTTGCTGCAGTGGTTTGAAAAGATTGAAAGCATTTTCTCAATAGCTGAAACCCCTGTTCATCTCCATGTGAAGTACGCTGCTAGTGTCTTTAGTGGTCGTTCTCTTACTTGGTGGAACCAAGAGAAAATGACTCGTGGCATGGAGGTAGCTCATGAAATGGATTGGGCCTTATTCAGACAGATTATGACCGAAGAATTTTGTCCGCAAAGCGAACTTAAGAAGTTGGATGAGGAATTCTGGAATTTGAAACAAATTGGAGGAAAAAACGCGGAGTACACTACGCGTTTCCATGAACTAAGCTTATTGGTACCTCGTCTTGTGACTCCCGTATCCATGGCAATCGATAAGTATGTAAGTTGTCTTCGAGCAACTATTTGAGACAGTGTTCGTAGTAGTAGACCGACAACGGTAGAGGAAGCCGTGCGTCTAGCCGCTACTATTAACGATGATCATGTTAAGGATGTTACTTTGGTTCGTTCTAGTAAAGGTAAGAGAAAGGAGGATAGTGAACCGAAGAAATCTGATAAGTCATCTAGAAAGAAGAAGAAGGGGGATAAATCTAAAGCCTTCGCTGTTGTTGAACCCACCAAACAAACTGTAATCACCGCCCCTACTCATCAAGCTCCTGGAACTACTAAACCCTATACCGGAAATTTCCATCTTTGCAACCATTGCAACTATCATCATCCTGCAGGCAATCCTTGTAGAGTGTGCACCAAGTGCAACAAGTTTGGTCACTTTGCTCAGTATTGTAGGGTTGGGCAAAATGTAGTTGTGCCCATGACAATCAATACCTTTGCTCCTCCTCCTGTTCCTATCCAAGCTCATATGCCGAGATTTGGGTGTTTTGGTTGCGGCGATCCTAATCATTTTATTCGTGATTGCCCTTATCGTCAAGGAAACCCTCCACCCGCTCAGCAAAATCAACCACTTGCTCTACAAAATCGTCCACCACTTGTTCAACCAATTCAACAACAACCCGCTGGTCGTGGACGAGATTTTGTCATTAATGCTCAACAAGCTCAAGCCAACAACGAAGTTGTTAATGGTACGTTTCTCATCAATGGTATTTATGCTTCCATTTTATTTTATTCGTGTGTCGATCGTAGCTTTATCTCTACCCAATTTGAACCTTTGCTTGCCTTGAAAAGAAATAAGTTGCATGATCCCCTTAGTGTCGAAGTAGCCAATGGCAAGGTTCTTAAACTAAGTTCTATTTTGAATGATTGTACCTTAAGTCTAGGGAATCGTGATTTCGCTATAGATTTAGTGCCTATGAATTTGGGTAGTTTCGACGTTATCGTAGGGATGGATTGGTTATCCCGACATCATGCCGAGATCATTTGCTTTGATAAATCTATTCTTATTTCGTTTGTTGATGGTAGTATTCTTACGGTTTGTGGTGAAACAAAATCAAAGGGACTTGAACTCATGTCCTGTACGCAAGCTTATACCTACTTGCGTAAGCATAAGAAGGATCTTCCATGTTATCCTGCGTTTCTATCTCACATCATTGATACAAGGAAAGAAACGCTCAAACTTGAAGATATTCCCACCATTCGGGATTTCCCCGAAGTCTTTCCCGAAGACGTATCTGGATTACCTCCTGTACGACAAGTGGAATTCCGTATTGATCTCATTCCTAATGCAACTCCTATTGCCAAAGCTCCTTATCGTCTCGCTCCTTCGGAAATGCAAGAGCTTTCAAGCCAATTGCAAGAACTAACCAACAAGGGTTTTATTCGCCCTAGTTCTTCTCCTTGGGGTGCTCCTATTTTATTTGTAAAGAAGAAAGATGGTTCGTTTCGGATGTGTATCGATTACCGTGAACTTAACAAACTTACCATCAAGAATCGTTATCCTTTACCTCGAATCAACGACTTGTTTGATCAATTTCAAGGTGCTACTTGTTTCTCTAAGATAGACCTTCGTTCGGGCTATCATCAACTTAGAGTAGCCGAAGAAGACATTCCTAAAACTGCCTTCCGAACACGCTATGGTCATTTCGAGTTTATGGTTATGCCATTTGGATTCACAAACGCACCTGGTGTTTTCATGGATCTAATGAATCGCGTTTGTAAACCATACCTCGACAAATTCGTCATAGTCTTTATCGATGATATTCTCATTTATTCAAAATCCAAAGCCGAGCATGAAACTCATTTGCGACTTGCTCTAGAACTCCCCAAGAAAGAAAAGCTTTATGCTAAATTCTCGAAGTGCGAATTTTGGCTCAAGGAAGTTAAATTTTTGGGTCATGTAGTTGATGCGAAGGGAATACAGGTTGATCCCACTAAGATCGGGCCGTTCGTAACTGGCCTATTCCAACTAATCCTTCTGAGATTCGATCTTTTCTTGGGTTGGCAGGCTATTATCGTCGTTTCATCGAAAACTTCTCAAAGATCGCTATTCCTTTGACGAAGCTTACTCATAAAACTGAGAAGTTTGTTTGGGGAGATGATCAAGAATCAGCATTTCACATTCTTAAAGACAAACTTTGTAAAGCTCCTGTTCTTAGTCTTCCTGATGGAACCGAAGATTTCTTGGTATATTGTGATGCATCGGGAAATGGTCTTGGTTGTGTGTTAATGCAACGAGGAAAAGTTATAGCTTATGCATCGAGACAATTGAAGAAGCACGAAGTCAATTATACCGTTCATGATCTCGAACTTGGAGCGGTTATCTTCGCTCTAAAGTTGTGGAGACATTATACAAAGTGTATTGTTTACACGGATCACCATAGTCTTCAGCATCTATTCAATCAAAAAGATCTAAACATGAGGCAACGTAGATGGATTGAATTGCTTAATGATTACGACTGTGAGATTAAATATCACCCTGGCAAGGCTAACGTTGTTGCCGACGCCTTGAGTCGTAAACCTTATTCAAAAGTCTACAGTATTCGTGTTCTTTCGGATCTTCATTCGTTAATCGGTATTGCGCAACAGAAGATAATCAATGGTGGAAACTTGGCTAGTGAATTGGGTTGTGGCATTGAAAAGAAATTAATCATCAAACCAAACGGTCTTCATTATTCCAACGATCGTCTTTGGATACCTTCAATCGATGATCTTCGTAATCTTGTGATGAAAGAAGCTCATAATACTCGATACTCGATTCATGCTGGTGCCGATAAAATGTATCATAATTTGAAGCATTCCTATTGGTGGTCAGGAATGAAAAAGGATATATTTTTATTCGTTCAAAAATGTCTAACTTGTTTGAAGGTTAAAGCCGAACATCAAAAGCCCTCAGGTTTGTTAACTCAACCTGAAATCCCGTTGTGGAAATGGGAAGGCATTGCGATGGACTTTATAACCAAACTTCCACGTTCATCAAAAGGTTACGACAGTATTTGGGTAATCATTGATAGTTTGACTAAAGTCGCTCACTTCATTCCTATTTGTGAAACTTATCGTGTCGAACGCTTAGCTCAAATCTACATTCAAGAAATCGTAAGACTTCATGGCGTATCGCTTGACATCATTTCTGACCGTGATGGTCGATTCATATCTCGATTTTGGAGATCTCTTCAATCTGCACTTGGAACTCGCTTGAATCTCAGCACCGCTTACCATCCTCAAACTGATGGTCAATCGGAGCGTACTATTCAAACACTAGAGGATTTGTTAAGAACATGTGTCATCGATTTCGGTGGTAGTTGGGACTCACACCTCGGACTTATCGAATTCTCTTACAACAACAGTCATCATACAAGTGCAAACATGGCCCCTTATGAAGCTTTATATGGTCGTAAATGTAGATCGCCGGTATGTTGGCAAGACATTGGGGAAACGCAAATAACTGGACCCGAATTGATACAAGAGACAATGGATAAAATCGTAAAAATACGCGAAAACCTCACCACCGCTCGTAGTCGCCAGAAAAGGTACGCCGATAAGCGTAGAAAGCCTCTTGAATTTTTCGTTGATGATCGCGTTCTTCTCAAGGTTTCACCTTGGAAAGGCGTGGTACGATTCAAAAATAAATTGAAGCTTGCCCCGAGATACGTTGGACCCTTCAGAATTATCGAGCGTGTGGGTAAGGTTGCGTATAGACTTGAGTTACCAACCGAACTAGAGAATGTTCATCCGGTCTTTCATGTATCTAATTTGCGAAAATGTCTAGCTGACAAAAATCTACATGTACCATTGGATGAAATCCAAATCAATTCGACTATGCACTTCGTAGAGCGACCTGTTGAAACTAAGGAGAAGTTCAATTCCAATAGTGAAAGTACATTGGGAATCTAAACGTGGACCACAGTTTACATGGGAACGAGAAGATCACATGAAATCCAAATATCCGCACTTATTCATAAATCAACCGGGTACTAGTCAACCATAATTTTCAAGGACGAAAATCTTTAAAGTTGTGGAGACTGTAACACCGTGCCCGAATCCGACCCGATATGTCACACCCCGCTAAAGCGGAAACACGGAATGTGAGAGCTGGAATATCATTACACGGTCATAAGCAAATATAAACGATTCAAGTCATTTCGATTAAAATAAAATTGTTCAAGTTTCAACATTCAAAAACAACCAAGTAGTTCATGATATAACTTAAAGTACAAATACAATGTTTCCAAAATAAAATTCCCAAAATAGAACGGTCTTTTCCCAATGAATGCCTCACGTAACCATAATGACCCTTCCTTGCCATGCATTCCGGAAACTTACATTAATTTCCTGAAACATAAGATAAAGTGTCAACTACATAAAGTAGTGAGTGAGTTACAGTTTAGAGTTTCGAGAAAGGTTTCCAAAAATAGAAAGTTGCAAAATATATGATGACGTCGTAAGAACGGAACAACGTTTGAACATATATGTAAATAGTAAAAGGTTTGAACGTACACAAGTAAGTTAAATAAATAAAACTCGTATAAGTAAAGTTGTAGCGGAATCCAGGCGCTAAAAAGGTGTATGCGTAGGGAGTATGTGTTTAACTAAATAGTAACTCGTATCAATCACTTGGCATAATATAAGTAGTAAGTATACACTAAACCGATTGTGTGGTCGTGAACTAGCCCAAAAATGTTTAATTGTTTGAACTAATCAATATGTACTTGGGACGCTAACCCTGAGCAAGGAGTGACCCCTCCTAAGTATCGATAGCCATATGACTAACGGCTAATGCTAATAGTGTATAAGTTTCCAATACCAAAATGGGCAATTGAACAAAGTTTCCATAGTTTCCAAAGTTTCTTACTGTGACATCCCGTCTATTTGAGGTACTTGAGTTACCGTCATTATTTATATTTTAATCGCAATTGATTTCGACCCTTGTATTTCGCTTTGTTTTGCTCACGATTTATTGTTATTGAGTATCGGGTTTTCTGTTTTTGCTGATTCGTCCCTGAGACCTAATAATATTATTTTATCTAAGTGCCAATTAGTTAGTATTCTCATAAATATAAGTTAGAAGGTTTATGCCAAATTTGTCGGTTACCGGATCCTTTCTCCTCGAGATATCGTGCTTTTGCTCTTGTGGACTCTTTTACCGAAATCGTGCGAATCTCGAAATCGAAAGTGAAAATATAATATTAAATGAACCTTATATAAATTAAATCAAAGTATGAACAATTATAAGTTCAACGCAAAAAGAATCGGGAGTTTTCGATGAACGAAGCTCTTTCATGGTCAAAAACGAGTCTGTAGAGCCAGCCGACCAGCCAGCAGCTGGCAGGGATTCAGCCGGCGGCTGAATCCATCCAGCCGGCGGCTGGAATGGTCTGGACAGGTGTTTGATGACTCATTTTTGCATGAAAAACTATTGGGGACACTTGGCTAAGCCCCATTCGACCCCCATACTGCCAGAAACACTGCCCCAAATGATAATATCAGTCTTGTTTATCTTTTTCCTTCATTTTTTCTAATCACAAACACACACACAAGTGTGTATTCTCTCTCAAACACCCCCTTTTGTTCTTCACTTTCTTTCACCTTGCTGTGATTTCCAGCCTTATTTCACCATAAAAACATCACAAACATCACAATAATCAAGTATATTCATCAAAGGGAGCATGGAGTGGTGATTTTCCGGGTGGTTTCTTGAAGTTCTTCATCATTTTCGGGTCTAAATCTTCATCAAAACCTTCATCAATCTAGCTAGATCATCTTGCTTTCGATTTTCTTGGGGTATAATAACTTTCTTCCACTGTTTTTTATTTACATTTTAACATTTTTATACATGCATGTATCATCAAAGATCAAATATAGATTTTTATAAAAGTTTCTATGGAGATTTATCTAAGAACATAAAAATTTATAAACTTTTACTAAGATCTTGATATAAAAAGGTGTTATTTGAAGAAATAAATGGATATTATTAAAGGTTTTTATGTTGCATGTCGAAATCTACCGAGAATACTCTTGAAAACGCTTAAAAACGATAAAAAAAAACAAAAATCTGGAGCTGTCTGTCAGCCTCCAGCCGACGGCTGGATTATCTCAGCCGGCGGCTGGATCAGTTTGTCCATTCAAATCTTTCGTTTTGCTAATTTTCGGTGGTTGTCTTGTGTTTTGGAGGCGGGTATTCTCATCACTACACCACTGAAGTTGTTGATTCCAGATTCTTGTCAAATCAAGCGAGTGTTATCGGTATAACTTGTTACTCTTGTGAATCTTGTGATTTCGTTATATTCGTTAGTTCGGTTTTAGCCTTGAAAACGGTTAGGGATAATTATTAGACCAACACTCGTTGTATTTCTTCGGATCGGACTGAGATTGGACAAATAAATTTATATTATGAATTAACATAAGTATTGTATTAAACTTATTATTGTATTGTGTATTATGAATAATGGTGTAAAATGATAATGTTGTTAAGCGGGAAAGTGATTGAAATTTGGACTAATATTTTATGACGAGGAAGCGCAGCCGAAATTTTATCTCACAACTTTTTACCACATTAAAACACTTATATAAATAAAGTATATACAAAAAGGTAACATATTTTACAATAACATTGTCTTTGGACTCAAAGACACCAACGCAATCACAAATGTCATAATATTACCTAAAACGGATATTTTCAACCTTTTTGCGACATATTAATCTTCGCCACATATTTGATCATCGTTTTAATTCAACGGAATATGTTTTTACGACAAGCTTTATAAATGGTTTTGAAAGGCATTTTACTCTAAACATTTTGGTATGGAAAACACTTCAAATTATTCAAAGTATCAATTGGACTTTTAAATTGATTTTGACTTTAATAAGTCAACATAAGTGACATTTGACTCTTATAAGTCAACATGATTGACATTTGACTTTCATAAGTCAACGTATTTGACCTTTGACTTTTATAAGTCAACATCTTTAATCTTGGTCAATACAATTAACATTGCTATTACTATTCTCTTCGACTCGGAGTTATCATTTGCTTCCAACGGTCGTTGTTGACGTGAAAGATCGATATCTTGCCGATCGGCCCTTTTCTGGCGCGGAACATCGTCTTCTTAATCCGTCATCCTTATTCGATTTATTAAACGTTGGAATTTTATTAAACTTAATCTTAACCGACAAGGCTAAACCGAACTATACTTGTAGAGATACTGAGACTATATTATTTACTGTTTTAGGGCACTTAGACAGTGGGATTGTGGTCCCGTGATTGTATTTACCCGAGATTTGCTGAAGTTGTTTTGTGAGTTATTCGTAGCCCTTGTCTTAAATACTTTTGGGCTGTAAAGCGTATTTTAAACTGTCTGTGTATTTTTAAACTGTCTGCATAAATGCGGAAACATTACTGATTATCTTGTTTACCCAGTGAATTTGGTCTGCCTTAGTTTTAAGCGTTTAAGCCATGGTGGCTCCCCTCTAATACACTCGTTAAGCTTTTTCCCGTGGTTCATATGTATAGATCTGTATTGGGTTATGTACCTAACCCGCATTCCTCTGTGGGCTGTTACTACGAGCGGATGTTATGACCTTCATTTTAAACTGTATGATTAAATTGTTTGCCTTTGGTTTAACGCACCTTAGGATAGGGGATTAAACTGATTGGTTCAGGTTCGAGATGTATGACTACTTAGGCATAGTACCTTTCACTTTTGGATGAATACAAGATATATTATTTTGAACTTACTCTGTTTACTGAAATTTATCGATGGGTCACTTTTTACTTAAAATTGCGAATAATTCACCAACATGTTGTTGATGTCGTTTTAACGCTTTGCAGGAAATTGAGGATTTCCGTGATCATGCCATAGTTTATTTTTGGATCGCTTGCTTTTGGGAAATTTGAATTTGAATTGTTTATTGTAATTTCCATGACGATCCTTTTGCTGATTTCTTTTGGAATTTTATTTGTACTAGGCGTCTTACCGCCCTTGACTTATTGATGTATTTTGTAACATTTGGCATGATCAATTTAATTTGATGATTTGTTTATCGGTTATATTGTTGTAATCTTGACTTTGATATTATAACTGGAACGCTCCGTGTTTCCGCTTTTAGCGGGGTGTGACTTCTGGGATTAAACTGATTGGTTCAGGTTCGAGATGTATGACTACTTAGGCATAGTACCTTTCACTTTTGGATGAATACAAGATATATTATTTTGAACTTACTCTGTTTACTGAAATTTATCGATGGGTCACTTTTTACATAAAATTGCGAATAATTCACCAACATGTTGTTGATGTCGTTTTAACGCTTTGCAGGAAATTGAGGATTTCTGTGATCATGCCATAGTTTATTTTTGGATCGCTTGCTTTTGGGAAATTTGAATTTGAATTGTTTATTGTAATTTCCATGACGATCCTTTTGCTGATTTCTTTTGGAATTTTATTTGTACTAGGCGTCTTACCGCTCTTGACTTATTGATGTATTTTGTAACATTTGGCATGATCAATTTAATTTGATGATTTTTTTATCGGTTATATTGTTGTAATCTTGACTTTGATATTATAACTGGAACGCTCCGTGTTTCCGCTTTTAGCGGGGTGTGACAGAAGTTGGTATCAGAGCCAAAGGTTATAGCGAACCGAGTGATTTTAACTGAGTAAATCACTTGGACTATGACCATAGGCTTTTTGAATCGATTTTCTCTGATTGCAATGTGTGCACTATTTTCATACGTGTTTATTTCGCGTTGTTTTTGTGGCTTTTGGCCTTGTTTTTGCACACATTTGCTGATCGAATTTCTTTCCTTTTTATTTTAGGACGATGGCGCCTAAGAGGAGAGTTGCGACACGAAGTTCTGCTAGACGTGCTACTGCGAACGCGAGGGCTAATACCGCGAATCAGAATGCGAGAGCGAATACGTCTAATGCGAGAAGGAACAATGTGGAGAATAATACGAATCCTGACATGGCTCAGATGATTGCTCAGCAGTTAGCGGCGATGATGCCCGAGCTTGTAGCTCAACTTCGAGAGGGCACCGCCCAAGGTAATGGTTCGGGTTCTGGAAACCCTGAGCCGGTTGTTAATAATGAGGGTCCTGAGATGGTTGTTAATAATGAGGGTCCTGAGCCGATTGTTAATAATGAGGGTCCCGAAGTCGTGATTACTGGATCAGGTAGAGCAGAGGGCTCAGCTCGACGCGCTGGTTGCACACTAAATACTTTCATGAGCTGTAAGGCCCCAGAGTACCGAGGCAATGAGGGAGCGACTGGAACGCTCCAGTGGATGGAAAAGATGGAATCTATTTTCGATGCTATTGATTGTGCGGACAAAGATCGAGTCCGATTTGCTGCGTTTGTATTTCAGGGAACAGCTCTGACATGGTGGAACTCGGTCGTGAATGTGCGAGGCCGAGCGGAGATTAACACCATGACTTGGGAACAACTGAAGGAGCTGATGATCATTGAGTATGTACCTGAATCCGATATTCAGAAGTTGGAAGATGAATTGTGGAACTTGACCATGGTTGGGTCAGACATCCAGGGGTACACAACGCGTTTTCACGCTTTGTCCCAACTAGTTCCCCACTTGGTTCGACCGGAGCTCAAGCGAATCGGTCGCTACACTCACGGATTACCCCCAGCAATCCGTAAGATTGTCCTATCCAGCAAACCGAGCACATTTCAGAGCGCGGTTGAAATTGCGATTACTTTGACTCAGAATGAGGTCCGGGATGGTGAACTACCCCCGATGATTGTTAAGCAAAACTCCGGAGGGAAACGGAGTGGTGGAAACCGCAATGAGGATTCAAGAAAAAGGTTTAGGAGGAATGACGCTCCTCAAGTTGCAAAACCTTATGCTGTTGTGGCATCAGGTACCCAGAGCAAATACCCAAAGTGTGATCGGTGTGGAAGGCACCACACCAAAGAAGTTGCTTGTTGGGTATGTGGTAGGTGCAAGAAGTTAGGGCACACCGAAAATTTCTGTAAGACCCCGAAGGGCAATTGATATGAATGTGGATCCCCCGAGCATCGTAGGGACAAGTGTCCTAAGTTAGCCGTAGCTGGTAATGCTCCTCGTGGTAGAGCGTTTGTTATGGGAGCCAAGGAGGCTCAGCATGACCCACACGTTGTTACAGGTACGTTTCTTGTTTGTGGTCGACCTGCATTTATCTTATTTGATTCTGGTACGGATAGAAGTTTTACATCTGATGAGTTTAGGACTATGATTGCCTGTAAGTCTATACCATTAGTACCTTCTTTTGAGATAGAATTGGCTGATGGTGAGTTTCTGCATGCGACTGAGTTACTTTCCGACTGTAGTGTTAGTTTCGACGACCACTCTTTTCCTATCGACTTAATTCCGATTAGGTTAGGTAGTTTCGACGTAATTATCGGCATGGATTGGTTAGAGACGCATCGTGCAGAGATCGTATGTTTCGAGAAGATGATCCGTATTCCGTTACTGCATGGAGAGCCGCTATTAGTCCAAGGGAATAAGGCAGGGAAGCGTCTTAAGATCGTCTCGTGTATGAAAGTCCGGGAGTACATCAATCGGGACTGTTCACTCTTTCTATTACATCTTGTGAAGAAGGATAACACTGAGAAGCTGGAGGAGAAGCCAGTAGTGTGTGATTTCCCCGACGTGTTCCTAGAGGATTTACCTGGTTTACCGCCTAGACGTGAGGTAGAGTTTAGGATTTACCTGGCAAGTTGTTCCAATACTTTAAACCTTCCAAACGTTTTTCTTGTTCTTAGCCTTCAAGTTTGGTCAAATGTGGTAGACTAATAGTTACACATTTCTTATTTATGTATTTAAATATGGAACTTGAAATATGCTAGCAAAACGTATGTCCATTTATATATCATAAACATCCTTTTTAAACTTTCCTTTCTAATCTAGTCATAATTGATTTGTATTTTGAATGAATGCAATAAAACGTTTTTGGCTTTAAACACCTCTTTAACCATTTCTTTTTGTAACCTACAATAATTAAATTTGGAGTTGATTATTAGGGGAGTTACAAAGCTCATCATCAAATTCAACATTTTGACCTTTCTTTATCACATTTCAAACTCAATAACTTGGTATTTTCTTGTCAAAAATCGAACCAACACAAAGCTCCATAATCGAAACTTCAAGCCTCCCATAATCGATTGTAAAGGTTCCCAATTTTAGCTTTCACAAATTCAGTTTCTCGATTTGGTTTTCTTGTGTCTCGAAACTCAGAAACCAGCAACAAGAACTCGTCATCATCATCATTTTTTTGGTATCTTTATTCTTTTGTATGATGTTGTAATTATCAAACCTTATGTTAAATTCTATTGTTTTTCATCATAATAATCCATAATCATATTTATCTTTTATGTTACTCAAGCTTACCATCATCATCTTATTAATCTTGTCTATTCAAACTCTAATCTAGAAAACTCTAATTTCATGATATATTCTTATTCATATTTATTCTTATTTCTAGATTTGTAAAGGCAAGTTTGGTGTTCCTTTCAACGTATTCCGTATTCATAATCTAGTATCCGTATCTACCTCCGTATTTAATCATGTGAGTAAACTCGATGCCCTTTTTATTATATAAATCTTTGGGCTGCATCATGACATTCATATTCATACTTATATTCATATTAAAACTTATATTCATGTTTATATACTCACTTATAATCATGTTTATATGTATACTTTTTGTATTATATTCATCGTAATTACTTCATATTGGTATTCATTCATAAAAGTCATTCTTATTATATTCATTCGTAAAGTCATTTATGTTTATATGTACTTATATTCATATTTGATACTATATTTTCGTATTATGGCAAACATTGGAATGAATCAAGTGACACAATCATTATGGGATGCACACACGATAAATCAAACATTCAAACAATCAATCATTCTGTATATACTAAACGGGAAACGTGATAGATCTATTGGCCGTTATTAGACATTCCGACGTGTTACTGTGAATGTCGAGGCCCTCGACCGGACCCTATGTGACTTTGATCATATATGATATACATCAGACTTGATACAAACGCGTGTTATGCCATTATACACATATTATACTTGCTTTCAATATACAATCTTTATACATTCTGTTATTATACATTCTTTTATACTACATTTTACATATTCATTTATATAACTTTTATACTCTTTATTACGTAATCTTTTTAATACTTTATACTTGTGTCTTAAACTTGTTTATTCACCAATACTTTTGTTTTGACGTTTACTTTTTACATGATACAAGAAATAGATAGGTTTGCTTGAAGAAAGCATAAGAGCTTGGACCTAGTTAATGACATTAATGAATAATTTAAATATTTTGTCGTTTTTCGGTTACTTTTCTGTAAAACATTTATTCATCTTTAATGCATTCATTTAAACCATTAAATGTGTCTATTATAACCTAATAGAGGAACACGAGTTAAGAACAATTGTAATGCCTATGGTATATTCCGCTTTAGTCGGGGTGTTACAAATAAGAGGTTAATCTCAAGAGCCCAACGGTAGATGTTACCAAAGAGGATGATGTCGATAGTCTAACACATAAGTCACAAAGGGTTGCTAGGCTCATTGCAATTAAGAAAAAAAAGATTTGGAGCACAAGAGGATTGTGATGGTTATACATTCAATTTTATTGTTACTAGGCTAATAGAGGCAATTGAGGATTTGAGAAAGGTTTAAGGTGGACAAACTCCAAAACAAATCAAACAAAGCTATGGCAGGTTTAAGAATAGGTACAAGAAACTAAACAAAAGAATACCTCCAACTAGGATTGCAAAAATGAAGAAGGTGAAGTTGGGTGAGAGTGATTTTACTGAAAAACCATTAGTCACTAGCTGTTATGAATGTTGGTTTATTGTATGTTGGATTATTGTATATTTTATTGGATTATTGTATTTAGGAAGGTACTGTATCGTTTGTGAACTAAGCAACATTGAATGTTGGATTATGTATTTGAAGTGAATGTTGGATTATGTAATTGAAGTGAGTAACTTTAAAATGTCCACGAAGTCATGCCAAAATTTAGAGTTAATGCAATATGCCCAAACAACTTATGCCAAAATGCCCAAATAACCTATGCGATTATGTCAATCACTTATTCCCACATCCCAAAATCAATAAATAACCGCTTATACCAAAACTAATAAACAACAACTTATTCAGCCATTAACAACAAATTTCCAAAACAACCATTCTCATTGATTAACAATAATTGTACATATTGTATTTCATATATAACATAAGAATTATTCCAAACATAACAGAACGATAACTATTGATCTGTGACTTCAATGACTTCCTTTGTTCGATTCTTTTTTGTTTGTTTTAGTTCAATCATTTTTGAAGCATACCACTCAATTAGCAAATCTGCATTCCACCAATGAAAGAAATCGCATATCTATTTCTTTTCATACTTCGGCAACCCAAAATTCGTGTACCGAAATTATGCTCAGTCCATGATGTCCATAAACCACACAAATCCCCACATTTGTAAAGAACTCTAACCCGATTATAAAGATTCTCATCTTCATACCAACGATTTGTATGATCAAATAAGTTCTTCATCTTACCAATAACCCTAATTTGATCGTCCTTGAACCAAAATATTTGATATATGATATCGTGTTATAAGATGACTTAAATAAGGAAAAGCAAAACGTCGTCGTATCAAGTATACAATTAATATGACCGACAAAAAAACCAGAAAACTTCATAATATGTAAAATGGTTCAAACTGAAAAAAATAATGCGCGGATCCTTTAACTGAATTTCAAAAAATCAAGTTCTTCAATAGATATCATATAACAGTCGAGTATAATTTTATCCGTCTCGCCGATTTAATACATAAACTTATATTCCAATAGAAAATAAACAAACAAAAAAAGAAAAAAAAAAAAAAAAAAAAAATAGAAGTAATGTATTTCCATAAGGGACAAAAAAATAGTTTTATAAGTTAAGTAAAAGAAAACATATTTGGGATTTGCGGTGTAAGCTATAATTCTGAATTTGGGTAGAAAATCATTCTAGGGTTTGGCAAATACCCAAAATGGAGGATGAAGAACAAGATAAACCTAATCGATTGGGCGATGAAACAGTTCCATTATCATTATTAAATGTTCATAAACAAGAACAATTTGATGATTATTCTCCAACAACAGTATCAGTTACTACTAAGATTGAAAGAGAAGATGAGAAATCATTTTTATTGGACCCTGCTAATTCAAGTATTGAAGATGAATATGGAACCCCAGAAGATCAATTGGCTTTTATGAAAGAGCTTCAGCTTTTTCATAAACAAAGGTCTTTGGATTTCAAACCTCCTAAGTTTTATGGAGAGCCTTTAAATCTTCTCAAGTCAGTTCTTTTTGGTTTATCATAATTTTTATTATTATTATTGTTTTGATGTTATTATTAACATTTGTTTGTTTGTTTGTTTGTTTCAGGTTGTTCAGATCAGTTGTTCGCCTTGGTGGCTACGAATACGTAATCTTTTCTCACTCACACTGTGTTATTCCTTGATGTTTGTTTAGCTTATTTTGGTGAGCTTATTAGCAAGAGAAAAATAAGCCCTATTCTAGTGTTTGGATTTATTCAAGGGGTGTTTCATAAGCGTGCTTCTGGACTTATTTAAGACTTTTCTTTTTGGTTTTCATTATAAGCTAATACGCTATACCAAATGCTTAATAAAAGCCATAAGCTACTTATAAAACATAAGCCTAACCCCTTAAATAAGCTTTGACAAATACCCTTGGATATCGCTAACTGACCTAGCTAAACAAATTTGTAAAACTTTACTAAACTGTGTTTTTTCATTATTAGCACATGCCCATTTTGGGGTTAATGAACCGCAAGGTATTTTCTTGGATATTCATTGTCATTATTAAAACGGAATATTTTAAATTAATGTTTTGGAGTTTGATATTAAGGCCATTTGCATATTTGATTAGAGTAAGAAGAACTCATATGATATATATGAAGATTTTAATATTTGTTTATGCACTATGTAGGTGACTTCCTGCAAGACATGGCGTACAATAGGAGAAGCATTTAAACCCCCAAAGTAAGCATCAAATGCCTTTTCTTTATTCAACTTCAGAGAGTTTTATTAAAACAAAAAAACCTTGAATTATATGACCTTGTCATGATGTCATCGAACTCGAGTGACTTTTTCACGTTCTTATACCGAGTGTAGAAAAATTATAATGTGATTATATTGCTCCTCTTACTTAATGCTAGAAGAAATAATATATGGACCACAAAAAGTAAATTGTGTAGAAGTAATTAACATTCGATGTTGTTATGATGGTTAGTCTAAGTTAGTTGTTGTCAAGCATTATCTTTGACAACAATATATATGGTAAAAATCAGCTGTTTATAACAGAACTGACCCTGCTCCATTCTTTTTACAGGACTTGTACTACTGTCTCATGGACATTCCGGGTCTTTTATGAGAAGGTGCTTGTTCAATTACTGTCGTCTTACATTTACAATATATTGGTTAAAGTTAACAGTTTCTCTTTGACTTTTTATATTATTTTCTTCCTGAAGTTATCGTTTATATTCATAATCTGCAGAGTTTTGTTCCTGTTTCTTATTATTTTTCGTGGTTTTATTTGTTCCCTCACATTGGAAACGTGGATTTTACTGTTTTTGAGTACCTAAAGCCAGATTGTTTTCTTTATGATTTGTTGAATTTTCTTTCAATTGTATCTGGTGAGATGGCTAAATCTTGGCCTCGAAGGTATAATAGACTTGACATTTTAGTATTTTACATGCTGGTTAACTGTTTCTCTGGTCAATTAGAGTGTGATTATTAGTTTGTTACGTCCCTTTTGATACTTTCCAAATACTTGTTACTTTTATAATTTCTATTAGGCGGTGCTATTTTCTGTTTATGCTTTCTATTCTATTTGGGGACTTCATCTGTAAATCCACTACATGGCCTTAGATTCTATAAACTATAGATTAGTTGTCTTACCGCTAGTTCCTTCGTTATCAAATTGCTGACACAAAATTTTGCAGTCGTTGCTTGAATATGAGAGATATAAGATGAGCCTTGGAGAGCTTCCATACACTGATTCTTCTTCCTTAGAACCCGCTTCTGGTCCAAAACAGGTACCGCAAATCTTAACTGTGTATTGTAATAATTATTGGAAAAACCTGTTTGTTCGAGTGATCTTTACATTTTGATTTTTTATGTATCACACTTATTCTATGTCTTGTATCTGACTGTTAAGTAATGGGTTTGTTTTTATAACGACGAAATATTTTTTGCATTTCTTTGCATATAAGTTACATTTATATATGATTATCTTTTTTTCTTTTAACTGTTTGATCTTTTTGTTTGCAGATGAGTGTAAATCAGACACCTGGATCAGGAAGGGCCAGGCGAGATGCAGCAGCTCGAGCCATGCAGGGTTGGCATTCACGTCTTCATGGTAATGGTGAGATTGGAGATCCAATCATTAAGGTATTTTTACTTTTACAAATTTGGAACATATATCTGTTATGTTATTGAGTATACTAACATGTGTTAATGTTTTTAATTTTGTAGGATAAGACTTCAAGTACGACTGTGAAGCGAGAGAAGCAAGGCATTGGTATATTTTTTCTATCGATTTATAGCAAAAACACTCTTGAATCTTGATTGCCTATACTTTGACCTTTAACCTGTTTCCTTTGACTATTAAGGTTTGCTGAAGCGTAAAAAGCCTTCTTCTGTGGAACGGGCTGTCAAAGTTGCACGCATGAAAATGTCAAGACCACAGTTGAGATTTTTGTGTTACTCTCTTGTCTTTCTTATCAGGTCATTTTGTAAATTGTTACTGAATAAATTTTGTTTCTAATGAATCTGTCAGCTTGGACACTGCGGTTGTGGATGTTGGCCCCCCTGCTGATTGGGTGAAGGTCAACGTGCAGAGAACTGTAAGTTTGTTTAAATGTTTGAGTATTTCTTTGATTTTTGTAACTGCTTTAGTTGATTATCCGGGGAAAATTAACTGTACAGAAGGATTGCTTTGAGGTGTATGCTTTGGTTCCTGGTCTTTTGCGTGAAGAGGTAATACTTAATTCCATTTATTTCTTGTTCAGTCAACTTTTTTGCTTACTTTGTGTTAAAGGGGTGTGCGTGGGTCGGTTCTTGCCTAAACCCGAATCTGAACCGAATTTTTGGTTTTTGTGAAGTTCCAAACAGTTTGGCTCGGTTTCAAAAACGATTTGGTTTTTCGATTTCGGTTTATTTTCGGTTTGGTTCGGTTTATATTTTGGTTATGGGGCTTGGAATAATGTAATATTATTTTTGACTAGTATGACTCTGCTTAATATGTAAAACAAAACTACTCTATCAGTTTTAAGTTTTAACCCTTTAACTGGGGTAGCCAACTTGGTAGCCAAAATTGCCAAGTTCGATCGTGTTTTCATTATTCTTATAATTCAATTTGGCACCTAATCACGTAATAATATCTGTCAGTCCAGTGGCGGATCCAGAGTTGAAAATGACCGGTATCCTGAAAAAAGAAAAAACTTGAGTTGCTTGGACTCAAACCTGGGTCACTTGCATAGATGAACTCCATGCTTACCACTCTTCTAAATGTTGATTTTGTGTATATTATCTGGTATTTAATTAATAAAAACTAGTATCCAAGTTTTCAAATTTTTTTTTTCATTAAGCGAATCAAATTCATCGGTATCCGGGGATACCCTCTAGATCCGCCTGTGTCTGTCACGCGGTGGCTAGCATATTTTTAAAGTTTTATTTGATAGCTAAAAGAACAAACAGTAGCAACAAATTAGAAAATAAATTAGGAATATAGTTGAGGTTATTAAGCTTTAACGTTGTTGTCTAGACATGTTTTACTAAAATATATATTCTATAAAAATAAAAAAGAAATAAAAAAATTAATAAGTTATAATAAAGTGGTTCGGTTTGAACTCCCAACCCGAACCAAACCAAAATTTTCGGTTTCTCGAAAATCAAAACCCAAACCTTTGGGTCGTTTTTTCGGTTTGGTTATTTCTGGTTTTTTGGTTTTTAAAACATCTTATTTTCTATCATCTTTGTTTTGGGGGATGTAAATAGGTGCGTGTACAGTCTGATCCAGCTGGCCGCTTGGTTATATCTGGTCAACCAGAGCAGCTTGACAATCCTTGGGGCGTTTCTCCGTTTAAAAAGGTATGTCTATAAATCTGATAACAGAATTTTTGTTGTTTTAAAGAAAATAATATCTAGCAGCTTATCTGCAATCGAGCATGCTTATTTGTTGGCACATTTTAGATTTAATTTTAATTGGTGATTCAGGTTGTAAGCTTGCCTTCTAGGATCGATCCACATCAAACCTCAGCTGTTGTGACCCTGCACGGTCAGTTGTTTGTGCGAGTGCCGTTTGAACAGTCAGACATGTAGAGTGCTGTTGATCCTTTAAACAGATGCAGATAGTGTCCAGAAGGTTTTTAGCAATAGAAGTCGTTCTTGTGCAGTCGTCCATGTTACTTAGTCGAGTTTAAAGAAAGATAGAAGTTTCCCTAGCTACAGTTTCGTACTTCTGTTGTATCTGTGGCCTTCGTATGTAATGCCAAGTTCGAAGGCATTCAGCCACAAACTATATAATAACATAAACACAAGAATTCCTAACTAAACGTAACTTTATTCTGGAACCATCTTTTTTGGGTTAAGCTTAGTCTTATTAGCGGAATGAGCATAAATGAAGTAACAATCACTTTTGTTAGAAGATATTGATATTGCAGGTGTGTCGTAAACAGGACAGAAATCTTGAGAAGGGTGAAAATTTTGTTTTCATATATTTCAGTAAGTAACCAACTCTAATGTTGCATACACTGAGTCGAGTTAGAGTTTTTAAAGGCTCTAACTGAATTTTTCCGAGCATAAAAGATTTATAAAGCCCCTTACGATATGAAGTTTAAACAGATTTAGTTGTTGGTCAACCTTGTCGAATTTTATTCTTTGATTATAAAAAAACCATCAAAGTCGTGTACTAAAAAGAGTAACAATAATTGAAGGAATGTATGCTGGTTGTGTATTCTTTCCCTCGAAAAAGAATTCTGGTTAGTTTCACAATACCACTTAACCTATTCATTGTATGCTTTCACTTGCCCAACGGCTATATTTGTTAAACGACTATAATCAAACGAAATAACAGCAATCATCAAAGGAGAAACAAAAAAAAAACGAACTAGAATAAACCAATATAGCCTCTCATGTATTGTAAAAACCAAACTGATCTACTGTTAAAAATCTTACTGTAATACTAGCAGGTATGAAGGTGATATTTAATAATTACAGAATTATAATCTCCTGTCTACGATGTTTTTCAATGGAACTATGCGCATGACAGTTTTCTGATCCTTGTTGGGTACTGCATTGCCGTTTTTGTCATACATACCCTGTCTGTACACATACACCATATCGTCATCCCTCAGCCGTATCCACTTATGGCTCCTGTCATAAGCATGGTACAATGGTATTCCACTGAAAAACATTTGAGAAACAAAGGCTTAATTACCAACAAAATTACTGATCGTTACTGTTACGTACGTAGAATGTGGTTAAATAAAAAGAGTGTGTGTAAACAAATTCCTAAAACCTATAAGACGCCACTACCTTGACTTTAGGGTTTAACGGATTCGTTCTGTGATAGTTTTAAGATTTTGCTATCTATAATTGAATGATATGATTTATCCAACTAGTCACAAAATAACAAGTAAAATTATCACGATATATGCAATAGCAACATACTTTCACAGTGTCGTGATTTATGCAAAGTAATTCACTTATAAAATATTTTTCGCCGTTATTAATTGAATGACCTAGGGATTATCAGGATGAAACACGTTTACAAGTCGGGTGAGCTAGGCTGAATGAAAAAAAAAAGTTGCATAAACCGATATAATTATGAATGTGTGTTGATATTACATTACTTTGAGTCAACGACAGTACTTTTTCGAATGCAAAATTGGAAACCGGTAATGATAATTTCTGCTCAAAATTAAGACCATGTAACCATTAGTAACATTAGTAAACTGTAATCTAGTTTAAAACTATTCACAAAAGTTTGAAATTCATATCAATTCTGAAGTCAAAACAAAAGATGTTTGACTAAAAAAAAGTAAAAGTCAAAGTTTAACATAAAATTTTATCTAATTCAACCAATAATCAAACAATTTAAAAAAAATTAAAAAAACTGACCGAATATGGAAAAGATCTGAGATATTATTCATCCTGAGATAAAAGTTAACGGAATCGAGAAAGTGGTGATAAGTATTGAGATGTAATCCATCAATCCTTGGATAAGGAAGACGAGGGGTGGGTGGAGGTGTGGCTGATTTCGCAGCAGCAGCAGTGGGGAACGAGTATTCTTTCCAAACAACAGCACCCGCACCCGCACCCACGGTGACTGGTGGGAGAGGAATGAAACCACGAGTAGACATTAGACGATCAAGTTCATCATGAGTGATAATGGGTTTGAAATTAGGGGTGTAAAAAATGGTCAGTTTCTTCATCACACCTCTCATACACTCTACTTCCATTACAAATCGATCGATGACTGATTGATTTTCTCAACTTGGTTTCTGTGTGATGGTTTGTTTGGCTAAGATGATGAGCATGCATAGCATGACAATAGCTTGTTCTTTTCGGGTGGGTGGGTGGGTTTTATTTTTATTTGGCCCAAATTGTTTAAATGGGCTAATAAATGTTAAACCGACCTTGTTTCATCATCTATATCGGAATAATTATAATAATGATAATAATAAAAATAAATTATATTACTAAAAATAGTAACACTATATTGATCAAATAGTGATTGAGTAATAAAACATTATAATATATAATAAGATATTATAATATATAATATGATATTATATAACATAATTAAACATAATTAATATTATAATAAATAATACTTTATAATAAATAAATACATAATTGAATTCATTTTTATAAAGAAACTAGTTTATTTCCAACGTATACATCGAAATCCTTATCAGAAAAAAAATTCAAATATAATATATAGAAAATTAAAAATCAATGTGTATCATAAAAAATATAGGAAAAATATGAGTTGTGCTGCTAATATTTATTGTTTAGATCCACCAGTTTTTAGCTTTCATTTTAAATTTGTATACTTAAAAGTCTGTAGGAAATAATAAAGGAATATGGCCTTTTGGATTAAAAGTCTGTAGAAAATAATAGGACATGTTTAATCCTCTTGATTTTGAAAGTACACCACACACCCTTTATTTGTAAACATTATACATTTGCAATCTTTTAATCAATTAGGATTAACTTATTTCATTTGGTTATATCACATGACAATTTTACCATGCTTGTATTTAAGTGTTCATGTTTTATGTTCACTATCTAAAATGTTTATTTAAGATTGATGGGTTTTGAATTGTTATATGCTTTATAAAGATTATTGAGATGTCTATTTATCTATACATTTTTTTTTAATGCGTATCAAGCATAATACAAAATCCGTTTTATAATATAAGTTTCTTGGTAGTTTGAGACATAAATGTTAAATATTTACAAATACTTTAGTATACAATATAAATTAAAAATAAACAAATTGTTATCACTTTATTATGTATTTGTATTTGTATATGTATTGTATATCTACCTTTTAATATTTTTTACAAAAAAACTATATAATTATCATAGATGACTATCAACTAAACCGTATAATCAACACTAATATTTATTAAAGAATTAAAACTTAAAAAAAAACCCAAAAACTTTTTTAATATCTCTTAACAAACATTTAAACATAATCTGTCTACAAAAGCAACATAAACAACCATCATAACAATTTCTAGCAAAATAAATATAACAAATCTTGGAAATACTACAAATTACTAACAATTTATCTTTGAACTAATGTGGCAAAAATATTATTAGTAGTTGTTCGAATTTTAATACAATTATCAAGAAATTTAAAATGTTAAAACAATCTCTCTTCTTACTTCCTAGTGTTAACTCCATCCAATCTGACTTGTTCATTTACTGAAGAAGATAAAAAATCGAATACCAAATATTAATTTTGGATTCAAATATAAATTTTTTTTTTGTTTTTTTTTGTTTTTATAAAAATAAATATTTTAAATATATTTCTCTAAAAGATAACATACTTAAAACATTGAATTCAAAAAAATCTTAAATGCATTATTATGTAATAAATCATACAAATATCGAATTTAATGAGTAATGGCAAAAAAATTTAAGTCGGATTTTGCGACATTGTTTGGTGGATCGAGTACGCTACAAGACGACGGTGACGAAGACGAATACAGTGGCAAAGACGAAGAAGACAAAGATGAAGATGAAGAGTAGAAGTAGGATTTTTTTCAAAAAATAATAATTGTAATGTGTTTGAATTAATGTAATGTGTTTTTAATAAATGTAAAAGCACCCGGAGTGATAATGAAGGATAATGAGGGTTGTGGGGGTTGTGAGATTATTTTTGCTAACGTGGCAGCGAGAATGAGGATTGTGAGATTTTTGGTGAGTTGTGGGACCACTATTTTTTTTGTTTTTTTTTTTAAAACATTTATATTAATTTTAAAAAACATTTTATTAATCATTATACAATATAAATATTTAAAATATAAGTAACATGAAAATTAATATTAAGAAAAATTGTAAATAAATCAAATTTGTAAATACAAAACCTTTGGAGTAATAATATAAATATAAAAATGTTTAGGGTAAAATATTAGATAAAAGAAAAAGGGTAAAATATGTAAATAAATAAAAGAAAAAGAGTTAATTACATAATTGGTCCCTGTGTTTGTTCCAAAACAACGGGTCCAGTCCCTGGGTCACAATTCGTTCGGGTCCAGTCCCTGGAGCCTATCTTTGGTTGCACGTTTGGTCCCTTCCTATAACAATCGTTAAATTTTAACGTTAAATGGAACATGTGCCTGGCATGTGATGGGTAAAATAGTAATTTCGCATGTCTTATCCCAAATAACAAACAAACTAACTATCTTTCTTCATATGCTCAATCTCACTTTCTCTCTCTAGAATCCTCTTTCTCTTTCTATCACACACACACACACACAATAATTTAAAAGAAGGGGGTTTGTTTGTTGATTCAAGTAGTGTCCCCCACTCATCCACATGCCTGCTTCCCCATCTCTCAAGGGTCTATATCTTACACACACAGTAAATTCAAAGAGTAAACCATTTTGTTATTAAGATTGTCACTGTCGGGCTTTAAAAGCAAACCCCAGCCTCATAACTATTTTTCTTTTTTCGAATATTCTCACAAATTAACCAAATTCGTTTTTATGGATATTTACTTTCACACCATTTTAATCCTCTTTCTCTTTCTAAAACCCTCACTCATTTCATTATCGACGATAATTCCGTTGAAGAGATTTAGTCGGGTTTTTTTTTTTTTATAATTTCTTTATTTTTTTTTCATCTGGTAAGATAATTTCTTCATTTTTTTTTTTATTTAATTTTGATTAATTTAGTGATTTTGAGTTTAGGTTTTATTGTAATTTGTGTTAATTAACCTGTTTTAACTGTAATTTGTGTGATTTATCGATTGAAAAGAGGGTTGTTGATGTTTAACCGCAGCGCCGGCAACACCCACCGCAGCGCCGGCGAAGAAGGTATCTGTCAGATCTGATTACGAAACTGTGTGATGTTTTATAACTTTCCTTTATTTTGCGGTAAGGAAGACGAATTGAAATCAGTTATTGAAACCAGATTTGATTTGGTTGAGGAATATGGAGGCTGCTCATGTGTGACTTTGAATTGGTATTTGGTTTTGAAGAAGATGGAACAGTGTAAAGGGGAAAAAGAAAGGTGAGGAAGAGGAGGATGGCGAAATTACTATTTTACCCATCACATGTTTGGCACGTGATACATTTAACGTTAATTTTTAACGATTGTTAGAGGGAGGGACCAAACGTGCAACCAAAGATAGGCTCCAGGGACTGGACCCGTTGTTTTGGAACAAACACAGGGACCAATTATGTAATTAACTCAAAGAAAAAGTAAATACTGAAAATTTCCTTGTCTTCTCCATCTAGATATTGAAAAAATATCAAGTCATTCTAAAACCTAAACAAACACAAAACACAAAACATATTTCATATTCTTTATCATTTATCTTTAATTATACCATTAAAAAGGAAAGAAAAAGAAAAAAAAAATTACAACGAGCCGTTGTTGTAACAACGACCCCCCACAACGAAGCTCAGAACGAGCCTATCCGGAGTGATGCGTTCTCACTCCCACAACGAGCCCCACTCCGGGTGCTCTAATGCATGAATGTAATGGTTTTTTATTTTATTGAATTTGTTTTATTATTATTATTATTATTATTATTATTATTATTATTAATATTATTATTATTATTATTATTATTATTATTATTATTATTATTATTATGTAAATATATAAAGTAAATAAATACTTGGGTCCAAAAAACTAAATCTGATGGGTTATTGTTACTACTTGGTCAATTTTTAGTCATTTTAGTATTACTGACGTGACGCTGAGTTGACTAAAGTTAACTGTGTTAATTTCGATAACTATTGGGAGTGATGTTAATGATGATATACCGTTTGGTACTTTCAAATAGGGGTGTTAATTGGGTTAACCCGATCCTAATAAGCTTAATCGGATCAGGCTAATCGGGTTTTCAGATTGTTAAATGTGACCCGCAACTCGACCCTAATAAGGATCGGATATTCGGGTTCGAATCTATTCGAGTTCAAATTGGATGAATAAAAAAGAAACATTATAAATTACGCAACTTAATAGATATCTATTGATTTTTAGATTAAACTATCTTTGACTTAAAAATTTAGTAATGATAGACCAACAAAAATTTCTACTAAAACCTTATAATGAAACAAAAGTTTTAATGTTGCATAAATATTATGACATCATATCAAACAAAAATTGCTAAAATAATTATCGGAAAAAACAAATGACCTATTACAAGGGTCATGTGAAATCCTTATTTGGCTAATGTTACTGTTAGTTCTATATATTGGTCTTACACATAAAACTTTTATACTTATTTGACTAATCTATGTCGATATCGATTAGAGTTTATGTAAACACAGTTACATTTATGTAGATCAAGATTTATCAAATAAGTTGTAGCGGATAAACACTTTGATATTCATAAGTTTATGATAATCGAATATTGTATATATAAAAACAACAAGAACAATAAAACAATAACGATTACCATCAAGCTTCAATCTATTAATCGATGAACAAAATAACAGACGTGTTTCTCTTAATACAAGGATCTATAAAAGACCTTGAGGCTAAACCTAGCTTTTCTAGGAAATATCTAACAACACCAGCCTCAATCTATTTGATCAGAATATACGTGTTTCTTCTTTTTACAATAATCAATCTTGACCTTGAGACTGAACAAAGGGGAACGATCTCAAGTGGTGAGATCGTTTGGTGTTTCCTAAAAATAAACATGATAAAAACCACACATTTACAATGTCTAGGGATCTCTTTATATATAGAGTCTCCTACGACTTACATAAGGAAACCTAGTTATATTAGGAGAATAATTCTTTTAGATATTTATCTTGAAAAACAAGTCTTCCATAACCCTAACCGCAATAGTAACCGAGTTGCACTAGTAATACCATCGTGCAGTAGTAACCGACTCTTGCAATATTAACCAGATAACCTTACAGTAGTAACTTCTTCGTGCAGTAGTAACTTGCTCTTGCAGTAGTAACAATGCAGTACTAACTGTGCAGTAGTAATTGTGTTCTTGCAGTATTAAATGTGCACTACTAATTGTGTAGTACTAATTGTGCAGTACTAACGGTGTTCTTTTGAACTGTGTAGTATTAGCTGTTGTATGCAACGCAACTCCAGAATAACAATCACAACAATTTTATCCTAACAATCTTTCCTTAAACTTATGCTTTCTACATGCAAAGCAATAAGTTTCTTTAATGTAAATTGTTGATGAAAATGTTATCAAAGCTAATATTTTGTTTGTCTTCCCCATATTTTCTTGATGTAAATTATCAGTTTATTTTTTGTCTCACAAGATCAATAATATGATAATAAATTATCCATAGCATATTTTGACAATCATATGCTTACAAAACAACCATACATCTAAAATAAAAGACAAACAACTTAACAATTAAAAATTCTACCGCTAATTCGATCATAACCTTTTAACACGATGTTCTGTTTCATAAAAAAAAAAGGTTTTCTATATGTAACGTTTATATTTTAAAAAAGATCAAGATTTTACTTATCCCATTTACTAATGGGTTGTATAAACTAATTTTGGATTTATTAGAAAACTGGTTAAAACTAAAAGAAATAATTATTCAGGTTGACCGAAACCGAAATAAGGATGTTTAAAAAGACTCGAAACCTGACCATAATTATGTTTCGGGTTAATCGGGTTGACCCAAATAACCGGACTATGATATGTAGACCCGAATAACCCGAATCTAATAAGCTTAATAAGATTCGAGTCGGATCGAATCAATCGGGTTTAAATTTTTCGACACCCCTACAACCCTACTTGCAAATGGCTCCATTTCTCAAAACCATCTACACTACACCTTGAATAAAACTCATTAATTTACTTGTTGTTAGGTTTATTAAAAGAAAGTTTCCTTAGTTAAAGCATGTGATATTATACCTTGGAGTCATGGTTAGTCAATCAAATAAAAACTAGTAACTATCATACAGACATATACGTATATATACATACATAAATATTAATATAAATACATAATAAAAATGAATTAATCACATGCAAATCAAAGACCACATGTAGATGTATGTATAATGTTTGGTAAGTGAATGTGATATATGGTTCCCACAACTTCCTCTACTTCAATTCAGCCTCCATTTGATTTGATTCATTTCCACTCATCATATCTCTCTCTCTCTCTCTCTCTTTCTCTAAACTCAACACCATGAAATCCATACTCGAAACCTTCCACAAGGAAAAATCTCTACCAGTTTCTCATACCAAGAAAACCACACATGATCCATCACCACCGGTTTCGGGAATGCGTAGAAGGATGTCCTTTAGTGATATCCAAGCACCAACAATCTGTAACACGGCATCCGTATCGTCAATTAGTCATTCGGCATCTACGTCTGTTAGAAACTGGTGGGATCGTGGCTGGGCATGGATACTTTCTAGGAAACCTGTTTTTTGCCAAGATCTTGAGATGAACGCAGAAGAAACTTCGGTTCTTGGTTGTGATAACAAAGGGAGCTGGAGACATCTTATTTACAAGTTGATGAAGCTTGTTGGATCGGATGAACCGGGACTCCCTAAAACCATTCCTTGTGTCTAAACCAAACCCGATAAGTTTCATGTTTAATTAGTATGTGTTATATAATTGATGGTTTTCTCGACTTGTACTATTGTATTTTTTTTCATATTTTTGTTTCTTTAAATGTACGTAAGAAGATGCATTATTGATTGAATCTATAGAAAAGAATATATTTAATTTCGATATATTTTAGGTGTCGGTGGAAGATGGCATATGCCAATCACGACAACTATTTTTGAGTATATACTTTATGGGATATTTATGTATTTTTGTCTATTTTGCAAATGAATATTTAAACAGAAAAACATGGGGTTTGAACCATTTGAGACACTAATATGTCGGGTACAGAGTAGCGAATACTCTACTGAAATATAGTTGTGATTGTTTGGTATTTACGTGTAACCAAGGCATGTCAATTCTGAAAGAGTAAAGCGAGTCAGGAGGTTAACCATTTGAGACACTAATATGAGCCACACTATCAACGGGTGGGTTCAAAGGGGCGTCTTAAAAATAATAACGAATTTGCTGTGTTTGGTAGAACGATGTTCATAAGCTGATTTGGATTATTGACTCAACATGATAATGTGAAAGCCAGTGCCACTGCCCATGTTCAGTTTGTATATGTCTACAACAATCTCACAATTTTTCAGAATATGGATAAATATACACAGATTAAAAACTTAAAAATTTATCGATCTTATTTTCATTGTCCAAAACACAAAGTGTTTGTTAAATTTGTGATACATAGGGCATTATAGGATCAAATTACTTCCTTTTTAAAGTCTTTTGATGCACAGAGAGATATCCGTTCATTAACTTCTTATGCTCGTCTGATCACAACTATTTCTCTAACTGTGATAGATAAGTTCTCAACTTAATATTCTTAAAAAAAAAATAAGATATATTTCATCATAATTGAGATTATGCCATATCAATCAAAAAAGACGTTATAAAAAGTTCCGTGCTGTTTCTATACTAGTTCAGAACATTTCCTTCAACCTGAAGCAACAATTTTCAACACCGTCTTGTTCAGAAATCCCTTTCTACTTAAATCAAACAACATGTAAATCATCCCACAAAATACAATTAATTACTTTAACAAGAAGAAAGAAAAAGAAGAAACGGATACATATCAAGAAGCAAGAATCATGCAATCAATTTCCAACAGCGCGTGGTGAATCTCTCATGCTAATATTCACACTATTCCTCATCGTTCGTCTACCAACTCCTGCATTTCCTTTTGTCATCATAGCCACAAATTCCCCATAATCAATCCTCCCATCCTGAATATTAATAAACCCATGTTAGAAACAAAGCAGACAATTGATATATAATAAAAACTCTCGTATTTAAACTCACATTATCCTGGTCGACTTCTTTGATGATATCCTCCACAAGAAAATCAGTCATGTGGTGATCTGCACACGCCTGCTGAAGTTCATCGACTGTAATGTAACCACTTCCATCTTTGTCAAAATACTGAAATGCAGCAACCAAGTGTTCCTCGCGTTCCAGTTTGTTCAGGTGAATCGTAGCTGCTACAAATTCTCCATAGTCGATTGTTCCACTGTTGTCCACATCAGCCTGAAAACCAATGTCATTTAGGTTTTTCTCACAAAATTCCGCCATCCAATTAGAGGTGGCAATTTCAACCCATATATATGAGTGGGTTGAATTAAGTTATCGTTCATCTATAACAGGTTATATGGTAAAATATTTAACTAAAATGAAATCGGGTCAAACATATCAAAAGTTATCTGAAATGTACAAATGCATAAAACCTTCTATATCGCTTCCTTAAAATGGAGTTTAAATCCTTATTATTGTGCATATATAGTTTTGCGATCATATTCGACAAATTAATTATTTCTATTATTCAATATAACAAATTAAAAAAGTGTTTGCGCGGGTCCAACCTAACGACCCATTTCGACCTGCACAAAAATCACTTATTTCCGTCTTATTTTGATATATTATATCCAATAATAACCTTACCGCGTCCATAAGGTCACGTATTTCAGTATCCTTTAATGTAGAACCGAACTTTCTTAAACCGGCTTTTAATTCATCAAATGTAATTGCACCACTATTATCGGTATCCATTGCCTTGAACATTTCCCTCAAACCAGCAATCTCTTCTTCTGACAAACTCTCAGCTATAACCTAAATGCATCAAAACACGAAAACGTTCAATATCTGGAAAACATTTAAATTTTTTTTATTTTACCATCTACATACCCGCAGAGCCATCTTCTTTAACTTATTCATTGCTGAAAATTGCTTTAGACGAGAAAGAACTGCTGGGTCCAGTGCTCTGTCAGGAGCAACGCCATTTTCACATATCCAAGGATGACCTGCACGTTGTTTATAAAGATTAATTTTACATATATCCTTTTTATTATATCTTCACCAAAAACTGTAGATTCAATAAAATTTTATAGTTACATAGCAAAATATGCACAACAGATACTCAATTTAATTCTTCAACGGATAAGAGAGCGTACAAAGAACTTGATGAGCAGTGAGGCGATCTGAAGGCCTAGAACAAAGCATTTTCCTAATAAGATCTTTTCCACTGTCAGATATGAGTGGCCATGGGTCTGAATCAAAGTCTATATGACCCTTCAAAACCGCATCAAATATTCCCTGTTGTGTTTCTACACAAATAGTTGAATCAGCATCCATAAAACTCGTTACAATAAATTCATAACACATAGTCTGTAAGACATACCAGCCCAAAATGGAGGTACACCGCTTAAAAGTATGTAAAGTATCACGCCAGCTGTCCATACATCTGCTTCTTGCCCGTAATGCTTTAACAACACCTCAGGAGCAACATAATATGGACTTCCAACCACATCAGTGAAAATTTGTCCTAAACACAAAAGTAATTAAATAAAAAAGAGGAAAAAGATTATCATCATTGTGTTAATTAACAAGAACTAATATTGGTTGAAACACGGTCGTGAAATAGTAATCAAGTTTCCATAAAACAGTTTACCTGGTTTGAAGAAAATGGAGAGTCCAAAATCAATGGCCTTGAGCGAAAAATCATCATCCTTATTAATCAACAAGAAATTCTCAGGCTTCAAATCTCTATGCATAACTCCAAGCGAATGACATGCTTGAACAACACCAACAATGATCTTAATCAATTCAGCCGCTTTCCGTTCACTATAATTCCCCTTTTGAATAATCCTATCAAACAATTCACCTCCATTGCAAAGCTCCATAACAATATGAACATACAACGGATCCTCATAAGCACCTTTAATGGTAACAATATTCGTATGGCCAGCTAAATGATGCATAATCTGAATCTCCCTTCTCACATCCTCAACATCCTCTTTTGAAATCAACTTTCGTTTAGATATCGATTTACAAGCATAATCTATACCAGTTGCATTCTCGGTACATAGATAAGTAGTACCAAATTGACCTTGGCCTAGTTTTTGACCCAATGTGTAAAGATCACGAATATTCGCTGTCTTATGACCAATCACATAAAACGCTTGGTTAGCTCCGTGGCGATTCATGCTTTCGTCTTCCTCGTCTTTCCTGCAAACAAACTGTGGCTTTGGATTAGGATTTGTGTTCTTAGAAGGTTGTTTTTGTTGCGGTATCGGTTTGTTAAGTTGGTTAGAAGAACGATTAGTTGATCGTTTTTCGGGTGGATTATTGAAACTTTTAACGTCTTTTAATGATCCGCGGCATGTATTGCCCATAAACACAATCAAGAATCCTTATTCATCAAAACAAACACTGCAAAAAGATGTATGAACAATTATTGAAAATGGCAAAAAAAAAAGACATGAAATCTGGTAATTAGAGACAACCCCACATGGGCAAATCTATAGATACATAGATAGATATAGATATACATACATGTTTGTAAAGTTCCAATGAATGAGAGAAAGAATTGTGGACCTCGAATGAAAAAAGAGAGATTTTATTATTATTATGGAAACTGCCTTCCCTTGTTGTTGTTGTTTGATAAATGAATTTTGGATGATGGATATGATGGGGTGGTGATTGGGTATTTGAGTGCTGACCGGATGACACCCCACGTTGACTTTATCAACAAAATTACAAAAACTTTTTTTTTTTCTTTTTTTTTATAAAGTTGGTACAAAATTCCCCTTTTAAAATTTAAACTATTTGGGTCACCACTTTCATATTTAGTTGCAAACACGATTACATCATTAACATGTAGTTGTATTTAAACATTTATTGGTAGATATAAGAGAAATAGCTTAAATAATAGTTGAAGAGGAATATTGAAGATTAGTAGATGAAACACAAAGATGTAATCAAAACCGTATCTCCATTAGGGTAGCTTTTGATTTGAAAACTAGAATGACTATATGTATATGATTTTATATAACGTTATTAAGATCTTGATTTTACGATTTTTTGATTTCGTTAACAATAAACGATTGAGTTTTGCATACTAACCCTGAAAGCAAAGGTTCTTAGGAGGATTCCAATCATGATGGCGAAATTTTAAGATCGCTATTCGGCCCGATCTTGTTTTAATTGAATCAGATAAAAGATATATAAATAAATTAACTTTATAAAATAAATTAAACGAGTAATCGTCAAGCCGACTACAACACTTAGACTAGACAATTAAATTTTATATTTTTCTTAAACGAACAATATTGTCATACTATTAGTAACTGGTATGAATTATACATAATACACGAGGGTTAGCCCGCGTGTTGCGACAGAGCCATTTGAAATTAAAAAAAAAATGAAATAAAAAATCTACATGAAACATAACTAAAGTAAAACATGTGACTTTTAGTTCCCTTGGTTTATGCAATGTACGTAATAAAAAAAGATAAGATGGTATTTTTTGTTAAACGAAACACTATCTTAAAACTAAAAACCAACCCGAAACATCCATTAGAAAATAATATTAAAAAAATAATAATAAATAACTAATAATAATAATATTTTATTCTGATCTAACTCGAGTTGGCAAAAAACTTGGCTTATGAGTGTCGACAGAAGTTGGCAAATGTAATATTGAAATTACCTCGATCCCAATCATGGATTCATAATTAGATTTGGATCTTAGCAAGCTTGATTTTGATAGTTGATGGGTATTGGGTTTTCATTCCCACCTTCTTGTAACGATGTCATACCCGTTTCTTTCAATTTTTTCCTTAGCATTCATACAAACATCCATTAAGTCTTTTTTTAACAATAAATATTAATATGTAGATACAGAGTTTTAATTATTGGTAAAGTTGTTAAATCATGTTTTGACAATTGATTTTAACGAGGTTTTTTTTGCCCGTCAAATTTAACGAGTTAAAATTTTTATTATATCAAATTTTATAATTAAATTTTTTTAGAAAATACTAATAAAACTTAAATAATAAGAATAAGAAAAGTAAAAGTTAAATAAATAATAGATACACTAAGTAATGTTAGTAGAGTCATAAAAAAATTAAAAAAGAAAAAGAAAAACACATGTAAGATTTGAACTTGAATAAAAGTATGTTAATGATAAAGTTAAGGGTTAAAGACAAAGTAACAAACAAAAACATTTGATAGAAATTAGAAGCATATTAGTTAAGGGATTAAATATAAAAATAATAATAGTTAAATGTTAGAGTGAAAATAAAACTTAAGAAGAAGCATGAAATAAAAATCAAAATGATAGCAAGTAGTGTTGAACTTTTTACTCTTATTTGAGAAAAAAGTTTCCAAACCACTTTAACAATGCATTTTTAAGATTACTTTATTTAAAATTATATACATATTAAATATAAAATCTACTGTTTACTAGCAAGTGTACTTTAAAAATTGATTGTATTTATAATTATAATGTATATTTGGCGGCACAAATTAGACTAAAACATTATTTCAAAAGCTCTTAAATTAACTCTATTGAACGAGCATTTAATTTAGCTCGTATTAAAGATAAAGTAGAAAATTATTATTAAAACTCGTCTTGTAAATATATAAGAAATTGCATGATTGAAGAGAGTATCACGACTCGTTTAGCTCGAAAAAAATTGTAGAAATTTGATAGTTAGAATTTAAATTTAAATAAAAGTCGTAATTTTATTGAGATTTAGATAAAACTTAATCCTAAAATTTTATCAAATTTTTTCCATTTATTAAATAAAAGTTGTAAATTTCATTGAAATTAAAATAATTTTACTAAATCTACGTAATACGTCGCTCTCTTTCTTCTTTGGAGTATTGAAATTCGACTCTTAATGTTTGCTTCGTTCTTAGTAAAGCTCGAAACAATGTTTGATTTCTAACTTTCAATCTCTCTTTTCTCTTCTTTTGCTCGATTCTACTACCACTACTCTCTCCGTCAATTGGGAATTTGTGAACCCAAGTTATTTCGGTTGTTTTGAGGTTTTTAGTTTTGATTTATATGTTGATAATCAAATATAAAATGGAAAAAATACGTATTAGTTATATTTCAGCAAAATAGTTTGGTATTCAATTTTGTATCGTATGTTTATGAGAGTAACACTATGTCCATATTTTAAGTTAGGATGACTTGAATATGTTAAGAAAAGTTGTGTAATAAGCTTAAAACATTAGGAGTTTTAACGACGATTAGTTATATGGATACTGAAGAACAAGTAGCCATATTTCTTCATATCACCGGTTATAATTTTAAAGCGGGGCCATTATATGTCGTTTTTATATTCGGGAAATAATTTGTGAAATTTTTCTAGAGTTCGTAACTATGTGTTAAGATTGTATTCACATTATCTGTCACACTCCACCTACGGCCGCGAAAACGCAGGGTGTGATCGATTGGCGACCGTCATAACACAAACAGAAGCATAGAGATAATCTATATGAAAAGGAGAAATAAATATAGTATGTCATGACATCACCACATACAAGAGGTGTTCTTGAATCATGCTACGTCAATCACTACATCGCAAATAAAATATAATTCAACAAGTAAACATCCAATATTCAAATAATCCCACAATCGAGTGAACAATGGAAAACCGCCAAAAGAATCCAAGATAATAAATAGAGTATAAGTTTTGAAGTGCCACAATGCAATGCAACTACTGGAAGTCTTCTAAAGTCCTGACACGCTAGCTAAGCACCTAGTCCTGCTCGTTACCTGAAAACAAATCTCAAAAGTCAACACAAAGGTTGAGCGAGTTCATTGAGTAATTTAATGAAAACAGTTTCAGATATTTTCCAAAAATAGTAAGTTTCTATAATTGAAAATTTCTAATTATAGTAAGTTTCCAAATATGAAAGATTTCCAAATATAGAAAGTTTCCAAAAATAGAAAGTTCTATTTGTAGTAGGTTTCCAAATATGAAAGATTTCTAATTATAGTAAGTTCTATTTCCTGAAATAGTAATTAATCTCGAATAGTAATAATAACATAAACAAGTAGTGTAACTAAATGCATAGTAAGTAAAAATAGCAGCACACATCAGTAAGTCCCTCTACCGATCGTCAGTAATTACCTTAACTGAGAAGTAAGTGATATCGGTAGTTGCCTTAACCGACAGTAAGTAAACGTCAGT
>CAJVGC010000432.1:39983923-40016423 GCA_910822075.1 Senecio squalidus
AAAAGAGGTATCAGCAAAGCTGGTGAGTAATCAATGTAATAAATATTATAAACATGATTATAATAACTAAACACGTCTCAAATTCCCAACCCTTGTCCGCCCAAAAAGTTCACAATAACACATAATTATGATTAAATGCATGTAACACTTTTGATTAAACTCTATAATCAACTCTATGCATTATTCCTCAAGTCTCTGAATGTCTCAGTATTTAGTCTCAACCTCAAGTTCTTTAGATATAAACTCACAATCCAAGGGATCCCCATTATTAGCTACTCGTGCATACGACAATAATATAATAAACTAGGTCGCGACTCCTATTAATTTTAATAACTCGTATGCTACTTTCGCAGATCCGACTCCACAACCGCTACGATTGCTTTGCCGTTTAGAAAGTAATAGAAGCGACTCATGACACCGCGTCTCAGTCGGGCACTATCCACTTCTATTCAGTCCAACGTGACATAAATTCGTTTAAACTCTACGGTAGACAGGAATCGCTCGCAGTCAAATATGTCACTCCAGTACGAGACGCATGTCCCGATACCACGGTGTATCCAAGAGTCTAGAATTGGAATACGTCTCTGTTTAGCTAGCCAATCTCTTACCTAGTTTCAACTCTACTAGGTCACAATCACTGATAAAATGAGTAGCTTCTACCCATTCCTACCCAGGCACAACATGCTAGGGTCACAATTATAGGTCTCTATTGAAATAAACTCACATGCAATATAAACACAATATATAACTCTTTTTCAATAAACACACTTGCAAAATGATCTCCAAAGTATACTAAATAAGCATTCAACACTATTGCAATAAACACACATGTAATAAACTCAACACATAACTCTATTGCAATAAACACACATGCAATAAACTCAACACATAACTCTATTGCAATAAACACACATGAAATAAACTCAACACATACCTCTATTGCAATAAACACACATGCAATAAACTCAACACATAACTCTATTGCAATAAACACACATGCAATAAACTCAACACATACCTCTATTGCAATAAACACACATGCAATAAACTCAACACATAAATCTATTGCAATAACCACACATGCAATAAACTCAACATTTAGTAAAATAAAAATACACTACTAAACACACAAATGTAATTAATTAACTCGATAGAACCCCAGGCGTAACTATGTATCTTGTGACTCTTCTTATAAAATGATTTATAAGATCTCTATATCAAACACTTTGTAAATCTCATTTAACATTTTCCCAAATACTCTTGGTAAAAATCAGTTTACACTTCTCGAATACTCATTGTAAAACACAATTTACATCTCTCAAATACTCTTTGTAAAACTCAGTTTACATTTCCACAAAACACTTTACAAAAACTATTTTATCTCTTGCTCGAGTTTTCAAAACTGAATACTCACCTCAATCCCGCTTTAACTTCAAGCTCTAAGTCCGAAATTCGAATTCAAACACAAACCTGTAAAAAGAAACGTTTACCAAAACTACGTTACAATCTTATCCGAATTTAACTTAAAGGATTACGACTAATATTCTCTTATACTAATTTAACGACACCAAGTATATCGCTAAACATTCCAAAGGCGACACTAATAAAAACAACACGAACTGAAAGTTGCCAGTCACCCAACCGTCGGCTGGCTGAGCCCAAAAACCAACATGACTAACGTTTTAACACAACTTCATCTTCCCCATAATATTACCTCGAGTTGCAGGTTTTTGTATCTCAATAAAACTCATCACAACTTTGAATTTAAACTACTAAAACATATACAAATCGAATATAAACTTAAATAACAAGTTATACCTCGATTATACGAAACGAGTATCGATTCGACCCAAAATGAACTAACTCCTTTTTCACTTTCGCTTATACCGATATGATGCCCTCGACACCAGGAGCACAAATATACTTTCTGTTTATTTATCCGACGAGAAATGAATACCGAATCGCCGTCGAAAGTTTAGCCGACTTATTTCCTTTTCTGTTTCTATTTCTTCACACTATCACACCCACACATATCCATATATGATTTTGTTTCCTTATCCCTTAAGTAATGTAGGATTTAATTTCAAATTTACAAATATAACCCCATACTTTGTCATAATGACAACTTGGCCCAAAATGCATCATTCTTTATAAAATTAGTCCTCTTTTACCACAAACTTATAATAACTTAAGTCCTTTTTACTTAAAACTTAATACAAATATAATCCTTTAAATATTTTCTGGTCGTTACACAAAACATAGGAAATGACCCGAATGCGTGCACATTAGTAGCGGTTGTCATGAAAACGACAACAAACCATAACTACACTCATTGCACCAACATCAATAATGTCTGCGAATATACTCAAAGGGGCTAAAAGTGTTAATGTTGGAATTGCATTTAGTCCTAATTGAAATGGAAAACAACTCCATATATAAAAAGTTTTCGCTTTCATTCCCAAAATTGAACCAGTTGCATTTAAGTAATTACGTGATTGAATAGAGCTAGAATTAAAAAGATTCGCTAATACACGTTATACAACGCATCCACTAAACCATTCAAAACATAGTTACGACATAAGAATTTTGAATGCTTCCAAGCATCAACCGCACTCACAGCTTGTGCGTCGGTCTCCCCTTCGTTAAGTTGGGGAGCGGGTTCGGTCAAAAACCTAGCAAGGTTCAACATGGTCAAGTAGAAGAACATCTTCTGTTGCCAACGCTTGAAGTTCAAACCCGAAAACTTTTGGGGTTTTTTCGCATGATTAGCAACGGTGTTCGCAAGTGTGCTCCCACAATTGGACAAACCGTTACAACGGATGTGATGATCGGTGTGAACATAGTTGAGGTCACAAGAGGTTGAGTCGACATTCTGAAAATTCGCAAATTTAAAGAATTAGACATCTCGCTTTATAATTGTTAATCAGTAACAATAATAAATAATTTGTTTTGTAAGAAATAATATATAATATGTTTGCAAAATTCTTTGTTGTTGCAAAATGAACCCGCAATATTATAATATATAATATGTTTCCACTAGAAAACAATAATATATAAAACCTTTGATGTTGCAAAATGAACCCGCAAACGGTTTCAGGAACAAGTAACTAGAGCAATATTAAATAATTTGCAAATTTCTTTTAAAGCCTGGTCATCAAACTAAAAGGATCCACAAATGTCGTTTAGAAACAAAACAATAAATTGATTAATAAAAAACTGTTACGGGAGACAATAATTTGTTTTGTATAAGCTCTTTGGGAAGTAAATAATATATTTCCAAAAAGAAAATTATATGTTTCTGAATAACCAAATAATCTGTTTTCGGAATCCTTTAGCAAACTTGTTAGGAAAACCGTTTGAATAATTATTTGCTATATGAAAATCTGATTGCTATATTGAACAATCTGTTTTTCAAAAACAAATAAAACCAAAATCGTTTTTCAAACGGTTTAATAACAAAAAATATAACACAATTAGCTATATTGAAATCTGATTATTTCAAGAATCCCTTATGCAGTATGTTTGCCAAGTTAAACCACAATCTGTTTATGGAGAACGAGATTCAAACAGTAAACAGTTCTCAAAATAATCGTTTAAATAAACTAGGATAAAAAACAACCGTTCAAAACAAAACTCGTTTGTGATGACCGGAGGTTGCTTTTGTAGAAAAAGAATCGAAATAAAACTGGTTTGAGTCCAATCTTTTCTGATTATAGACGGTATTATAAGAAGAAAATTTGCTTCAAGATTATAGGAAACGATACCGTTTATATTTAAACAAAATCAAATAAAATGAAATACAGTTACAGTTTGTATAATATAAACGAAAAATTTAAACACAATTCCCTTAAAACAAATTCCGCGTGCTATACTTGCATGAGTTTTTGACCCATACCCTTTTGGACTAGACTTTCTACCCCTCTGTGTGCGAAGGTATGGACTTGTGTGCGTATAAACTACAACCTAGATGACTAACTGTTCAAAGTTCTTGTATATAAACAACACAAAATTTGTCTCCACGCCGATGTAGGACAAGTTTAAGCTCAAATCAGTTTGCACCAAACACCTATCTTTAGGTGTCGATATCTCATTCACCTTAACTTCGTTTTGGACGTATAATATCGATGCAAAACCCTTTTTAAGGGTTACACATACATATTAAATATTCTTTGTAAATATTAAATATGTATCACTTTATAGACATCAAAAGTTGATAAAAAAATCATATTTTTATCAACATTTTTTTATGAAACTAATGAATGATATTTGCTAACACAAAAACAATTTTTGTTTGTTGAAGCTTATATTTATCATACACAATAACAAGATTTATAGTAATCCTTGAAAAGAAAAGAAGGTATAATCGGTTTCTAATTTTGATAAAAAGATTTCAACAAAATTATATCAAAATCATTATGTTTTCAACCGGCCATTATGTGGAGACCAATGAACCTCACTTAAGTATAATTGTACAAGCATGAATTAGTTTTGGTAATGTTATTATGTTTTTAAGTCTGGTACTCTGGTTATGGGGCAACTGATTTTGTTTACGCTGACCTATGTTTTTATATTAATGTGTATCTTTTGAGTGTCTTCTCTTTATAAAAGAGTCCAATTTTTTGTTTAAATAAATTTGTGAAACATCTTCCTTTTCTAGCATGAAAAATTATAATTGTTGTAAGATATAGGATTGGTAGGTTCAAAAGTTAGAATTGAACACAAAATCGAAAGAATATGTTATGTTTGTTTTTGTTCGGAACCGCTTTGTTCCTTGTTTTGTATAGAAAAATACTCCTACTTCTCAGATGAGATATTAGTCGCTAGGTTGCAACCTTTTGGTTGATTCCATAGTTTCAGCAATGTCACATTTTCATGTTGGTCTGATTTAATTTTTTAAAATTAAGCATTGTTATTATAGAATTTATATGAAGAGTTATCTGGTTTGTGATTCAGGTGAGACCAAACATACATAAGTTTGGTCTTCGTTGGCAATCCTATGAGATTCCTTCTTATTCCATTTATGTGTTATAAGGGTTTATATTTGTTAGATATAAAAGATTAAAAGGTATCAAAGTAACAGATACGCAAATCATCATAACATTGATGTTGAAGCTAATTAGGATTGTAGCGTTGTGGGTAAATAATGTACGAGACAAATCAATACTTTGAATGTTCTTTTTCAAAGTGTTAGATCATCTTAAATTGAATGAACTTATTTGAAGCATGTTTAACAAAACTTTATTGGAAAAGATAGGAATAACATGTCAAGGGAACTCAGTTTTCCAATTAAAAGAGGAATGTGGGACGAATTATATATGTTACATTTCCTTATCATTAACTATGTTGAAATATATATTGATGCAATGTTACATAATTATAAAATCAATAGTTAAATATCTTATTTCATGTAAAACCAATCTTGAAACATAATATTACTTTTTCAGGGGTGTGCGCAAAATACTTCCCTAGTTGAATACATATAAATATATATAGGGATGGGTTATTGTAAAAAGGTTTAAAAATAAAAAGGATAGGGAGGAATGTGAGCCACTCATTTAGTCAACAAAAAGGGGATCCAAGAAAGTCAACGCGGTGGCATTTTCGTAATACTTTCCAACTTTCATGCCCTTTTGGTAATTTGCAGAATTCTGTTTTTTTTTTTTTTCTTTTTTTTTTTTCATTTTCCTAGATTACTCATTTTTTTTTAATCTTTGTGCATACCTATTTCAATCTTTGTGCATCGATTTTCTTGTGCATCGATTTTATCAAAATAATGTGTGTATTGATTTTACGTAAGTTTTTTAATACAAAACATATCCACCGCCGGAAAATCCACCGGTAAACAATCCACCAAAACAAAACAATCAATCCACCACCAAAACAAACAAAACATATACATAAAAAAAAAACATGTGCATAAACAAAACATGTGCATAAAAAATTAATGTGCATAAGTATCAATCCACCAAAACAAACACATGTGCATAAATCCACCGGAAATCACCTTCCTGTCACAGGAAAAACCACCGGAAATCACCTTCATCCGTCGTGTAAAATCACATAACGACTTCTTGATCACGACCAACTAAGTAATCATAGACCAATCTAGTCCAGTAGAATCCTAATTTTCAAATAACTAATAACTGTAAAAAACATAACAGTGCATAACTATTATCACTGTAAAAAAATTTAAAATAACTAATAACTGAAAAAATTTTAAAATAACTTAACTGTAAAATAACTGTGTAGATTGCCGGAGTCTCCGGACACCACTGTCACACCGCCGGAAGCAGGAGCACCGTCACTGTCACATCGCCGGAAGCAGAAGCAGATCGCCCGAAACTGTCACATCGCCGGAAGTAGAAGCAGATCGCCGAAAGCAGGAGCACCGTCGCCATCGTGATCTGAGAAGTCACCGGCGGCAGAAAGCAGATCGCTGGAGTCGCCATCGCGCCACTGTCACACCGCCGTCCATCGTGATCTGAGAAGTCACCGGAGCAGATCGGGGAAAATCAGATCGCCGGAGTTCTGTTGTACAATAAACGATGCATAAATTCACGTCAACTGACCCGAAGTAGCAGCCGCAGCAGCAGGTGGTGGTGGTTGTGGTTCGCCGTCGCAGCAGGTGGTGGTGGTTGTGGTTTGCCGGCGGGATTCTTGAGAGAGAGAGAGAGATTTGTTAGGGTTGAGTTTTAGATTTAAAATTAGATTTAAAAGTAAAAGTGTGTATTGTCAAATGACCATTATACCCTTATTGATATAATAATGGGTTTTTTTGTTTCCTGCCACGTGTCACCTCCTCCTTCCTTCCTATACTTTTTATTTCTAATCCCTTTTTATTATATCCTAATTCTATATATATATAGGGTAGGGATAATGTAAAAAGGTTTTAAAACAAAAAGAATAGGGAGTGTTTATAGCCACACATTTAGTCAACAAAAAGGAAATCAAGAAAAGTCAACGCGGTGGCATTTTTGTAATATTTTCGAACTTTCATGCCCTTTTGGTAATATGCAGAAATATCTTTTTTTTTTATAATTTCATTTTCCCAGATTACTCATTTTTTGAATCTTTGTGCATAACTATTATTCTTTGTGCATAACTATTATCAATAACGTGTGCATCGATTTTTATGTGCATAACAAATTTCTATATAAAAATTACGAACATTGTGTATCGGTTTTATATAAAATAACTTGTGCATTAATTTTATGTAAGTTTTTTATACAAAAAATTACAAAACATTGTGCATAAAAGTTAGATATATCTGTGCATAAGAATTAGATATATTTGTGCATAAAAATTAAAAAAATATTAGATATATCCACCGCCGCTTCCGTCACCGGAATCCACTGCCGCCGGAAAACCACCAGCCGCCACAGTCAAGATATCTCTTACAGATCTTGACAAATCGTGTTCAAAAAGTAATTTCGCAAAAATAAATGACAAAAATTACATGTAAATCACTGTCGCCGGATCTTGACGGTGGCTTCAGCGGCGGTGGCGGCGACTTCAGCGGTGGTGGCGCGCGGTGACGGCGAATTCAGCGGTGGTGGCGCGCGGTGGCGGCGACTTCAGCAGTGGTGGCTCGCGGTGGCGGCGACTTCAGCGGATCACTGCCGCCGGATCTTGACGGTGGCTTCAGCAGCGGTGGTGCGACTTCAGCGGTGGTGGTGGCGGCGGCTTCGGTGGTGGCGGAAGTGGTGGCGGCGGTGGCTTTCCATAGGGTTTGGGTTAATTGATGTAATGAAGATGATGAAAAATGAGAGAAATTGGGTATTTAAGTGTGGTGTCAAAATGACCATTATACCCTTATTGATATAATAATGGGATTTTTTTTTTCCCTGCCACGTGTCAACACCATATCACTCCCTATCCTTTTTATTTTTAACCCCTTTTTATTCGATCCTAACTCTATATATATATATATATACATATATATATATATATATATATATATATATATATATATATATATATATATATATATATATATATATATATATATATATATATATATATATATATATATATATATATATACCACTTTGACATAGTTCATTTAACATTCTTAGTTCCAAAATTATTAATTATTAATATATGGTAACATGGTAATGAGTTTCCAATTTCCATGAATTCAAGTTCAAAGTATGAAACAAAAAGAAAAAATAAAATAAAATTAATAAATAAAAAACAATGTATGTAAATATAGAAGCAAACTCATAACCGGTGTTTTTTCAATCCGACAAAAAAACCAACCGGTTTTTTTTAATCGAACCGGTTGAAAACGGTTAAAGATTTTTCAAATTTTCGGTATTTTTACCGGTTAAAACCGGTTTTTTTTTTTTTAAAAAAAAATCTGCCAGTTAGTGTTCGTTAGTTACCGTTAGGAGCGTTTTTTTTTTTCTTCACCTTTTTGAGCTATTTGGCACCTCTAAGTTGCCTATAATTAGTTTTAACTAGTTTGGGTTAAAACCACACCAAAAAATTAATTGTCACACCCCGCTCAGGTGGAAACCCGAGTTGTACAGTAGTAGTATAATCAGAGACATAGGTTACAACAAAATAAATAACAAAAGGGTAACATCGAATTAAATATAAGTTATCGAGTTACAAAGTTTCATAAATCCGAAGATAGTACAATACAAATGTGACATACGGATCCTAACAGAACTAGAACATAGCAAAACAAGTTCCCAAGCAAGATCCACGTAGTCATATAATAATCATCATGAAGTAACCTCAAATCCCTGAAATAGCGTTAAAAACGACGTCAACACAATGTTGGTGGTATTTCGTAAAGTTAAGAAGATTAGTAAGTATAAAAGCTTTTGACCCAAAGTTTAAAGAAGGTTTAGTAAAAATCATTAATAGTAAACATATATCTTGGTTTAAATAGCAAATAGCAAAATGAACATCCTTAGCCTAGTATAATACACTTGACCCTAAACATAAAAGGCAACAACCCCCTTAGTGTGTTAAGCTAAGTTTAGTCAATGAAATAATACAAGGTAATAACATCAGTCCGCAAGGACTGCACACCGGGAAAATCCCAATACGGCGATGAGGGTTTGTTAAACCCAAATAGATCTATATATATATATATATATATATATATATATATATATATATATATATATATATATATATATATATATATATATATATATCCGTTGGCTCAATAAGAGTTAACAAGTGTGTAAACGGGGCCTTATACTACCACCAAGGCCATATAAGTAAGTAAGGTAACACGATAATACGAAGGCATCATAATCTAATTTGCATAAACAAGATATATCAAATTTAGTTAAAGCTAATCATGCCCGAAGTAAAATTTATAAAGCGGTAAAAGGGCATCGAATAACTCACATGTAGCGTAAAAGCGTAATAAAGCGTATGAGTGTCGGATACTCAAAATAAAGCGGAATAAGATCCACCGCCTAAGTGCCCTAGCATAAGACATAAAAGGTCTAAGTATCTCTAATGTAATAGGTTTAGCCTCGTATTAATTAACGTTATATTAAATATTAAAGTTAAGTAGAGTTTAGGTAGATGATAAGTATTTAAGTTTAAAGTCGTCGAAACCACCGTCGATAAGTCGTAGCGAGGTGACGCATAAAAAGGTATTTGATATTTCGAGTCGATAATGAATTATAGAAATATCGATCATTGAAGTTTATAAATATGATTAGATAGGAATGATATCCGAGCCCAAAGTGACTACCAGGAATATCGTTGAAAGGAGTATTAGATTTATTCAAAGTCAACCAAAGTCAAAGTCAACCTAAGTCAAAGTCAACCATGGTCAAAGTCAAATAGGTCAAAGTCAACCTAAGTCAAAATCAACCAAAGTCAATATCAAAGATAGTTGACTTGGTCAAAGTCAACGAAAGTCAACCTTTGACCAATTTGAATATTTTAGAGATATAATTTGAATATTTGAGTAAAATATGTTTAGGAATCAGTTTATAAAAGTTTATTTAAGAGTTTAGGTTTAAAATCGAAGATCTGATCGTTTTCGGAGAAATAAACGTTTTGACGATAAAAAGGACGTTTTAATATTTACAATAGCAAATAATATATCGTTTAAGATTGCGTTTTATGTTTTGAGTCCAAAACATATGTTTATCACTTTATAATACTTTATGTATACTAAAGTAGGTTTACGTATGCTTAAAATCGTCGAAAGTACGCGAAAAAGGCGAAACAGCGGCCAGGACTGCCCACAAACTGCTCTGTGCGTCGTCATGTTTTGGGAAAAAGCCCGCTGCGTCGTCCTAGATGCTAGGAACGACACACAGGTGTTATTATTCCCAAAATCAGCTTGTTGTTTAAAAGCGTTTTAGTTCCGGTAGGTTAGTTTAAGTCTGAGGTGAATATTTTCAGGTTGTTAGGTGAAGTTATTTAGTCAAATAACTCATAACTAAACTTATATATTATATACAAAATCTTACATATACTTATTTACAAGATTTTACAAGTTTTAGTTAAATTTTGTTAAGTTTGTTTATATTACATATTATGTATAAAATACTTATATTTACAAGTCCACTAAGTGTAAGAAGGTGTTGGAACATTTTCGAAAGAATTTACTAGTAAACCTATATGTGATTATCCGGTTTTAAAGTTTACATAACATTTTCGGTTAAATGTTTTACTAACTTATTAACATGGCAAGTTATAAAGTTTTAAAGTGACTTTTTAGATATTTAGTTATTTTACAATTTTAGTCATATAATCAAGTTTTAGTATAGTTTTTAGGTGATAAAATGGAGAATTAAAAGAAAACGTAAAGATGAGAAAGAAATGAAGATTTACCGAAAAGTCTTGAAATGATAGTAAAACTAGAGACTTTTGCCGGAAACTTCAAGGAGTATTATGGAAGTGTAAGAGCTCCAAATAAGAAGAAAAGGCATATGTTAGATTGTGACTTTTCATGAAGAAAGGAAATATAAGAAAAGTAATCGTAGAGTTTTACTTATCGGTTTCTCAAGTATGGGAAAATCTTCTAACTCCAAAGTAATCCGGAAGCTCCCAAAGAGATATATGGAGGAAAAGAGCTCCAAACAAGAAAAGGAAACAATGTGTTAGAATAGATTTTTGAGAAAAGAGTATTGAAGGAAAAGTTTGTTATAAAGCTTTCTTACCGAATTTCCAAGGTTAAAAAGTCTTCCAACTCAAGAATAAGCTGAAGATGGAAACCTTGATGAGTAAACTCCTTGCAAAACATAAGAGTTTGGTTAATAAACTCTTAGTATTAGAGTAAGAGAGTTAGTGTAAGAAAAGGTAGATTTTCGAAGGGAAATTACTTACCAAAGGTTGTATGAACCAAGAGAAGACTTCTTGTGATCTTTCTAACACAAATACCACTTTTGAATGTGGTTCAAGTCTCAGCAAGTTCCTAGAAATTGAAAGAACTTGAGAGAGTTTTGTGTTAGAAAGAGATACAAAGAATGGAGAATGAAGTGAAAAGTGATTAAAGGTTAAGAATTGGAATGGAGATGGTGTAAAATGGTCAAGGATCCACATTTTACTCATCCTACACTAATTGGGGAAAGATTTGGGCAGAAATCACATGGTAGCATGTGGTTTGACATCTCAAGGAAAGCAAAAACGATTTGGAATTTTGTGACCAGCGGGTTAGGACGCCGCACATAGCCTTCTGTGCGTCGTCCTGGTTGCTTTTCCTGCCCAGTTAGTTGGTCCGTCAAAAGGACTGAATTTGTAACAGATTCCGTTATATCCCGTTAAAGGACTAACCTTGTAACAGATTTTTACTTTGAGGATAAAATTCGAAATATTTTAAACGTTAATTTTTCTCGAAAAGACGAAGGCTTTAAAATACCAATATTAACCTATGAGAATACTTAATATTGCTAGGCACTTAGTTAAATATACGTTTTAGTCACAAAGGACTTAAATAAAGGTTAATATACGTTGATCCGACACAAACGCAAATGTAATAAATCGAAATATCGAAATAGTAAATTGGGTCAAAATGAAATAACGATAAATAAGAAAGTTAAACTCGGAATTAGTACCTCAAAATTTGCGGTTGTCACAGTCTCCCCAAGTAAAAAGGGATTTCGTCCCGAAATCATCACTGGGTACTGCCTCCCGGAAAGAGACGGGGATACTTCATCTGCATCTCATCCTCACGCTCCCAAGTAAACTCAGCTCCAAGTCTCGATTTCCGACGAACTTTAACGATTGGAATTTTACTCTGACGGAGACGCTTGACATCACGGTCTACAATATCTATCGGTTCCTCGACAAAGTGAAGCTTATCGTCGATCTGGAGGTTCTCTAACGGAACCAGAAGTGAATCATCAGCAAGACATTTCTTCATGTGAGAAACATGAAAGACATTATGAATAATGCTCAACTCTGGCGGTAAATCAAGTCTGTAAGCAGCCGGGCCGACACGGGCTATGATCGGAAAAGGGCCCGTGTATCTCGGACTCAGCTTACTGCGCTTCTCAAAGCGGACAACCCCCTTCCACGGGGATACTTTCAGCAAAACCATATCCCCAACGCTGAACTCTAAGGGCTTCCGTCGTCTGTCTGCATATTTCTTCTGTCGATCTCTAGCAGCAACTAAACGCTCCTTGATCTTGAAGATCTTGTCAGTCGTCTCCTGAATGATCTCAGGACCATTGACCTGACTATCTCCAATCTTGGCCCAACACACGGGCGATCGACACTTAAGGCCATACAAAGCCTCGAACGGTGCACAACTGATACTCGTGTGATAACTGTTGTTGTACGAAAACTCTATCAACGGTAAATGCGTATCCCAACTACCTCTGAAGTCTATAACACAAGCTCGTAACATGTCCTCAGTGTCTGAATGGTCCTCTCGCTCTGACCGTCTGTTTGTGGATGATAAGCCGTACTCATATCTAATCTCGTACCCATAGCGTGCTGAAAAGAGTGCCAAAAACGTGAAGTAAATCGAGCATCGCGATCAGGAATAATCGACACGGGAACACCGTATTTAGACACGATCTCGGATATATATAAACAGACAAGTCTCTATAGCTGATACGTCCCTCTAATAGGTAGGAAGTGAGCAGACTTCGTCAAACGGTCGACGATAACCCATATACTATCAAACCCACCAGAAGATCTCGGAAGCTTCGTAATGAAGTCCATAGTAATGCGCTCCCATTTCCACTCGGGAATCATAGGCTGCTGTAGAAGCCCAGATGGCTTCTGGTACTCAATCTTGACCTTAGAACAGGTGAGACACTTACTACATAAACTGCAATCGCTCGCTTCATCCCAGACCACCAATAAAACTCCTTCAGATCCTGATACATCTTATCGGAACCTAGATGAACGGAATAGTTGGACTTATGAGCCTCGTCCAATATCAACTGTCTAATGCTGACCGGAACCCATATACGCTCAAGGAAATAGAGAACTCCATCGGTCTTCGGCTCTAACTGCCGAGCTAGACTGAACAATCCCTCGTCCTTAAGATGGTTCTCGGTCATAGCATCCTGTTGTGCCTGAAGAATCTGAGCTTTCAAGCTTGTCTGAAGTGAGATAACCATGGAACGGATCCTAACCTGCTTCACCGTCTCCTTGCGACTCAGCGCATCAGCAACCACGTTCGCCTTACCCGGGTGGTAGCGAATATCACAGTCGTAGTCGTTCAATAGCTCGACCCAATGTCTCTGTCTCATGTTCAGCATCTACTGATCGAAGATATGCTGAAGACTCTTGTGATCCGTGAACACGGTACACTTAGTCCCATACAGATAGTGTCTCCAAATCTTGAGAGCAAAGACAACGGCTCCGAACTCGAGGTCATGCGTAGTGTAGTTCTTCTCGTGAATCTTCAACTCTCGAGAAGCATACGCAATCACCTTACCATTCTGCATCAACACACAACCCATGCCTTTAATCGAGGCGTCACAATAAACAACGAAATTCTCAGTCCCAATCGGCAGACTAAGAATAGGGGAATCACATAACCGCTCCTTCAGCAACTTGAAGGCACTCTCCTGATCCGAGCCCCAAACAAACGGCTCGCTCTTCTGAGTCAACTTCGTCATAGGAGAAGCGATCCTAGAGAAGTCCCCAATAAAGCGCCGATAATAACCCGCGAGACCCAAAAAGGAAGGAATCTCGGTAGCTGATTTTGGTTCAACCCAACCCTTTACGGCTTCAATCTTGGCAGGATTAACGTGAATACCCTTCACGCTGACCACGTGGCCAAGAAACTGAACCGCGGGTAACCAAAACTCACACTTGGAAAATTTCGCGTACAATTTCTCCTTTCGTAACATCTCCAAGACTAGACGTATGTGCTCCTCGTGTTCCTCAGGACTACGGGAGTAGATGAGGATATCGTCAATAAAAAAAATCACGAATTTGTCAAGGTAGGGCGACAAATTCGGTTCATCAAGTCCATAAAAGCTGCAGGCGCGTTTTTCAGACCAAACGGCATAACTAAGAACTCGTAATGACCATACCGAGTACGAAAAGCGGTCTTCGGTGTGTCATCCTCCTGAATGCTCAACTGATGGTAACCAGAACGAAGATCTATCTTCGAGAAGTAACATGAACCCTGAATCTGATCAAACAAATCGTCAATGCGAGGAAGGGGATAACGGTTCTTCACCGTCAACTTGTTCAGCTCCCTATAGTCAATGCACAATCGCATGGAGCCATCCTTCTTCTTCACGAAGAGAACTGGAGCACCCCATGGAGAGAAACTAGGGCGAACAAAACCCTTATCAACTAATTCCTGAATCTGCTTAGATAAATCGACCATCTCTGAAGGTACTAAACGATGTGGAGCTTTCGCCACCGGCGCTTCTCCTGGAACAAGATCAATACGAAACTCGATCTACCGCTGGGGAGGAAGTCCAGGTAAATCGTCGGGAAAATCACGAACAATCGGTATGTCCTCAATCTTCGTCGCAGAATCCTTCTTCACCAAATGAGCTAGGTATAAGGAACAGCTACGGCGAATATACTCTCGCACCTTCAAGCTAGAAATAACCTTGAGGCGTTTCCCGGTCTCGTCTCCATGAATAAGTAAAGGTACACCATCCGGTCTCGGAATGCGAATGAGTCGCTCGTAGAAAACAATCTCGGCACGATGCGCAGCTAGCCAGTCCATACCCACGACGATATCGAAACTACCAAGTCTCATCGGAATCAAGTCGATCGAAAAAGGAGTGTCTAGTAAGGTAAGGGAACAATCAAAAAGTATCTCCCTAGCACAAAGGCAACTACCATCCGCTAACTCTACCTCATAAGCAGGCACTAAAGGACTAGAAGGGCTAGCTACTAACTGCCTAAAGTCACTAGAAATAAAACTCATATCCACACCAGAATCAAATAATACATAAGCAGAATGATCATTGAGAAAGAACGTACCCGTAACAACTGTAGGATCCTGGTGTGCCTCTGCAGAACCCAAAGAAAAAACTCTACCCTTGGCGGTATCACCACCACCAGTAGGACCAGAAGTAAGGAGGGGAGTAGAAGAAGTAAACTTGGGACACCTATTACGGTAGTGTCCCTTCTCACCGCAGTCATAACACGACCCCGGTACACACTTACAGAAACACTCGGTATGCCCGAGTTTCTTGCACCGCTCACAGACCCAACAAGCAACCTCCGGTGCATGTGCACCACCACATTTCCCATACTTAGGGCGCTTGCCCTGACTACTACCAATCGCGGCATATGACTGAATAGGCTGGGGACTCTGATCCTGTCCCCGAGATCTCTTCCTAGAGTCTGGCCTAGATTTCCTACCATGTCTACCGCTAGTATCCTTACGAACCACTGTCCGCTGCAATGCTCCACCCCGAATCATACTCTCAGTGAGGGTGTAGGCGATATCCACCGCGCTCCTCAGGGTACCTGGACGGGTAGGAATGATGTTGTCCCTCATAGTCAGGGGCAACCCGTCCACGTAACTGGTGATCTTCTCCTGCTCCGTACGGACCAATCGTGGAGCTAGAACTATCAAATCATATAATCTATCTGTGTAACCCCGGATATCAGAACCCTGCATAGTCAGGTTCCACAACTCCTGCTCGAGACGCTGCAACTCGTGCGCCGGCACAAATACCTCCCTCATCAACCTTTTAAGGTGCTCCCATGTCATCACACTAGTGGTCACTCGACCCTGAATCTTCACCACTGAATTCCACCACGTAAGGACCTTTCCCTTAAACAGGTGTGTCGCGTACTTGACGCGATCCTCAAAAGCACAACCCGAAACATCCAGAATGGACTCCATCTGCTCCATCCACTACATCGTAGATACTGTATCCTCCGTACCACGGAACTCTGCTGGCTTACAAGCCAAAAACTGCTGATAGGGGCGGATTCCCACTAACAATCGGCTCCACCCTAGTGTGCAAAATATTGTCCATGTCAGAACCATCTCGGCCTGATGTCGTACCGTCAAATCTCGTAATAACAACCTCAGGGCCACCGGACTCAGGGCCGACGCCCGATCCTCCCATAGACTGTAGTAAGGTCTCCTTAAGTTGCGCTACAATGCCCGACATCGTGGCAGCCATATGCTCTGCAAACATCTGACTGAAGTCTGGGGTAGTCGAGGTAGTAGTAGGAGTGGGAGTTGGTGTAGGGGTAGGTGTAGGAGTAGGGGTAGGAATAGGAGTAGTCGTCCGAGTAGGGGAAACGGTCGATCTCGGTGCTGCAGGACGTCCACGACATGTAGACCTCCTAGTAGTAGTAGCGGTAGCTCTCCTAGGCGGCATCGTCTAAGAACGTAAGAAATGGAAGAATTGTAAGAAAAAGTGCGACAAAAATATTAGGCCAATCATAATAAACATAAAGCAAGTATGCATAAGCAAAGCAAAACACATAAAGGCCCAAATAAGGAAATGCGCACATAAGTAAATCAGAGAATTCGTTTTCAGCCTAAGGTTATAGTCTAAGTGATTCACGTATAAGCCACTTAGTTCGCTATAACCAGTGGTTCTGATACCAATTTTTGTTACACCCCGCTCAGGCGGAAACCCGAGGTGTACAATATTAGTATAATCAGAGACATAGGTTACAACAAAATAACATCGAATTAAATATAAGTTATCGAGTTACAAAGTTTCATAAATCCGAAGATAGTACAATACAAATGTGAATTACAGATCCTAATAGAACTAGAACATAGATAAACAAGTTCCCAAGCAAGATCAACGTAGTCATATAATAATCATCATGAAGTAACCTCAAATCCCTGAAATAGCGTTAAAAACGACGTCAACACAATGTTGGTGGGTTATTCGTAAAGTTAAGAAGATTAGTAAGTATAAAAGCTTTTGACCCAAAGTTTAAAGAAGGTTTAGTAAAAATCATTAATAGTAAACATATATCTTGGTTTAAATAGCAAATAGCAAAATGAACATCCTTAGCCTAGTATAATACACTTGACCCTAAACATAAAAGGCAACAACCCCCTTAGTGTGTTAAGCTAAGTTTAGTCAATGAAATAATACACGATAATAACATCAGTCCGAAAGGACCGCACATCGGAAAAATACCAATACGGCGATGAGGGTTTGTTAAACCCAAATAGATCTATATATATATATATATATATATATATATATATATATATATATATATATATATATATATATATATATATATATATATATCCGTTGGCTCAATAAGAGTTTACATGTGTGTAAACGGGGCCTTATACTACCACCAAGGCCATATAAGTAAGTAAGGTAACACGATAATACTAAGGCATCATAATCTCATTTGCATAAACAAGATATATAAAATTTAGTTAACGCTAATCATGCCCGAAGTAAAATTTATAAAGCGGTAAAAGGGCATCGAATAACTCACAGGTAGCGTAAAAGCGTAATAAAGCGTATGAGTGTCGGATACTCAAAATAAAGCGGAATAAGATCCACCGCCTAAGTGCCCTAGCATAAGACATAAAAGGTCTAAGTATCTCTAATGTTATAGGTTTAGTCTCGTATTAATTAACGTTATATTAAATATTAAAGTTTAGTAGAGTTTAGGTAGATGATAAGTATTTAAGTTTAAAGTCGTCGAAACCACCGTCGATAAGTCGTAGCGAGGTGACGCATAAAAAGGTATTTGATATTTCGAGTCGATAATGACTTCTAGAAATATCGATCATTTAAGTTTATAAATATGATTAGATAGGAATGATATCCGAGCCCAAAGTGACTACCAGGAATATCGTTGAAAGCAGTATTAGATTTAGTCAAAGTCAACCAAAATCAAAGTCAACCGAAGTCAAAGTCAACCATGGTCAAAGTCAACTAGGTCAAAGTCCACCTAAGTCAAAATCAACCAAAGTCAATATCAAAGATAGTTGACTTGGTCAAAGTCAACGAAAGTCAACCGTATTAAGGAGGGAGTCAAAGTCAACGAAAGTCAACCTTTGACCAATTTGAATATTTTAGAGATATAATTTGAATATTTGAGTAAAATATGTTTAGGAATCAGTTTATAAAATTTTATTTAAGAGTTTAGGTTTAAAATCGAAGATTTGATCGTTTTCGGAGAAATAAACGTTTTGACGATAAAAAGGACGTTTTAATATTTACAATAGCAAGTAATATATCGTTTAAGATTGCGTTTTATGTTTTGAGTCCAAAACATATGTTTATCACTTTATAATACTTTATGTATACTAAAGTAGGTTTACGTATGCTTAAAATCGTCGAAAATACGCGAAAAAGGCGAAACAGCGGCCAGGACTGCGCACAGACTGCTCTGTGCGTCGTCTTGTTTTGGGAAAAAGCCCGATGCGTCGTCCTAGATGCTAGGAAAGACGCACGGGTGTTATTATTCCCAAAATCAGCTTGTTGTTTAAAAGCGTTTTAGTTCCGGTAGGTTAGTTTAAGTCTTAGGTGAATATTTACAGGTTTTTAGGTGAAGTTATTTAGTCAAATAACTCATAACTAAACTTATATATTATATACAAAATCTTACATATACTTATTTACAAGATTTTACAAGTTTTAGTTAAATTTTGTTAAGTTTGTTTATATTACATATTATGTATAAAATACTTATATTTACAAGTCCACTAAGTGTAATAAGGTGTTGGAACATTTTTGAAAGAATTTACTAGTTAACCTATATGTGATTATCCGGTTTTAAAGTTTACATAACATTTTCGGTTTAATGTTCTACTAACTTATTAACATGGCAAGTTATTAAGTTTTAAAGTATATTTAGTTATTTTACCATTTTAGTCATATAATCAAGTTTTAGTATAGTTTTTAGGTGATAAAATGGAGAATTAAAAGAAAACGTAAAGATGAGAAAGAAATGAAGATTTACCGAAAAGTCTTGAAATGGTAGTAAAACTAGAGACTTTTGCCGGAAACTTCAAGGAGTAATATGGAAGTGTAAGAGCTCCAAATAAGAAGAAAAGACATATGTTAGATTATGACTTTTCATGAAGAAAGGAAATATAAGAAAAGTAACCGTAGAGTTTTACTTACCGGTTTCTCAAGTATGGGAAAATCTTCTAACTCCAAAGTAAGCCGGAAGCTCCCAAAGAGATATATGGAGGAAAAGAGCTCCAAACAAGAAAAGGAAACAATGTGTTAGAATAGATTTTTGAGAAGAAAGTATTGAAGGAAAAGTTTGTTATAAAGCTTTCTTACCGAATTTCCAAGGTTTAAAAGTCTTCCAACTCAAGAATAAGTTGAAGATGGAAACCTTGATGAGTAAACTCCTTACAAAACATAAGAGTTTGGTTAGTAAACTCTTAGTATTAGAGTAAGAGAGTTAGTGTAAGAAAAGGTAGATTTTCGAAGGGAAATTACCTACCAAAGGTTGTATGAACCAAGAGAAGACTTCTTGTGATCTTTCCTAACACAAATACCACTTTTGAATGTGGTTTAAGTCTCAACAAGTTCCTGGAAATTGAAAGAACTTGAGAGAGTTTTGTGTTAGAGAGAGATACAAAGAATGGAGAATGAAGTGAAAAGTGATTAAATGTTAAGAATTGGAATGGGAGATGGTGTAAAATGGTCAAGGATTCACATTTTACTCATCCTACACTAATTGGGGAAAGATTTGGGCAGAAATCACATGGTAGCATGTGGTTTGGCATCTCAAGGAAAGCAAAACGATTTGGATTTTTGTGACCAGCGGGTTAGGACGCCGCACATAGCCTTCTGTGCGTCGTCCTGGTTGCTTTTCCTGCCCAGTTAGTTGGTCCGTTAAAAGGACTGAATTTGTAACAGATTTCGTTAGATCCCGTTAAAGGACTAACCTTGTAACAGATTTTTACTTTGAGGGTAATATTCGAAATATTTTAAACGTTAATTTTTCTCGAAAAGACGAAGGCTTTAAAATACTAGTATTAACCTACGAGAATACTTAATATTGCTAGGCACTTAGTTAAATATACGTTTTAGTCACAAAGGACTTAAACAAAGGTTAATATACGTTGATCCGACACAAACGCAAATGTAATAAATCGAAATATCGAAATAGTAAATTGGGTCAAAATGAAATAACGATAAATAAGAAAGTTAAACTCGGAATTAGTACCTCAAAATTTGCGGTTGTCACATTAACTATTTTCTCTCAAAATCACTATAATCTCGCATTCTCGCTATATATATGCTTACTTTAATTCTTAAAAGTACGAAACGTCAAAGTACGAAAATGGAAAACACAAAATCACAATCTTCCGCTTCCGCTAATAGCAATGTTTGAAAAGTCAAAGTTTACACAAATGAAGATATAGCGCAAATTATACAAACTTCCCGTAACAAGGAAGTTTGGGGTAGTTACGATTTGTGTGTAATGAATGACGAGATGGAAAAGCACGTTGCAAGAGGTGTGGGAAGTTTTTAAGCTCTAATTCAAACACAACACTAAGAACTCACAAAAACGGGGTCTTGTAAAGCGATTAGTCAATAAGCATCACAATCGGAACTTGGTGCAGATGGGAACGTATTTATATACGATAATGATGCGCTTCGAGAAGCAATTACGAAGTTTGTCGTTCAAGAGGGGCTTCCATTCAACCACTTCGACAACCTACGACTTACGAAAATTATCATACAAAGGCTACAACCGCGATACAAACAAGTAAGTCGTACTACCCTTAGAAACGATGCCTTTAAATATTGGGAAAAATCTAAAAATGAAATAATTAAGGGTTCGAAACTATAAATATGCGGTAAATATTACTTGTGATGTTTGGACCGCACCACATGGTACGGAAAATTCTTATTTAGCCGTTACGACCCATTGGTTTCATGATAACCAAAATCTCAAATCTTGGTTATTGATGAAACGTACAATTGCTTTTAAATTGTTTGGTTATCTGCATACGGGATGTAATTTGCGAAAAAACTTAAATGACACACTAGTTGAATATAGTTTAGACGATAAAGTTTTTACAATGTCACTAGATAATGCGTCCAATAATACTAAAACAATGAATTTACTAAAATTACGTATAAAACCACTTTTAGATGGCGTTTTTTTTCATTCTCGTTGTGTTGCTCATGTTATAAATTTGTTCGTGCAAAATGCATTATTAATATGTGATGATTTACGTCAAAAATTTAGGAAATTATTAATAACTATATATAGTTCGAGTAACGAACGACAATCTAATTATAGACGTTTTCGAAAACAATGTGGTGAACCTCCCCTAGGACCTTGCTACGATAATAATACTAGGTGGAACTCTACCCACACTATGTTTGAAAATATATTACGACAACGTGATACTTTAGATGCTTTCAATGACATTTTAGTTTTAAAAAATTAGTATGTATCTATTTCTTCTTATGAATGGGAACGACTAAAGGATTTAACTTCGTTTTTATTAGTTTTTAAAGAGGCTACGACTATATTATCGGGTGAATATTACCCAACTAGCCCTTTAGTTCTAAACCAAATTTATATAATGACCGGAAAATTAAAAGAATTTGAAATCTCCGAACATCGAATTTTTAGAAAAGTAGTTAGACTTATAAAAAAGAAATTTATAAAATATTACCGTTCTTTGCCTTTGTTTTTACTTGTTCCGCCGCACTAAATCCTGGTTTAAATATTGGCAGGGTACAAATTTTAATCAAATCAATTTTGGAAAATTTAGGCTTACACCTTGGCAAAAACCCGTTATATATTGAAAATGAAAAAACTAGATTTGAAAACAATTTTGATGCATTATTTGCTATATATTGTGATAAATATGGTCAACAAAGTATCCCAATTGTTGACACAATGTGGGCGGGAACATCTCAAGGGAGTCAAAGGAATCAAAACTTAAATATAAACCTTTTTAATGTTTTACTTCAAGACGCTATAAAGCGTCAAAGAACATCGGCTCCAACAAGCGAATTGTGACAATATAAGGCTACAAATTTCTTTGTCACTCTGGGTATTGAAGGGTTTCACAATTTTGACATTTTGGCTTGGTGGAAAGAAGGAGAAGTACAGTTTCTCATTTTAGCCGCTATGGCTCGGGATTTATTATCCGTCCAAGCTACGACGATAGCTTCCGAATCGGCCTTTTCCGTTAGCGGTAGAATATTATCGGAAAGAAGGTCAAGACTAACCCCTCAAGCCGTGGAAGTATGTGTATGGTTGAAATACTCGGATGGAGTCGAAAGGATACAAAATGTAACAACGTTAGAAGGCCCACTATTACAAGACGTTGAAGAAGTTATCGAATAAGAAGATATCGAAATGGGGATATCACCTACAACTACCGAAGTAGATGAAGGTGAATTTGAAGAATTGGACGTAGAAGAGGAAGAAGAAGAAGAAGAAGAAGAAGAAGAAGACTAGTTAAGTGTATTCGGGTGATGGCAATGCCGAAGCTCGATATACTTTACTACACAATTGTATTAATAAAAGTTATGTTTGTGTTTTATATTTTTAGTTGTAATTGTATTATTTAAAATTGAAATAAAAGTTATGTTTATATTTTATATTTTTTCCAATTTCGAATCCTAAAAAACCCGAAAAATTAACCGATTAAAACCGGTTCAAAACTGAAAAAACCGATTCCGAACATTCTAAACCGAAAAAAAAACCGAATGCGAGAAAACCGGTTTAGCTGAAACCGATTTAAAAAAAAAAAAACGGTTTTTTAACCAGTTTTTCAAAAACCGAAAACCGATTAAAATCGGTTTCTTGCACCTTTATATGTAAAGATGAAAGTTAGCTTGAACTGAAGCCATTTAGAAGTCGTGCCGGGCCTTTCCCCGGCCCTAAAAGCCCAAGTCGGCCACTATCACTACTTATGATATCCCACGATTTGTTGAACTACTCATTTTATAATCTCATTTTATAATGTAAAACTATTTATAAACGGCTTTAGCTATATTTATTAATCGAATAAGAAAACCCATCGGTACCAATGCCTTTTATTTTGTTTCTCAAGGGTCATTCATATACTGACGGTAATATTGGAATCGCTAGGATCTAAACTACAAACATGAAAAACATTATATGAAAGCTTAATGAAAACACCCAAATCTAAACAAGGTAGGCTCACTTATGGGCCTAATCTATTTCTTAGTGGGTTGGAATTATCAAGACAGTTGGTAACACGCCAAAGTTTACTATAACAACTAATCTAACAAAATTAAACTTTAGATGTCGAATTTTAAGATACCTAATAATCCATTTTAGGTTATTCTAGAAATAAAAGGTACATTATAACTTTCGTTAATATTACAGAAAACAATTAAGATTTTCTTTGAATAGTCTCTTCGTTTGAAAAAAAAGTCCATCTTTTTATTTGCTTTTTCCCAAAAATTTTTGTTTTGTTTTTCAAATATAAATGGTTAAATTGTTATAACTTTCTATTTTATCATTAAAATATTTTTAATTTTTTAAACTCTAATAATAATTGACGTTTAACAATAGATAATCCTATTATTTCATATTTTTATTTTGATACACTATTTTAAGAGAAAGTGAGTATAATTTTAGAGTTTACGCTAAAAAAAAAAAAAAAAAATTGACATTACGATATATAATTATGGAAATGATAAATTCGTTTTCCTATTTTTAGCAATGGTTTGGATGTAAGTTGGATCCGTTTCCGTCGCTATCAAAGTAGCATCCAATTCCCACGAAATTGGAACATCATACCTTGTTTAACGTGTCTCTTTCTATTATTGTCCTTACATTTGTGACTGCCTACGTGGCATTACTTCCATCAAGAGACTTTTCCCCTTAAACCCTTTTTTCTTGTTTAACAAAAACCCTAAAATTAATAAATTCATAAGCAGAAGATCTGTATAGAAATGGTTTTAATTTGAAAAAGGGTGAAAATGAGTGATGGAGGTGGGTATCGTTATTACGGAATATGCACCGCCGGCGGTATGTTCAGTGCCGGAGCCACCCATCTCGCCGTTACACCTCTTGATGTTTTAAAAGTTAATATGCAGGTAAATTACCCATTTATCATTTTCTTATTTTATTTCGCGAAGGGCGTGTTTGTTTCACGGAATTTGTTCATTGTGTCATAAGCCCAGAAACGGTTACATAAGCAAGAAAATTCGGGTTTATGAAACATAAGCCGAAATGTTAATAAGCCATAAGCCGCTTATATAAGCTCAAACAAACACCCCCTTACTTCCTATAGAATCTTATCTATATACGTTGTTAACTACTCCAAAAGGTAAAAGAAATAAACAATTACCTAAAATTTTATTACGATTTGGTGCAATTATAACGACACAATGTATTTCATCATTGATGCCTAGTCCTAGCATTCATAGTACTTGGTTTTAATGATTTAATTATTAATAACAGTTTGTGTCGATTCCATTACATCAGGTGAATCCAATCAAGTTTCATAGTATTGCTTCGGGTTTGAAAATATTGTGGAGAGAAGAAGGTCCATCTTCTCTATGGAGAGGTTGGTCAGGAAAGTTATTTGGGTATGGTGTTCAAGGTGGATTCAAGTTTGGTCTATACGAGTTCTTTAAACGACATTACTCGGATTTGCTGGCTGATAACAGACAGGGTGTAGTATTTTTCCTCAGTAGTGCATCTGCTCAGGTATTTGCTGATATTGCCCTCTGTCCATTTGAAGCTGTCAAAGTTCGTGTCCAAACACAGCCCCGTTTTGCAAAGGGTTTGTCTGATGGCTTCCCAAAATTATATGCACGAGAAGGCATTTCAGGGTATGTTAACTATTAAATACAATTTCTGGAGTTAGTAACTTTCACATACTTACTCCTTTGTAAAATTGCAGCTTTTACAAGGGACTCCTTCCACTTTGGGGACGTAATCTTCCATGTAAGATATTTTTTTTAAATATATTTTGGTATTATTTCGTTCAAATTTAGGTTGATTTCTTTGCCTGAAATTGTGTTTTTCAATGCAGTTTCGATGATTATGTTTTCAACATTTGAGCATTCGGTAGACCTTATTTATCGAAAATTTGTTCAAAAGAGAAAGGAAGAATGCACGAGATCTCAACAGCTTGGTGTGACCTGTTTGGCAGGGTATACAGCTGGAGCTGTCGGTACTGTAGTTTCAAATCCTGCGGATAACATAGTATCATCTTTATATAACAAAAAGGCCAATACGGTGATACAGGTATATACTACTTGGTTGATCTTGGTAAACATATGGGATATTTTGTATTCTGAATAATAATACGTGTAATATTTTCAGGCTGCAAAGAACATTGGGCTAATGAATTTGTTTACTAGAAGTCTTCCTGTACGGGTTGCGATTGTTGGACCTGTTGTCACTCTGCAATGGTTTTTCTATGATACCATAAAAGTACTGAACGGACTGTAAGTGTCAAACACTCAAATAGCTTATTAGGTGATTATATTAACTTCAAACAGCAAAAGCACATCCAAACATTTTTGTCCTACAACCCACTATATTACATGTGATTATCTTGATTAGGATTGTACAAAATGATTTATCACTTTTGAAATACACGTCCAAACATCCCCTAAGATGGATTGTCCCCTAAAACATCGTATGTTGTGTACATTTTTTAGGCCCACGAGTGGAGGCCTTAGCACAAAGGTACAAAATGAGGTGTGTGAAGCAAATTATAATTGCTAAAAAGGAAGCAGCAGAGCCGTTGTATTTAATGGCGCCATGCCGCCATGGTACATCAAACTTCCATTTGGAATCATGGATTTGATGGGCCTATTTACACTAACAATTTGTAATGAAATTAGATGGTATTTTTCTAGTTCCGATACCTGCAGTACAGCATATAGTTGAAATGAGATGATTAGAGAAAATAGAAATTTTACGTTATCCATATAGAGTATAATTGAATGAAGAAAATGTTATTTGATTCAACGTGCTCGTTTCGTGTTTTGTAATAAGGGATGTGTGATGTGTACACAGCTTAGTAAAATTATATGAAATTACAGTTTCTCTTGTCTTTTTTGTCATGAGAGGATGTATTTATAAAGTTCAAACGGTTTTAGTGGTGTCCATATTATTTCCGTTTGCATGGTATAAATAAATACAAAAGTTGATTCTTTTTGTTTTTTATGAACCATGATTTTTTGTAGAGATCAAAGAACAAATGAATATACAGGATTTAAATTCTTGAAATTTCAAGTAAGCAAGAAAAAGTTAAATAAGTTGTTTGAAAGTTTCTCTATGGTGATACTTGATAGAACAAAAGTTAAAATTGGGCGGTTTGGTTCGGGTATTGCAATTTTCTGAACCGTAATCGTGAGACGGGTATCTCATTGTAACTATCCTAAATCGACCCTTAATAAGCGGCTACAATAAACAATGCGGTTATCTGTCATTCGGGTCATGGATATCCTAAAATTAGAGGAAACCTAATTTCAAGACTAAAAAGATATTTGATCTCTACAATATGATTCAAGATATAAAGATAATCAAAATAAAATACAATGAATCGATAATAGGATATATATTAGTAAATTAGTTCAACAAAAAATGTTATACACATAAAATATAACTTATAATTATTTGGTATTTAGTTAAAACTTATATATACACATATACGGTTCGGTTCGGATACCCATTAATATTTAAAAATGAAAACTATAACCGACCCTCCATAAATCGTGTTTTTCAGATATGGGTTTTTTCGGATATCGGATTTTGCGGGTTCGGATCATGTGGATCGGCTCGGTTTTTCGGATTTTGGATCTTTTTGAATACCCCTACTTAAAACCCCATTTGGTTATTTGGTCTCGGAGAATGTTTTTCATGGAATTAGATATATTTCTTAACTAAATTTGTTTAGTGTTTGATTGACAAAATAAGTTGGAATTTGGTTTTCATCATGTTTTGTTATTGGAATGTAAATAACAACAAAAGACATAATTGCTCTTTATTGATTTCTTTAATAAATATGTTTTGATGAAAATTAAATCAATAACTAAATATAGATATAGGGATGGGATTAATAAATAACAATTAAAAAAATTGAGACCAAATCAAAAGATTATAACTCTTTCATTTTAAAAAATGCACTTAAATTTAATTTTGTTTTAAAATTAAATATCTAATTACACCAATGTAATTAGCATTAAATTACATTTCTATAGAGTACTCACTCGATATATTTTTCACGAAATTTTTTCCGGTTTTTTTTTATGCGTTTTGAAATTTTATATTATAAAATCACGATTTTATCACATGTAATTTTAGTAGTTTGACATAGTATTTTTACGTTTTTCTTTTTGATTCTAGTTGAATATATATAATACAACAAATAAATGTTTTGGAATTCATATTTAGTGTTCAAATCATATGTGATTGTACCTTACGAATATCAACATTTGTCTGAAAACGGAAAAATAAAAAATCATCAATTTTTGATTTTTTAACCCGGTCTATATAGATTATACCTCATATAATATTGTTGTGTTTTTAAAATTCACAATTGAAATCATGTGTTTTATTGACTTATAAGTTTTCGAAATGTTACATACATAATGAAATTACATATGATATACAATACAATCACATGTGATATGCGTACTATCACATGTGATATGCGTAATATAACATTTATGTAAAAAAATGAAGGAAAAACAAAAGCGTCACAATTCGATATTTTCTAAATTTAGGTAATTTTATATTTTATAGTAATTCTCTTTTATAAATTTTTAAGAATTTATATTATCTAAACAATTTCAATACCCATAAAAAAGAAAAGAAAAAAGTAGTCGAAAGTTTATAACACCACTGCTCTAATTAAGATAAAACGAGATGATCGCATCGGTATAATTTGTTTTGTCTAACGATTAACGTTTTGTGAGATAAATAAATTTAAAAAAAAATAAAAGAAAAATGAGTTTTGATTTTATTCTTAACTATTAGATTAAAATGGAATAAAGGATCAATATTGTGTCTTTTGATTCTTAAAAAATTATATATATTATTTATCTATAAATATATACAAATATTTAAATGTATTAAATACAACGTGTATATTAGCTCTACAAAAAACAATAAATTAGAAAAATATATTACAACCTTTCCTTCAACATAAATTATGGTCTTTTAAACATACGACAAGAAATTAAAAAACATAAACTATCCGTTGTTTTCTGATTTTCAATTGAAAAAATGTCATTTTCGAAGTCCGTTAGTGATCATGGAATTATTATGACCTGTCTGTTTTTCTTTTTCAGCTCAAACAAATAGATTTACACTCTTGTCCTTTTATGTTCACATTCGCTTTCATGTCGACCTACAACTTTGTCTTTATTTTCTTGAACTATATCTTTTTCAAATATGATACATAATAAGGTTTTAGTTTTTTCATTTACTAACCAATTTATGAGTTTGTTTCACAAAATAAGTACATAATTATAAACATATATTTTTGTTGTAAATTTGTCATGTAAAGACAATATAAAAATCCACAACATACCTTGAGGTAATCTTTCAACACCTTCGAGTGCATTAGTGTTAACTAAACTTTTTTCATTATCCAGAACATAACGTTTGACGAGTTCAAGGTGTTGAAGATGTCACTTCTCTACATTCCTGAATTCAGTATAAATCTATCAAGCTTTTAGCAAGCCTAAGGTGGTAGAGAATGTGACCTAAAGTGACGGATTCCTCACGTAAGAGAGTAGGAAAGTCTAAGCTCTAGCATGTGTGTGTGTGTGTGTGTAATGATCATGCTCTGAAAAATGACCAGAGGGTTTTTATAGGAAACAGTTTAAGGTTTCCTTTTATGGATCGGAGGCCAAGGTTACTCGTTTTATGGTTTGTCATTTATGACCCAATAGGTATAAGTGACGTAGCCTACTCGTTTTGGTGAACACAATATGAAATAGCAACGTAGTTGCGAAGCCGTATAATGTAATTCGTGTTGCAAAGGTAAGTATCTAGGTAGCATACAAGATGACCAAGCACCGAAAATGGTTGTGCGAGCAGCGGGTAAGTGTGAGTAGCGGACTTGAGTTGTTCGGGTAACGCTTTCGTCACCGAGCAAAGTGACCGAGCTGTAACGTGTGTCCGAGTAGCGGACTTAAGTTGTCCGGGTAGCGCATGGCATGACCGAGCAAAGTCGCGTGATTGGGTAATTGACCGAGTACGCTACTTTGTTATGACGATGCAGCAGTGACCGAGTATTTTCCTGACGCCACAAATTGGGACCGAGCAGCGAAAAGTCTACTCGGGTAGAGTAATCCCGTGTCCGGGTAACATAGCTCATGTCACAAGTAACCAGGCCCCATGCCCGAGTAAAAGTGACCCGTGTCCGGGTAGTGTACTCGGTAGCCGAGTAGCCCAGTGCCCGAGTAGCCCCGTCTCCGGGTAAAAGTAACATGTGTCCGGATAGCGACCAGGTGGTCGAGTAGCCTCATATCTGGGTAAAAGTGGCCCATGTACGGGTAGCGACCAGGTGGCAGAGTAGCCCCGTCTCGGGGTAAAAGTAGCCCGTATCCGGGTAGCGACCAGGTCGCCGAGTAGCTTCGTCACTAGGTAAAAGTGGCTCGTGTCCGGGTAGCGACTAGGTGTCCGAGTAACCTTATTTCCGAGTAGCGAAGACTGAGGTCCATGACCGAGTAGCCAAAAAGTTTCACTCGGATAATAGTTTGATGTGTAAAATCTAGTTTAATTTGAAATACTCTATACTCGACTACACACTCTTAGACAGTGGACATAATCGTGTATAATATAGTTGAGGTAAGTCGGATTCGTTCGTTGGAACTGAGTTAAGTTTAAATTAAGAATTAATAATATCTAAAAGTTTGGGTGTTTGTGACTGAATTGTCACGTTGCTTACACTATTTAAGAAAGTAATTGTCACGTAAACGTTTGTTGGAAAAGATTGTTTTGATTTGTTTACCAGTTTAAAGAGAGCTCTCGTTTGGGTAGTTCACTAATAGTTTGATTTCACTTAAGCAATTAAATGTTAACTTACTTCTAAATTATAATTAAGTTCCTCTCGAATAACTAATTAACTTCAATTATCTAAAAACTAAACCGCTCCTCTCAAATACAGTAAAAGTCCTAAATAACTAAGATTTAAGAATCAAGTCGATGTTTATGATTTAATCTTATAAAGCTTCCTATCGAATAGCTTAACTAGTTTTCTAATCCAATCTCTTGTTTTAACCTAATTATTTAGGTTCTATTATTAATTGCTCTCGAATATAAGTAATTCTAAATCAATTAGAAACCGATTGATTATTTAATGCAATGTTTTAAACAAACTCTTCTCGCATACCTAGAATTTCAATTAATCAAAAGAATATAAAGTTTAACAATATTAAGATACAAACAATAACGGATCTTCGATTATACATAAAAACATCTAATATCATTCAAAAATAAAAGCTAAATCATCCTAAAAAATCCCTTTCGGTTACGGTTGATTAAGACTTATGGAATGAGGCTTTTGAAAGAACCATGGTGCGAAGGGTTTGCTTGGTCGCTACTACGCCTTCAAGAGAACAACAAAAGACGAAGAAATGCTACTAGAGCATGACTGCGCCGCAGTCCTTCACGACTGCGACGCATTGGAAGGAACCAACCAGGCACTGCGACCCAATGGCTTGTTTTTCAGCAACGAAGCATCTAGAATTTGTCCCGATGTGACGCAGTGGCTTGTCACTGCGACGCGGTATCTAAAGTCGGCCAAAAACCGAATCTTTATGTTTTTTATGTTTCCTTTTTTGTATTTTAGGTTTCTTTTGTTTACCCTATAAATAGAGACGTATTTTATTCATGTAAACTCAGTTTTTGATATTTATTCAAGGTTTTTATCCTTTTTCTTTGATACTGGTGTTTTCAATTATCAATTTGTTTCATTATTAGGTCGAGTTATCTAGTTTTGATTCGATAACAAATCAATAGGTCTTGATTGTTTTATCACAATTCAATTTTAGATCGCGTTATCTAGGATTGAATCGACTAATCAAGTAATAGGTCTTGCTTGATTGTCTCCGTTGGTTGATTTATAGGTCTAAATCAATCAACATACTATCTTTTATTACTGTTCTGCTGCGAAGTCGTATAATAAGTGGTATCAGAGCCATAATCGGCTCTTGATCTTCCTCGTGTTCTTCGTTTGAGGTAAAAAAAAAAAAAAAAAAAAAAAAAAAAAAAAAAAAAAAAATTAAAGATGAATTGGGAGGATCCGGAGTTTTTAACAAATCTTAGAGATGCTTTAATCAACGTTCAAGAGGTATTCAACGACAACCTGGCGTGTTGAAAACAAAGAATTTAAGGTTAATGAGTTGCCTGAATCCACAGGAGGTACAAATCCGAAAGTATATCTTGAACGGGAAAGAAAAATCGAACACATGTTTGATTTCAAGGAGTTGAATGATGAAAAGCGTTGCAAATACGTAATTCTTCGTTTGGGGAAAGGTGCTTTATTATGGTATAAGGTGTGAAGATTAAAAGAGTTCGTGATGGAAGAGGAAAGATCAATTCTTGGGATTCCTTAAAAAGGAAACTTCGAAAAAGGTAAGTTCCAACTTCACATCGTGTAACTACTTATCGAAATATCACGGAGCTCAAGCAAGGGAAGTTGAGTGTTGGAGATTACATCGAAGAATTCGAGAATTTTTCATTGATGGGAGAGATAAAGGAGATCGAAGAGCAAAAGATGTCAAGGTTTTGCGGGGATCAAATTACAACATAGCTAATGTTGTTGATTTATGTCCTTATGCATATTATGACATTTTATGTAACTTAAGTTTGAAGTTGGAAGCTCAATTAAAATCGAAATATGGGGGAAGTTCGCGTACTGATTTTTCTAAAGTTCAACAGGTGGGAAAATTGGATTTTTCTGAAAATTTTACCGATAAAAATACCAATCCGGTGGGAAATACGGTTAGTTCTTCTTTTCCAATTATTCCTAAAACATCTAGTACACCACGGGAAAATTATTTGTTCAAGACACGATGCTTTAAATGTCAAGGCTTTGGACATATGCATAATACATGTCCAAACAAGAGGGTTGTTACTTTAGGGGAAGCCGTGGAAATTCAAGATGATTTGCTCGAGGAAGAAAATCTAT
>CAJVGC010000432.1:40021423-40048385 GCA_910822075.1 Senecio squalidus
TGTTAACACATAATTGCAAACTCTAGAAAAATTTCACAAATTATTTCCCGAAAATAAAAACGACGTACAATGACCCTGTTTTAAAATTATGAGCGATGATATGAAGAAATATGGACATAATCTCATAAACGTAAGATACAAAATTGAATACCAAACTATTTTGCTGAAATATAACTAATACGTATTAATGATTATCAACATATAAATCAAAACTAAAAACCAAGAAACAACTGAAATAACTTTTGGGTTCACAAATTCCAAATTGACGGAGAGTAGTAGTAGTAGTAGAATCGAGCAAAAGAAGAGAACATAATGATTGAAAGTTAGAAATCGGACATTGTTTCGAGCTTTACTAAGAAAGAAGCAAACGTTGTAAGTCCAATTTCAATACTCCGAAGAGGAAAGAGAGCGGCGTCTTATGTAGATTTGGGAAAAATTATTTTAATTTCAATTAAATTTACAACTTTTATCTAATAAATGGAAAGAATTTACATTCTCTGAAAAGAATTTAATGAAATTTTAGTATTTAGTTTCATCTAAATCTAAATAAAAACACAACCTTTAATGAAATTTAAATTCCGATTCTATCAAATTCTTTTTTTCGATCTAATAACACTCTATTCAATCATGCAATTTCTTATATATAATTTTCTACTTTATCTTTGATACGAGCTAAATCAAATGCTCGTTCAATAAAGTTAACTTAAGAGCTTTTGAAATAATGTTTTTAGTCTGTTAGTCTAATTTGTGCTCTTAAACATATATTATAAATACACTCAAGTTTTAAAGTAAACTTGCTAATGAATAATAGATTTTAAATTTAACTAGGAAATTATCCGTGCGTTGCACGGGTTCGCCGTCAACCAAAAACAATAATAATCGACCATATCAATAGGCAACAAAAAACATACCCCTTAATACGGTAATGTTACGAATTTGGGCTGTTTTGATGAAATACGGTAATGTGCGTTGCTGGAAATATGCATCTGCAGTGTTTTTTTGTTTTGTTATAAAGGTACTAATCTATTAGACCACTCACATTCATAACACCGCTTTTGGTATCATTTGTGAAAATCATGTCTTGAAACATTAAATTCTGAGTAGTATCACGTTAAAAATGTATCGAATAACATACACTTTAAACGTTTATATTTAACGAAATTGTAGTTATTATTTGATCAAATTATTGGATCAATATTACATCTAACTAAAAAAAAAAAAAAAATTAAAACAGCCCATAAACCCAATACCTAAAACCTAAGCCCAAACCTAACCCCTAAGCCCAACCAAATGACACAAACAAATAATAATAATAAGATATGGTAATAATAATAATAATAATAACAATATAATATTCAAATTGCACGCTTCGTAAGACGATTACAGAATTTAAATTGAAAGGTAATATATAAATAATTTTGAATAAAATAATCTTAAAAATAAATTGTCAAAGTGGTTACTTTTTCTTCAATTGAGATATCAAAAGTTCAACACTACTTCCTATCATTTTGATTTTTATTTCATGCTTCTTCTTAAGTTCTTTAATTTTTTTTATTCTAACCTTTAACTATTATCATTTTTATATTTAACCCCTTAACTATTATGTTTCTAATTTCTATCGTATGTTTTTGTTTGTTACTTTTACTATAATCCTTAACTTTATCATTAGTATACTTCTGTTCAAGTCCAAATCTTACATGTTGTGTTCTTTTTTTTTCTTTTTTTTTTAATGTTTTAATTACTCTACTAACATTACTTAGTGCATTTATTATTTATTTAACTTTTACTTTTCTTATTCTTATTAATTTAAGTTTTATTAGTATTTTCTAAAGAAATACAATTATAAAATTTGATGTTCATATAAATAAAAATTGTAATTCAAAGGGTTACGCCATAACGCGCGGGCTAACCCTCGTGTTTTATGTATAATTCATATCAGTTACTAATAGTATGACAATATTGTTCGTTTAAGAAAAATATAAAATTAAATTGCCTAGTCTAAGTATTGTAGTCGGCTTGACGATTAGTCGTTTAGTTTATTTTATAAAGTTAATTTATTTATATATCTTTTATCTGATTCAATTAAAACAAGATCGGATCGAATATCGATCTTAAAATTTTGCCATCCTGATTGGAATCCTCCTAAGAACCTGTGCTTTCAGGGTTAGTATACAAGACCGAATCGTTTATTGTTAACGAGATCAAAAAATCATAAGATCAAGATCTTAATAACGTTATTTAAAATCATATACGTGTAGTCATTCTAGTTTTCAAATCAAAAGCTACCCTAATAGAAATACGGTTTTGATTACATCTTTGTTTTCATCTACTAATCTTCAATATTCCTCTTCAACTATTATTTAAGCTATTTGTCTTATATCTACCAATAAATGTTTAAATACAACTACATGTTAATGATATAAACGTGTTTGCAACTAAATATGAAAGTGGTGACCCAAATAGTTTAAATTTTAAAAGGGGAATTTTGTACCAACTTTATAAAAAAAAAAGGGAAAAAAGTTTTTGTAACTTTGTTGATAAAGTCAACGTGGGGTGTCATCCGGTCAGCACTCAAATACCCAATCACCCCATCATATCCATCATTCAAAATTCATTCATCAAACAACAACAAGGGAAGGCAGTTTCCATAATAATAATAATATCTCTCTTTTTTCATTCGAGGTCCACAATTCTTTCTCTCATTCATTGGAACTTTACAAACATGTATGTATATCTATATCTATATCTATCTATGTATCTATAGATTTCCCCATGTGGGGTTGTCTCTAATTACCAGATTTCATGTCTTTTTTTTTGACCTTTTCAATAATTGTTCATACATCTTTTTGCAGTGTTTGTTTTGATGAATAAGGATTCTTGATTGTGTTTATGGGCAATACATGCCGCGGATCATTAAAAGACGTTAAAAGTTTCAATAATCCACCCGAAAAACGATCAACTAATCCTTCTTCCAACCAACTTAACAAACCGATACCGCAACAAAAACAATTTGTACCCACGCAACAACCTTCTAAGAACACAAATCCTAATCCAAAGCCACAGTTTGTTTGCAGGAAAGACGAGGAAGACGAAAGCATGAATCGCCACGGAGCTAACCAAGCGTTTTATGTTATTGGTCATAAGACAGCGAATATTCGTGATCTTTACACATTGGGTCAAAAACTAGGCCAAGGTCAATTTGGTACTACTTATCTATGTACCGAGAATGCAACTGGTATAGATTATGCTTGTAAATCGATATCTAAACGAAAGTTGATTTCAAAAGAGGATGTTGAGGATGTGAGAAGGGAGATTCAGATTATGCATCATTTAGCTGGCCATACGAATATTGTTACCATTAAAGGTGCTTATGAGGATCCGTTATATGTTCATATTGTTATGGAGCTTTGCAATGGAGGTGAATTGTTTGATAGGATTATTCAAAAGGGGAATTATAGTGAACGGAAAGCGGCTGAATTGATTAAGATCATTGTTGGTGTTGTTCAAGCATGTCATTCGCTTGGAGTTATGCATAGAGATTTGAAGCCTGAGAATTTCTTGTTGATTAATAAGGATGATGATTTTTTCGCTCAAGGCCATTGATTTTGGACTCTCCATTTTCTTCAAACCAGGTAAACTGTTTTATGGAAACTTGATTACTATTTCACGAGTTTCAACCAATATTAGTTCTTGTTAATTAACACAATGATGATAATCTTTTTCCTCTTTTTTATTTAATTACTTTTGTGTTCAGGACAAATTTTCACTGATGTGGTTGGAAGTCCATATTATGTTGCTCCTGAGGTGTTGTTAAAGCATTACGGGCAAGAAGCAGATGTATGGACAGCTGGCGTGATACTTTACATACTTTTAAGCGGTGTACCTCCATTTTGGGCTGGTATGTCTTACAGACTATCTGTTATGAATTTATTGTAACGAGTTTTATGGATGCTGATTCAACTATTTGTGTAGAAACACAACAGGGAATATTTGATGCGGTTTTAAAGGGTCATATAGACTTTGATTCAGACCCATGGCCACTTATATCTGACAGTGGAAAAGATCTTATTAGGAAAATGCTTTGTTCTAGGCCTTCGGATCGCCTCACTGCTCATCAAGTTCTTTGTACGCTCTCTTATCCGTTGAAGAATTAAATTGAGTATCTGTTGTGCATATTTTGTTATGTAACTATGGAATTATATTGAATCTACAGTTTTTGGTGAAGATATAATAAAAAGGATATATGTAAAATTAATCTTTATAAACAACGTGCAGGTCATCCTTGGATATGTGAAAATGGCGTTGCTCCTGACAGAGCACTGGACCCAGCAGTTCTTTCTCGTCTAAAGCAATTTTCAGCAATGAATAAGTTAAAGAAGATGGCTTTGCGGGTATGTAGATGGTAAAATGAAAAAAAAATTAAATGTTTTCCAGATATTGAACGTTTTCGTGTTTTGGTGCATTTAGGTTATAGCTGAGAGTTTGTCAGAAGAAGAGATTGCTGGTTTGAGGGAAATGTTCAAGGCAATGGATACCGATAATAGTGGTGCAATTACATTTGATGAATTAAAAGCCGGTTTAAGAAAGTTCGGTTCTACATTAAAGGATACTGAAATACGTGACCTTATGGACGCGGTAAGGTTATTATTTGATATAATATATCAAAATAAGACGGAAATAAGTGATTTTTGTGCAGGTTGAAATGGGGTCGTTAGGTTGGACCCGCGCAAACACTTTTTTAATTTGTTATATTGAATAATAGAAATAATTAATTTGTGGAATATGATCGCAAAACTATATATGCACAATAATAAGGATTTAAACTCCATTTTAAGAAAGCGATATAGAAGGTTTTATGCATTTGTACATTTCAGATAACTTTTGATATGTTTGACCCGATTTCATTTTAGTTAAATATTTTACCATATAACCTGTTATAGATGAACGATAACTTAATTCAACCCACTCTTATATATGGGTTGAAATTGCCACCTCTAATTGGATGGCGGAATTTTGTGAGAAAAACCTAAATGACATTGGTTTTCAGGCTGATGTGGACAACAGTGGAACAATCGACTATGGAGAATTTGTAGCAGCTACGATTCACCTGAACAAACTGGAACGCGAGGAACACTTGGTTGCTGCATTTCAGTATTTTGACAAAGATGGAAGTGGTTACATTACAGTCGATGAACTTCAGCAGGCATGTGCAGATCACCACATGACTGATTTTCTTGTGGAGGATATCATCAAAGAAGTCGACCAGGATAATGTGAGTTTAAATACGACAGTTTTTATTATATATCAATTGCCTGCTTAGGGGCAGTTTGTTTCTAACATGGGTTAATTTTCAGGATGGGAGGATTGATTATGGGGAATTTGTGGCTATGATGACAAAAGGAAATGCAGGAGTTGGTAGACGAACGATGAGGAATAGTGTGAATATTAGCATGAGAGATTCACCACGCGCTATTGGAAATTGATTGCATGATTCTTGCTTCTTGATATGTATCCGTTTCTTCTTTTTCTTTCTTCTTGTTAAAGTAATTAATTGTATTTTGTGGGATGATTTACATGTTGTTTGATTTAAGTAGAAAGGGATTTCTGAACAAGTCGGTGTTGAAAATTGTTGCTTCAGGTTGAAGGAAATGTTCTGAACTAGTATAGAAACAGCACGGAACTTTTTATAACGTCTTTTTTGATTGATATTGCATAATCTCAATTATGATGAAATATATCTAATTTTTTTTTAAGAATATTAAGTTGAGAACTTATCTATCAGTGTTAGAGAAATAGTTGTGATCAGACAAGCGTAAGAAATTAATGAACGGATATCTTTCTGTGCATCAAATGACTTTAAAAAGGAAGTAATTTGACCCTATAATGCCCTATGTATCTCAAATTTAACAAACACTTTGTGTTTTGGACAATAAAAATAAGATCTATAAACTTTTAAGTTTTTAATCTGTGTATATTTATCCATATTCTGAAAACTTGTGAGATTGTTGTAGACAAATACAAACTGAACATGTGCACTGGCTTTCACGTTATCATGTTCAGTCAATAATCCAAATCAGCTTATGAACATCGTTCTACCAAACATAGCAAATTCGTTATTATTTTTAAGACGCCCCTTTGAACCCACCCGTTGATAGTGTGGCTCATATTAGTGTCTCAAATGGTTAACCTCCTGACTCGCTTTACTCTTTCAGAATTGACATGCCTTGATTACACGTAAATACCTAACAATCACAACTATATTTCAGTAGAGTATTCGCTACTCTGTACCCGACATATTAGTGTCTCAAATGGTTAACCTCTGTACTTCAAACCCCATGTTTTTCTGTTTAAATATTCATTTGCAAAATAGACAAAAATACATAAATATCCCATAAAGTATATACTCAAAAATAGTTGTCGTGATTGGCATATGCCATCTTCCACCGACACCTAAAATATATCGAAATTAAATATATTCTTTTCTATAGATTCAATCAATAATGCATCTTCTTACGTACATTTAAAGAAACAAAAATATGAAAAAAAATACAATAGTACAAGTCGAGAAAACCATCCATTATATAACACATACTAATTAAACATGAAACTTATCGGGTTTGGTTTAGACACAAGGAATGGTTTTAGGGAGTCCCGGTTCATCCGATCCAACAAGCTTCATCAACTTGTAAATAAGATGTCTCCAGCTCCCTTTGTTATCACAACCAAGAACCCAAGTTTCTTCTGCGTTCATCTCAAGATCTTGGCAAAAAACAGGTTTCCTAGAAAGTATCCATGCCCACCCACGATCCCACCAGTTTCTAACAGACGTAGATGCCGAATGACTAATTGACGATACGGATGCCGTTTTAGAGATTGTTGGTGCTTGGATATCACTAAAGGACATCCTTCTACGCATTCCCGATACCGGTGGTGATGGATCATGTGTGCTTTTCTTGGTATCAGAAAGTGGTAGAGATTTTTCCTTGTTGAAGGTTTCGAGTATGGATTTCATGGTGTTGAGTTTAGAGAGAGAGATGATGAGTGGAAATGAATCGAATCAAATGGAGGGTGAATTGAAGTAGAAGAAGTTGTGGGAACCATATATCACACTCACTTACCAAACATTATACATACATCTACATGTGGTCTTTGATTTGCATGTGATTAATTCATTTTTATTATGTATTTATATTTATATTTATATTTATATTTATGTATGTATATATACGTATATGTTTATATGATAGTTACTAGTTTTTATTTGATTGACTAACCATGACTCCAAAGTATAATATCACATGCTTTAACTAAGGAAACTTTCTTTTAAGAAACCTAACAACAAGTAAATTAATGAGTTTCGTTCAAGGTGTTGTCAGAAAATCTGAACCCGATTGATCTGATCCGACTCGAATCTAAATAAGCTTACTAGGGTCGGGTTATTCGTGTTTACAAATCATAGTCGGATTATTCGGGTCAACCAGATTAACCAGAAACATAATTGAGGTCCGGTTACGGATCTTTTTAAACCTCCTTATTCGGATTCGGGTCGACCCAAATTATTATTTCTTTTAGTTTTAACCAATTTTCTAATAAATCCAACATTAGTTTATACAACCCATTAGTAAATAGGATAAGTAAAATCTTGATCTTTTTTGAAATAAAAATCTTACATATGTTTTTCTTAGTTTCTGTTCTTCGAAAACCTACTCTTTTTTTTTACGAAACACAATATCGTGTTAAAAGGTTATGATCGAATTAGCGGTAGAATTTTTAATTGTTAAGTGGTTGGTCTTTTATTTAATTTATAGATGTATGGTTGTTTTGTAAGCATATGATTGTCAAAATATGCTAGAGTAGTCAAATAAGTATAAAAGTTTTATCTGTAAGACCAATATATAGAACTAACAGTAGCCAAATAAGGATTTCCCATTACCTTTGTATAGGTTATTTGTTATTTTGATAATTATTTTAGCAATTTTTGTTTGATATGATGTTATAATATTTATGCAACATTAAAACTTTTGTTTCATTATAAGGTTTTAGTAGAAATTTTTGTTGGTCCATCATTACTAAATTTTTAAGTTGAAGAAAGTTTAATCTAAGGACCTATAGATATTTATTAAGTTGGGTAATTTTTAATGTTTCTCTTTTTATTCATCCAATTCGAATCCGAATAGACCCGAACCCGAACCCAAATACATGATCCTTATTAGGGTCGGGTTACGGGTTATGTTTTAAAATCTGAAAACCCGATTAGACCCGACCCGATTAAGCTTATTAGGGTCGCGTTAACCCGATTAACACCCCTATTTGCAAGTATATGGAGCATTTGAAAGTACCAAATGGTTTATTATCATTAACATCACCCCCAATGGTTATCGAAAGTGTACGTCCCAATGGTCAGATCTACAGGATTAAACCAATTGATCACAATATGTCCCAGTGGTCAGATCTACACGATTAAACCAATTGATCACAAGGCGGAATCTCGTAATCAATTGTATTAGCACAAGTAATAATCGAATGCAGTAATAAATAAGAACACAATTACCGAATTCCAAATGCTTTATTGATTGAATCACTCAATTACACAATACAGTATTCTCATAATTCTCTCCCTCTGTCTGTCTCTAATCATTAACCATTTTACCTAAACTCAATGCCTTTTTATAGAGAGACATGTTTCATAGGCTTGGGTCACTAATGGGCTCATGGACTATGCAAAGTCCATTAACACCCATGACAGACTAAATAGCCCACTAACAATACAATGTTATTGGGCCATCACAGACTCAAATAAACTATAACTAAAGACTTAATTAATCTAGAACAACTGTCACATATATTGCACTAACAAACTCCCCCTTGACTGTTGCTTCTAGATTATGTTATACGCTCAAAGTCTTTATAGTCTTGTACTCCTTGTATTCCTTGCAGGTTCTTCTAACTCATCATTGTCTTGAATAACTCCCCCTAAATTGTTGCAATAATTCAGTCTTCTCCGTTTAAGCTTGTGAAGATTCAGTCTTCTTCGTTTACGCTTATGAAAAGTTAGTCTTCTCCGTTAATGCTTGTGAAGAGTTAGGCAGTTCCCTTTGTTGTTGTGAACTCCGTTATTTATCAGAGTCTTCATCACGAATTGACTCAACTAAGTTCATAGCTTTTGCTTGTATTCTCCGAGCTTCCATAAATGTCAACAATACTCCCCCTGAGCTGTCTGACGCTGAACAACGTCTCAAACAGCAGTTTCAAGAGTAGAGTCTCGTAAGCGCTTCGTAACCTGCAAACAAACGTTAGTAGTTTTTTTTTTTTTTAAGATATCGACACGAAATTTTGAGCTTTTCATGTCGATTCTAATTTTCATAAAGATAAATATAAAATTACAAAAATATCAGCTAAACTAGCTATGATCACTTATGGTGGGGAACCCAAGCCATAACGCGTCTTGATTGACATCTTTCGTTCACGTATACGAACTCCTTGAAGAAACCATCATCTTTAGTAACAGTAGCTTGAACTTTAGAATTCAGGTGGTTCCTCGGTGGACGAAAGGATCTCGATTGCCGATAAAAAGAATGTACTCTCTGACTCGGGCAATATCGATTAGAAGTTCGAAAAGACGGTCGAAATGGACGCGGTTGAAATGAACGATCATTTGAAACACTCAGGCGTTCCTGTTTCTTAATCCATTTTTGCTGCACCTATTTCCGTACAGGTGAATGTGAACGAGCCATTGGTTTAGTCTTCGGTGAATGCGATCTGCTAGCTTGCTCTTTCTTCTTCTTTGGACATACCGATGCTACGTGACCATGTTCACGGCATTTAAAACACTTCAAATCATCCATAGGCTGTTTGGGTTTTGAGTTTTCAGCTAATGTACTCATTGTCGTTTCCGAAACACTTGATTCAGTTGAAGCACTTGACTCGGTTTGATCGTTCCTTGTAGAGGAAGATTCACATGAAAAGTCAACAGTGTTTTCCTTCACGTTACATTCAGTTTTAAGAAAGTTGTAATTGTGATTAAAAGGTGGAGGTGTTTCATTATATCCCAAACCATTACGATTTCCACTTGGCCTTTGACGACTCAAAATGGAATTTAAGGTACTAGAAGAAGTGCGAAACTGTTCGATTTTTCTTTCCTGCTCAGTTAGTCTGATTTCACAATTATTTAATTCTTGGACCTTCTCAGCAAAACTTTTCTTTTGTTTTTCAAGGCAGTCATATAACATGTCATTTTTATGAGTTTGAACGCCAACAGTTGACAAGAGTTCCATTCTGTCCTTTTCATTTTGATGAAGTTTATTTGAGAAATCATCTTTTAAGAATGTTTGGGTTGTCACATTAAGCTCGAGTTGTGTTTGCTGAGTTTCCAAGGTTGAGACTAAATTTGTCAACTTCTCGTTTTGAAGAGTTAAGATTGTAAAAGATTTGCATAATTCTTTTACGGATTGAAGATCAAGAAGTACCTTTGACTTCTCGGTATTGAGGTCGGCCATCTTTTCAACGAAGTTTTCGTTAGATAGGTCCAACGTACAGGTGCAAACCTTTGATTCATTTTCAGTATCTTTAAATTTTGAATATCCTCTTCATTCGAGCTAATTTCACTTGTAGTACTAGAATCACCTGCAGTACCACTGGCTTCACTGCGAAATTCCTCAATAGATGCCATTGATGCTGATTTATATGCTCTTAATCTTTCAATCACCTTTCCCAAAGTGAATTTTGATGATCATATCTAGTCAATTCGATTTCATCATGTATCAATTTTACCCATACCTCCCAATGCTTAGGCAAAGCCTCCAAAAATCTCCTTATTTTTTTTAACTCTAATATGTATACGACATCTGGCAAGTTCTGCAAGGAGATCGTAGTATCTGGTGACAGTATCTTCAAAGTTTTCGTTAATTTCAGTTGTGAATGTATCAAATTGCCTTATAAGGATTTTTCCTCTACTTTCTCCTTGTTTATCAGCTGGACTATCGCATGTAAAAGGATACATTTCTTTACTTTTTGTTAAATTAATTAAGTCAAGTAATAAGTCCAATTAATAGTCCAATTAATTTTAAGTCCAACAAACGAGTCCAAATTCAATGTCCAATTGAGTCCAAATCAGTCTAATAAAAGCTTAGGCCCAAGTTAATTAAAAGCAGTCCTAAATTTATAATTCACGAGTAATCTGCTTCACTCCTTTCTCAGTCAATGAACATCAATTTTTCAAACTGTCACGACACTAAAAAAATATCTTGACGTAATTGTTTTCAATTGTTGCCAAACAGATTTTGTTTAGCCCAATAAAACAGTACACATTTGCCAAATACTCAGCCCACTTTATTCACGAACTTGTTTATTTGAAACGAACATACAACCACTGCCGATTTGATTTCAACAAATTCACACGAACATTTGTCAAACGAAGATCAATTAAATGTAATCAGCGAAGAAGAATCAGATTCACGAACTTGGAATTAACGAACTTAAATTCACGAACTTGTAATCTGCTTGATTTTACTAACTGCGAGCAAACAACAATTAATCCACGAACATATAAATCTGATTTCAAACACAATCGAACATCAATCTAGACAAGCATCCCACTGCCAAACGAACATGAACAACGAAGACGATTGTTACGAACATAAACCACGAACATCAATTGAACAATCTTTCGTGGTTTATGTTCGTAAAAAATCAAACGAACATGTGATGTTCGTCACGAACTTGTTACCTTGACGAAGATGAGCAGACGAGGATGATGTTCGTCTTGTCGTGGTCTGTGTTTTCAATCGCCGCCAACGAACATATAATCACAGCAAGTTTTCACGAACATTCACGAACATGAGATCGCGAGCAGCCACGAAGATGATTCTGAAACTCCACGAAGTTAATTAAATAAAAAGCGTTGTTGTGTCTGTGTGTATTTCGATCCCCAAATTAATTCGTGTTCTAATTTTATTTTAATGGAGAAGATGTGTTGTTTATCCCCTTCTGATCGCCGTTACTTATCCCCCAATTTTAATTGGCTGTTGTTTGTATGTGTAATGTGTCCACCACCAAACTTTTCTGCCACACAATTCTTTTTTTTTTTTTTTTTTTTTTTTGAGTAAATTACACCGTTGGTCCATATGTTTGTATCGAAATTACTAGTTTGAGGCTTTTTTAAAAATAATTACATCATTAGTCCCCATTGTTGTAAATCTCTTACACCGGTGATCCAATTTTCTAACTGCCGTTAATTTTTAACGATTTGAAGCCCATGTGCCATACACATGAGGGTATGTTAGTCATTTCCTTACCATTTATTCTTTTAATATTTCCAAACACACCTACTCTCTCTCTCTTCAAAAAATTAGATCATCACCACCAAACCTGTGTATTCCCCACCTACAACACACAATCCACCAAACCTATGTATTCCCCACCTGCAAATTAAAACTATCATATTCAGTTTTTAAATCAATTTATACATGGATATATTCATCATCTTCAAAGCGGTTGTAGGGAGGTACAACGGTGAAGTAGCCATTAACGAAATCCAAATCTAGACAAGTTTAATAATCTGGGAAAATGGAAATCTCAGATTGAAGAAATTGAAGGTCGTACAATATCGTTTTGATGTAATACGTGAACGATGAAGTAGCCATTAACGATTTGATTGAGTGAGAGACGTGATTACTTAATATCTAGATCCCATTTTTCAAAACCAATTTCAATATTTAATTAATCTTGAAAATATATTTTTTTTCGTTTCGATACAGTATGGAAAATCAATTTTGTGGTTTTGATTTATATTTGGATGATGAATAAACCCTTAATTTTGTGGCTTTGAATTTGGGGGGGTTTAACGGGAGTGGTTGGATAACGTGACGACTTGGGTGGCGGATGGTTGATGGTGAGGTGGTGATGATGATGGTGATGACAAATGATAACGGTGGTAATGTGAAGTTGGTCTAACGAAGAAAAGAAATGGTGATGCTAGCTTCCAAAGTTGTTTTTGGCTATGGTGGTGTGTTTGGGTATGTTTTTTCTTCACCTGAGAGAAAGAGGGTGTTTGAGAAATATATATATGTTAAAAGAATAAATGGTTGGGAAATTACTAACATACCCTCATGTGCATGGCACATGGGCCTCAAATCGTTAAAAATTAACGGCAGTTAGAAAAATGGATCACCGGTGTAAGAGATTTACAACAATGGGGACTAATGGTGTAATTATTTTAAAAAAAGCCTCAAACTCGTGATTTCGATACAAACATAGGGACCAACGGTGTAATTTACTCTTTTTTTTTTTAATCTGTATGTTTTCTTTTTCAATTTTGGGGGGCTGCTTTTGAGGTCCAATAACAAAACCAAAACAACTAACTTCTTTGAGGCCTACTTGTCAAATACGAAAAAAAAATTCAATGTTCGCTGCCTTTTGTTTTTACTGAATGTATAATGTTCGTGAACCACAAAAAACTTGTTAAATAAGAAAATATTTTAGAGTAAATTACACCGTTGGTCCCTATGTTTGTACCCAAATCATTAGTTTGAGGTTTTTTTGAAATAATTACACCACACGTCCCCATTGTTGTAATTTTGTTACGTCGGTAGTCCATTTTTGACAATTTCCAACTGAAAAGACCGAAATACCCTTTTCTAAAAATTTTAATCTATTTTTTAATTTCTTTTAACATTTAATATAATAAAAAAAAAAACTAAATAACTAATTTCTTCTCTCATCTCTCTTCCCCCCCCCCCCCCCCCCTCTCTCTCTCTCTCTCTCTCTCTCTCTCTCTCTCTCTCTCTCTCTCTTACACATCTACCACCATCATCATCTCTTGATCTTTTTTTACGCCCCTCCACATATTAATCAATTTGGTTTTAAAACCACCGTCAAACATTACTAGTATTGGTGAAAAGAAAAGGGGCTTTCTCCAGCTCCCATACTAACACCGCCGTGGTTATTGCCGGAGTTCACAATTTCTTATCTATGAGTCGCGACGGTTCCTCCGGCGGCCCCAGGGACACTTCAGGAGATTGGACGGAGGTGCGGCGACGAAAATCAGCGGTGGCACATGAAGAAATCAGGCCGTTAGTGGTCAATGAAGTGTGTTCATTAATCAATGAAGTCGAAGTAACGGCGGAGGACGGCGGATGTGGTAACGGAACAGCGATTTGTAGCTCGTGTTGTGGTAACGGTTTCATGATTGATTCGATTTTTTTAGGTTTTTTTTTTTTCTAAAACCTAAAATTATCAAAATATTATTCGATTCAAAGAATTTTTGATGAAATTTGATGAGATTAATAACACGAATTGATGATTAATTTCATGATTTTTATGAAATTATTTGATTGAAATGAATAGGTTAGTGAGAAATAAGAGAGAAAGTTCTGGGAAAAAAGGGGGAAGAAAAGATGGTGGTAGAGGTGTTTAAGAGAGAGAGGGGGAAGAAAGATGAGAGGAGTGGAGAAATTAATTATTATTTTTTTAATTATATTAAATGTTAAAAGAAATTAAAAAATAGATTAAAATTTTTAGAAAAGGGTATTCGGTCTTTTCAGTTGGAAATTGTCAAAAATGGACTACCGACGTAACAGAATTACAACAATGGGGATGTGTGGTGTAATTATTTCAAAAAAGCCTCAAACTAGTGATTTGGGTACACACATAGGGACCAACGGTGTAATTTACTCAATATTTTAATTAAACCCTAATTTTGGAGCCGTCACAAACCCTAATTTGCTTAAACGATTAAACTGTGATTTAATCCTGAACCAAATCTCGATAAAGAGCAAACAAAGCGTTTGCTCTGCTACCAATTGTAGGTACCAGTGGTCAGATCTACAAGATTGAACCAATTGATCACAAGGCGGAATATCGTAATCAATTGTATTAGCACAATTAATAATCGAATGTAGTAATAAATAAGAACACAATTACCGAATTCCAAATACTTTATTGATTGAATCACTCAATTACACAATATAGTATTCTCAGAATTCTCTCCCTCTGTCTGTCTCTAATCATTAACCATTTTACCTAAACTCAGTGTCTCTTTATATAGAGACATGTTTCATAGGCTTGGGCCACTAATGGGCTCATGGGCTATGCAAAGTCCATTAACACCCATGACAGACTAAATAGTCCACTAACAATACAATGTTATTGGGCCATCACAGACTCAAATAGACTATAACTAAAGACTTAATTAATCTAAAACAACTGTCACACATATTGCACTAACAGAAAGTAACACGATTAGCTTTTGTCAACTTAGCGTACGTTAGTAATACTAAAATGACTAAAAATTGACCAGGTAGTAACAATAACCCATCATTTTTAGTTTTTTGGACCAAAGTATTTATTTATTTTTATATATTTACAACATAATAATAATAATAATAATAATAATAGTAATAATAATAATAATTAAATAAATTCGATAAAATAAAAAATTACCGTTTTATAAAAACATTACATTCATTAAAACACATTACATTAAATAAAACACATTACGATTGTTATTTTTTGAAAAAATTCCTACGTGTATTCTTCATCTTCATCTTCATCTTCGTCGTCTTTGTCTTTGCCACCGTATTCGTCTTCGTCGTTGTCGTCTTGTAGCGTACTCGATCCACCAAACAACGTCTCAAAATCCGACTTAAATTTTTTTGCCGTTGCTTTCTTAGCTTGTTTTTTAGCATTTCAATTTGTTTCTTACCAATACGTTTTGGTATTTTTCTGGCCATAAAATTCCAAGTTTTAAACGCCAACTTTTTCTCGACAAGACGGGAAAGTTTATTTATCGTATTTTTTTGCGCATCGGCCGTTCTACCGATTTCCTCCCTAAAGCTCCTTGACGAAGTAGTCGTGACGGACGAAGTCGAAGTTCTTTGACTTTTTTTTGCTAGTGTCTCGACCAAATGGACGTCGTAAAGGGTCGTCGGTGAATAATGTTTGCATAGAAGCCGCAAGACCCGAGTTTTGGCTTGGAAGGTGTTTGGTACCGTTTCATCATCTTCTAAGTTCACCGAATCCGAGTTTGTTTCTTTTTGGATTTTCGTTTGTGTTCCATAACGCCATCCTCAGTGTAGAACTTCGGGTACCGTTTAATCGCATTCCAACATTGTTCGTAAATGAAGTATCGTCCTCTTTTATCCTTGAATTGTATCCGTGCCGATTCTAAAACGTCTCCGTCCCGTGACTCACTTGGACGATGATCATAGATGCGTCTTTGGCAATGTTATTCCACTTGTCCGTTAGTTGGTTAATGTTACGTTGTTTCTCGACCAATTTGTTGTAATCGGATTGTACTTTTCTCCAAAAATGACCAACTGCTTGTGACTTTTCGTTTACATAATCTTTCGAAGCGTGTACCCACCGTTCGGCCAAAATTCTACCTTCTTCATGGGACCACTTTGTTTGGTTTCTTTTTGGTACAATTTTGCCCATTTCTTCCTCAACATTTGGTGGTAATTGATTAAATTAGGATGAGTTTGGTTGTGATTGATTCCATTGTGATGAGTTTGGGTGGTGGGTGATTCCATTGGGATGAGTTTGGATGTGATTGATTAAACTGGGGTGATAGTTGGTTATATTGGGATGAGTTTTGTGGTGGAATATTCCATGGTATGAATTTGGATGATGAAAGAATTAGAGTGATTGTTGGTTAAATTGAGATGGGTTTAAATGTGATTGCTTAAATTGGGGTAAGTTTTGTGGTGGTGATTCTTGGTACCAATCGCGATGTTGGTACGAGTTACGTGGATCCTCGGATGCTAGTGCGAATCGATTAGCGATTGGTGGACCATATGAAACAAACCCGAGAGCATTTGATGTTGAAGCTTTACTTGTTTGTGTCGCGAAAGAAGAACCCACCGGTGAATGTGGCATTGATATCGGTTGTTCAACATGTGTTGAAACATGTCTTTGCTAACCGAAGATGTTTTTTTTGTTTGTCCGTGACATTTTTGTGAATGTATTGAATTTGTGTTTGATGAATAAAAGTAGAATATGTGTTATTGTTTTTGCTTTTTGATTTGATAAATATATGTAGGAATGTATATATCTAGATGTAGAATTGGAAAATAAAAGAGAAATAATAAATAAAAAAATTTTAAAATCATACAGTTCAACAGTATATACTTCTAAAAAAATTAATTAACTTTTTATAACGGTTACTTTTCTAAAAAATTGATGGGTCCACAATTCACACAACACCTGCCTTCTTCGTCACTTAACCAAATTGTTTTCTCAACCGACGCAAACCGATGCATTTGGTGCCATCGGTTTTGCAAAATGATATGGTAACCAACGCTTGTCGGTACATCCGTTGACACCACTCTAAGTAAGGGGAAAAAAATTGATTGAGAGAAAAAAAAGTACTTGATTATGTTAGATCAGTTCGACATAGGCCACATCGTAATATATAACTTAGGGACCTGGATTTTTGATTTATGCGATGACTATGATGAATAATGAAAGGACAAACGATAAGACACACTATAAGAATAAAGTACTTTGGAGATGACGAAATTCGTCGATGAAAGTGATTCTGTCATCAACGTCGGTTTTTAAAAGTCTTGACACTGTTATTTTCTTTCCACGTAGACATGTAGGACCCACTTTGAATCTCTATTAAAGGGTTCTGTTTATACAAAAAAAAAGTTCAAACAGGACGGAGCCAGTAGGGGGGCTGGCGGGTGCTCGGCCCCCCCTAACCGGCCATCATGTCTAACTTGTAGTTAAAATTTCAGTTCATGTTTCGTTAAGTTTTTGTGTTGGCCCTGCTAATGGCCCAGATATGTTAACAATGATGCTGTTGAAGAGCAATTTGTCATCGGAAAATCAAAGTTTTTGCAGACTTTAGAGTTGCACGGCAGATGTAGATGGAAAAGATGTAGATGGAGAAGAAATAATTGACTAGTCAAAGGATTTGTTATAGTTCCATTAAAAAAAGCCCAACTAGCTGTAAATGTTTGAAAATCATTTTAGAGGCCCATATACGGTTTTAATATTCTTTTCCAGTAAAAGCCTTGTTATGTTGGTATATTAATGTTTGGAAAAAAATTGAGCCCCCCTTAATATTAATTCCTGGCTCCGTCACTGAGTTCAAAATTATTTTCTCGACATGTAGTCGATAAAATTGTTTATTAAATAAGATATTTATCAATTTATCAAATATTTTTATTTATTAAATCATTTTAAATGTGCGTCCCACAAGGCCACAACCTTTTGCAAGTCTTGCCCAAGTCCTAGACTTAAATGAAGCAGTCTCGCTATTTGAAAATTTTTCTTACAACATATTCTTAAAAACAACTTATTCCCGACATTTGCTTTTTCTGATCCAAACATATCATTCCCGGAAATATTAAAACAAAACATATTGTGAATCAAAAGTTGTGAATCAAAAGTCACTACTATTAATACCAAAGAAGATTTATCTAACGTTCTAACTGTTGATAACAAAGATTACAAAAAAAATATATCCGAGTTGTTCATATTATTAGAATTGTTCAACCTTCACTCATAAATCAACACATCAACAATTGGAAATTTGCCAATTACAAAGTGTGGGTTTGAGTGCCCTCCCTTTGAGGAAAGGTGTTACGGGTATTTAAATGTTGGGAAATGGTGATAAAAATATAATTTTTTTTATTAACTTTGGACGTCTATAAAGTGATTTATATTTAATATTTACCAAGAATATTTAATATGTATGTGTAGCCCTTAGAAAGGGTTTGCACCGATATATTATACGTCCAAAACGGAGTTAAGGTTAATGAGATATCTACACCTAAAGATGGGTGTTTGGTGCAAACTGATTTGAGTTTAAACTTGTCCCACATCGGTTGTGGAGACAAATTTTGTGTTGTTTATATACAAGAACTTTGAACACTTGGCCATTTGGCTTATGGTCTATACGTACACAAGTTCATGCCCTTGCGCGCAGGGGGTGCAAAATCTGGTCGGAAATGGTATGGGTCAAAAACTCATGCGAGCCCGTGCGACCTGCGGACACGAATGCAGCTCCGAAAACTCGGGCTCGAGCGGTCCAGTTTTTGAATTGCTTTTTCGTTTAATTGGGGTCGTTAATGCCATTAAAAGAACATTACACTCAAACGCTCCCCTGCCTATAAAACCAAAGCAAACACAGACACCTTCAACTCTCTGCTTTCTTTCTCTGTAGCAACATCCGATCAATTTCAGGCAAGTGCTAACTCCGACAGTTTACATACTATTTAGCCATTGTACCTTAGGAAACAAAACGTGTGATAGCACGCGAAACTTGTTTTAAGGGAATTGTGTTTTTCACGAGCCTTGGTCGGAATTGTGTTTACATATTCGTTTAAATTACACAAACTTTTTCGTTTATATTATACAAACTGTTTCGTTTACATTATACAAACTGTTTCGTTTACATTTCTGTAATTGTATTTCATATTATTTGATTTTGTTTAAATATAAACGGTATCGTTTTCTATATTAAATTTATAAAAGCTAAATTTTAGCGTAAATACCTATTACGTAGTTAATGGTAAGAAATAATTATTATTTAAAATACTAAACTTAGACTTATTTATATTAAACAAAGAAATATATATGTCAAAACTTTTAATTTAGAGTAAATTGTAATTTTGGTCCCTCATGACTAGCCAATTCGTCGATTTCGTCCTTAAACTTTTTTCTTCATTTTTTCGGTCCCGAAGTTGTTAATTTTCATTTTTTTTGTCCTTCCGTTAATTAAAGTTAAAATTTTCCGTTAATGATATCATGTGCCAAGCATGTGAGGGGTTTTTAGTTATTTACCCAGTTTCCCTTCCATTTACCCCTAAAATATCATTTCTTTAAACCCTAATCCTCAAGAACACATCAAACCTAAATCCTATACCAAAATTAAATTAACTTCTGAATATCAATCCTCAAAATTTTGAGTTTAACCTTTCATTAGTTTTCAAAACTTTCAAATAAATTATTCAGATTTATGTAAGAAAAAATCACACAAACATCGTCGGAGCTGTTGACGGATATACCTGGTAGTCACCCTGCTTAGATCTAGAACCATGACGTCGAAGCTGTTGTAGGGCAGCGGTGGCGGGTGAACCCCACCTCGTCGTCACCTCGATCTCCGACCAACACAAACTCCATTATTGTTCACGACGAGTAAATCAAAACCGCCACCACCATTACTTCGATTTGAACATAGTCTCAGATCTGTAAATATGAAGCCACAATTAGACTCAGCGAGACACAAGTTAATAAGCTTTAGTTTCGCTTATAAACACCATTACTTCGATTTAAACACCGTTGACTCTGACACTCCTCTTTTAAGTAACAATGTTAACACCTCCATAACAATCGTAAATAAATATGGAGATAGCGGATCACCCTGACGCAACCCACGCTTCCCACGAAAAAACCCATGGAGATCCCCATTAAGACAAATCGAAAAAGACGTAGAAGACACACATTCCATAATCCACGCCACCATCGTATTATGTAAACCAAACCCAATAAGAGTATTCCTTAAAAAACCCCAATCAACTGTATCATAGGCCTTTTGAATATCAATTTTAAAGGCACACTTGGACACCCCACGCGCAATATGATAATTCTTGACCAGTTCTTGAGATAATAAAATATTATCCGAAATGCTTCTACCGGGAACAAAAGCAGATTGATTAGCACTTATAATATTTGACAACCACTCTTTCAAACGATTAGTGATAATACGACTAATACATTTATTCAACACATTACAGAAGGAAATAGGGCGATAATCCGTAACTTTCATCGGAGAAGCAACTTTTGGAAGCAATGCTATAATCGTACTATTTACCTCTTTAAGCATTTTTCCTTTCCGAAAAATTCTTGAACAGCCAGACAGACGTCATCCCCCACAACCTCCCACGCCTTCTTAAAGAAAGCATACGTATAACCATCAGGACCAGGAGCTTTGTCATCCCCAATTGCAAACATAGCTTCCTTAATCTCTGCATTTAACACAGTACGAACCATATGCTGAGCTTTAGTACCCAAAATACGTTGTTCAAACAACCCCGCCATATCCCTAATTGGCTCCACCTCCTCGGCTATTCCTAAGAACTTACTGTAATGATGAACAAACACACCAGCAACGTCGGCATCTGAATGCAACACACCGACCACATCATGAACACACGAGATACGACTCCTATTCCGCTTCCCTTTTATCATATTGTGAAAAAACTCGGTATTCCCATCACCCGCCTTTAACCAACGTATTTTAGCACGTTGCTTCAGAAACAAATCCTCTTCTAAATTTGCCTCAGTAAACGCACGAAGATAAGCAGTTTCCTCAACACGCAGCTCCTCCGACCCAGGATTTTTATCTAACTCAGCTTGAACCACATCTAATTCCTTTCGGAGAAACCCAAGACGTTTATGAATATTCCCATTTTTCCACATCAACTTCCGCATAATAGGCTTTAACCGTTTAATTTTTTTAGCAACTCTAAATAAATGAAACCCAACAAGGTTCTCCACCCAAGCTTCTGACACCCTTGGCAAAAAATCTTCTTTATTCACAACAAAATTTCCAAACTTAAACGGATTTGGCTTTCTGATACTCGCCAACGAGATCTTTAGAACACTAGGAAAATGATCCGAGATACGATACGGCTTAAATATCGCATGAGCATCAGTAAACTGATGCAAAAAAGGACCATTACACATTATTCTATCAAGCTTCTTCAGAATACCATCCATAGAGTTTGGGGCGTTGATTCCATGTATACCACATACCAGACTGATTCAGATCCACCAAACCAATACTCTCTACACAATCTTTAAATTCATCCATCCCAATAGAAACTCCAGACACACGACTAGTACTATCATCTAGATTCAAAGCTACGTTAAAATCACCCATAAAAAATCTAGGCGTTACTCCCCACAAATTGATTATGCATCAATAAACTTTGCCACAACTCACGCCTCTGAGTATAATGATTACCTGCGTAACTAAACGAACAATAAAAGCTCTTTTGGGCACTGATCAAACGCACCTGACAATGAATAACCTGGTCCGACTGATTAACCACCATCAATTCTACATTCTCCGAGTCCCAGCCAACAATAATACGGGTACCCTTTGGACTCACTTGAGAATTAGATGTACACCGCCAACCTTTAAAAACCTTTGTACACACATCATGAAGTCTTGAAATATCAACATGGGACTCTAAAATAGAGCAAACTTGTAAACTATTTTCGTGCACAACCTCTTGATCCTCTGTTTGTTTTGGGGTTTGGTTCAATCCCCTTATATTCCACGATGCGGCACTAAACATTCAAACCATTTAAACTGGGAGTGCTTGCCCCCTCAGAATTTTGAAGAACCTCAACCTGGTCCCCTCCCAGAAACTCCCCATCCGAACCATAGTCATCAGGACCCACCCGATCCACTTGAACCCTTTGCTTCTCCTGACCTTTAACCGAATCCATGACACAAGCACCTAAACCTTACTCACAATCCCAACAGCTCGAGCTTGAACCTGCGTCTCATAAGTCGTTGCATCAACATTTATACTCCTAGAACTGCGTACATTAACTTTACTCTTCGGGCGATATTCAAAAACCGGTTGTTTAGGTTGACTCACATTAAAACCCTTTACTCTCTTCCGTTTTACCTCTTGAAATCCATCATCATCAACTTTATTAGCATTCATCATCACCTCCCTTGGAATATGTTTCTTACAGGCTTTTTCAGTATGTCCAAAAACCTTACAGGTCAAACATTGCGGCGGCTTCCATTCATATTCAACACGCACCTCATGGCGAGTACTAAATATTGTGACAACCGTCTAAACTTAGGTCGAGAACGCTAACTTATAACCTCGATATGTTTATATTTGATACCCGATATAACTAACTTTATGTGATACGTGGCTACGTAGACACAACTCCTTAAGCTAAGTGTGACAACCGTCTAAACTAAGGTCGAGAACGCTAACTTATAACTTCTAGGTGTTTATTTTGATGCCCGATAGGACTAATTTTATGTGCTATGTGGTTACGTAGACATAACTCTTTAAGCTAAGCTCGTTGTAACTCACACAAAACTTTTAACGTAGGTTTACGTTACTTAAACTTTTAACGCGCGTGTCTCGGAACCGAAATCGGAATCGGAATCAAACCAACAATTGAACTCTAAAATACTATGAATACATACAAAGAACTTTCCTAAGTTCACTTGAAATCAACCGGGAACCTTAACGAACAAAAATACCTAACGAGAACGAAAAACGGGATTTCTGCCGAACCAGCCATTCAGCCAACGACTGGGCTCCAGCCGGCGGCTGAGCTCCTCCAGCCGGCGGCTGGATGCTGCTGGACAGGTGTTCGATGACTCATTTTTGCATGAAAAACGATTGGGACACATGTCTTAACCCGATTTGACCCCCATTTTGGCAGTGTTTCAACCTCCAAGGCACTTACACCCCTAGACCACATCATTTTCTTTCATTTTAACAAAACATAACACACACTCATTTACACACACATAAAACTCTCTCCAAAAATCCTTTTGATTCCAGTCCATTTCCAGCCTTAAAACACCTAGAAACTACCATAAAAACACCATCAAATCGTTCTAATAACAAGGGGTAGAAAGGGGTTGCATAGAAACCGGGTCAAGAAAACGATTTCTACACTTTGAAGCTCAAATCACCATCAAAACATCATCAAAGCTTTTCCATCCGGTAAAAACTCTTCTAATAGTTACTACTACTTTCTAAACTCATTGCATGTATGATCTAACACATAAAAACAAGTTTTTATAAAGTTTCATAACCATTTTTATACAAAAACGGGTTTAAATAAAAGGTTACTTAGATCTATACATTTGTGGCTAAAAATCCAAAAGAAACTGATATTTGAACACATATATAAGTACTCTTGATGAATATTCAGTTGCATGTCGAAATCTAGCTCAAAAACGCTTAAAATCGCGAAAATGGCAAAACAAGAAAATCTGTCTCGGCAATTCAGCCGCCGGCTGAAATATTCAGCCGCCGGCTGAATAGGTCTGTTCACAAAAGTTGTATTTTTAAAATGTTAACGGAGAAATCGAGAAACATATACTTTTCACAGTTTATAAACATAATATAACAGATTACATATTTGTACTTTGAATGATAAGATGAGGTATTTAAATAACTAACTCATCATAACGATATATAGTGATACTTTATGAATCGTATTAAGCGGGAAAGTGGATAGGAAATTTTGGACATAAATTTTATAGCGCGGAAGCGCTGCCCAAATTTTATTGGACATACTTATAACACTTAAACAACAAACTATTCGTTGACTAACGAGTTTAAAAGCTAACAAGTTATATACTTACACGAAAACTTGGTTTATACTAGGATTCTGGTGATTCCGAGCACCTTCGAGCAATTCCGAGCTCCCAAGTAATCTTCGCAAACAGTGAGTTACAAACCCCTACTCTTTGAAACGCTTTTAATACTTTTTGGGGTGAAATGCGAGTCTTAGGATTAAACATATATTTAAGCTGAAAAACGCTTTATTACTTGAATGCTAAACGAAAACGATTTGATACTCAATGCTATTACGAAAACACTTGTATACTTTGAACGCTATTATGAAACACTTTGATAACTTGAATACTTTTATGAAAGACTATTTTGCCGGCATTGTTGATGATTTTGCCAACAATGCCGAGGACACGAAAGCTATATTTGCCAATGACTAAAACAATCGATCGTCATGTTGCGGACTTTGTACAACATGGACGTGAGAAACCATTAAAACTCCCGACACTACCAAGGACATTAGTTGCTATTAATCCCTTTGGAAAGGACCGTTAGTAGATATGGATAGCGCTATTAGGGTAGATTGACCCTCACCACAACGACTTATAACGATGGTGCATAATACTAAATGGGTAGGCTTTAGGCTTAGCAACGATCATTGGGCAAAACTTAGGATTGTCACATAGTCGCGTTATGTGGTCAATGCCTATAAACACAAATGCTATACTCTATACATTTATATGTGACAACTATTTTGAATGCGATACTCTATGCATGGTTATGCGATTACAATTTGAAAACTTATGCTTTACTAAAACTTGTAGCTCACTAACTACGTCTCCCGTAGTTAACACTTGACTCGTGTTTTCAGGTAACGAGTAAGCTAGCTGATGACTATATGCTTTTGGGGCGAATGACTTCAAGAACGGGCTGGGTTTGGGTGGTTTGGTTGAACACCCCATTTTGTAATTCGGATATGTAACTTTGTTTTAAACTTTGTAAACCTTGAATACTATGTTTTCTTTAATGACAATTGGCGTTTATCTATATCTTGTGTATCGAATGCTATTGCTCTTCACATTCTGTATTTCCGCTTTAGCGGGGTGTGACAGACTTGGTATCAGAGCTCAAGGTTATAGTGAATACCGATTTTTCAAAAATCAAACTATAACCAATTTCTAAAAATGAAAGATTTTATTTAACCAAAACGTGAAGGCATTGTTTAACTTGAATTATTCGTAGCCTGATCACCTATGAATAATTTGGACTAAATTATGCCGGAACGGGATTGGTAAAACATTAAACGAACCTCCCCGGGAATTCTTGAAGTCAGACCCACACAGACCTAGATGCTATACTTAAGATACTCTATGTGCTCAGCTTATTACTAACACTAACATGAGCCGTATCTTCGAACTAACGCGTTACCGATTTAGGGTATGTCGAGAGGGAAAGAGATAGCTACGTCAGTTGACGAAACCGAACACTCTCACGAATCCCAATCACGCTCTAGGAGTCAACAATCGTCACCACTCACCCTACCTTACCTCCGTCGGGACGGTGAAGGAAGCTCACGATTTCCAACACGCCGCGCACGACACCCACCGAATCGGCACTCGAGACCTCAGATAACTACGCACCACCAATCCCCTGTTCGCGGATTGACTCCCGAAGAAATCCAAGCGCTTTGTAACATGTCCGTCGACCTCCGCGGATATACTCAAGTCGTGAGAGATCACTCCCACCAGATACGTGGTTTGTACACCGAGGTGTTACGCACAAAGGCAATGGCACGAAAGTCAATTCGAGCGGCACGCAACTTGATGCTGATTAGCATAGTACTAGTATTCCTTATGGTTGTATTGGTTGTATTTAAGGTTTAGATGTTGTTGTAAGATTCTTTTGGATTGTAAGCGTAGTACTTTATGTGGTTGGTAATGTACGACAATAGTCGATGATGTTGGATTTTGTAAGAACATCAATTTTGAGCGATATATAAAATGGACGGATTATAATTACGATTGTTGTTGTTGTTGTTATTTCCCCTTTATTGAATCTGTAGTGAAATATCAAAACCCTAAACCCGAGTTCTCTCTTGTGTAGGAAAATGGCTGAACCCAACGATGAGCGCATTGTCCAAAGGATCAACGCCCGACTGAACGAGGCGATACCCGACATCATAGCCCGAATCAACGCGGGTATCCACCAGGGGACCAAGGGGAATAACAACAACCAACGAACAACAACCAGAAAATAAAATCAGGAAACAACAACCAGGGAACAACCAAGGTTGTAGCTACAAGACCTTCATATCTTGCAGGCCAAACTGAGGGCGCCATCGAACTATCTCCGCTGGATCGATAGTATGGAAGTCGTGCTAAGGATCAGCCAGTGCGCTGAAAATAAGAAGGTGGAATTCACTTCTTGCATGCTCCAGGGACGAGCACTAACCTGGTGGAACAGCCAGCTACAGGTCCAAGGTCCGGACGCTGCATATAACATGCCATGGGCAAGGTTTCAAGGAACTACTGGTAGTTGAGTACTGTCCCAAGGAGATCCTGAAGAAGCTCATGAACGAACTCTGGAATCACTCCATGGTGGGAACCGACATCGCCACCTACGTCGCGGCGATTTCATGAACTCGCAAATCTGGTACCCGAACTAGT
>CAJVGC010000432.1:40048485-40070161 GCA_910822075.1 Senecio squalidus
CATACCTGTACTTAGTATGGGACCACCCCCCTCGGCTTCAGAGCCTATTCCAACGGCTATTTTCACCAGCTCTGTGCTGGTTCACGATAAGGTACCACCTTCAAATCTCTTACACTCTCTTTCACTAGTCGCCAATGCCTTACTCCCCAAACTGGGTGAGGTACAGACTTCATATTCTATGGCTTATGATCATTCTCCTAAATCACAGGGAGGGAGTGAGGCTGTGCCACCTGTTACATCCACACCTGTTACTACTTCAACCCAGCCTGAGGTTGCCTTGACTGTTCCTGTACTATTACAAGCTCTTAAGGACATGTCAGCTCAGTTTGATGACAGACTGAAGGCAATGCAGACTGAGGTTCATGCTTTAAGAACACAGAATGCAGCGGAGCTGAAAAATTTGAAGGAAGTGGTGTTGAAACTGACCTCTGAAGTCAGTATGATCAGGAAGGGCAAAGCTATTGCAGAGGGTTCTCAGCTTCAGGGGGAGAAAATAACTGATGCAACTTATGAATCTGAGATCCCCAAGCAGCAGTTGAAAAGGAAAAGAAAAGAGGGGGAGAAAAGGTATTACAAGACCACCAGACTCAACACCAAAACTGGTCAGTCTGAAATCCACTATGAGACTGATTGGAGTATGAACTCTGGGGATGAAGAAGTGATGTCAGATCTTAACGTGATGCAAGGCAAAGTTGGGTATATTAGTGACCCAGAACAGACTGAGGTAGGTGGAAGGGTGGAGAAAACTCAAACTGAAGCTGTCACAGAGGCCAAAAAGAAACAGACTGATGCTGAAGCTGAGAAATTGGCCAAACTCCAGAGGTATGCTCAAAGGGCTGGAATGACTGTGGAGAAATACAGAGAGTATGTGAAGGGGCTATACAAAGAAAAATTTGAATTCAATCCATATGATCAGTCTGCAAAAGCAGCAGAAGAGTTTGAAGCTGAAATGCAAGCTGAAGAAGAACTGGCCATTGAGGAAGAACAGATGAGGGTTGAAGCTGATGCCCGAATGGCCAAAATGGTCCTCAAAGAATAGGCTAGGGTTGACTACATTGAATCAAACTTCACCCTGAGAAAGCTTCAATACAAGATTCATCACTTAGATTGTACAAGTCATGGTGGAACTGACCTTCTACTCACATGCTCACATAAAGGTGGATCTTTCAGAGTTGGATTGTCAAGAATGCACACCATGGGAGTGGAAGAATGGAAAGATATTGCAAATTTGAGCTACAATCTAACTGACACAGCTCAGATTCTGGCAATAAGAAGAGAAGCTATCTTCAACATGAATGCAGCTCACATGCTGAATCTATTGGATGATGAAGATTACAGAGCTTTCTGCACCAAGCACAATGTGAAAGTCAGATCTAAATCTTTGAGTCTTGAAGCCAGTAACATGCATCCTGTTCCTAAAGAGATTGTGTTTCAAGACCGAACCTATGTTGAGACGGAGAAGCATACAGGTTTATGTTATACAGATTGTGGGGGAGAAGAAAGTTTTCAACCTAAGGATGGACTTACCACGACCTCTATTCATCACTGTATAGCTCTGCTAAGTGAATGTGAGTCTCCTCAATGTCTTCCATTCAGAATGAGGCTGATCAGCTGGCTGTTCAACAATCTTAGAAGAATTGAAGAAGTTGGAACATTGTCAGACAAGGTGGAGCTAATAAAGAAGGAATATCAGCTGCACTTTCACAAATCTGATGCTGAAATGAAGATATTAATGGATTGGAAGAAAGATAGGTTGAGATGGATGAGGGAAAGAGATCAACCTATGCCGTTCGAGACTTCATTGAAAAGAAAGAAGAGAACTTTGAAGAAAAGGAAGTAAACTGACTGATGCTTATTTTGTTCACAAACAATGTTTTGCTTGACGATTTTTATGTTTGTGTTTATTTTGTTGCATTTTTTGTAAAAGACTTTGGTTGAAACAGATAGGGGGAGATTGTTGGGAAAAACAATGATCTATCCCAAGATTAATAAATCTGTTAATCAAAGTCTGAGTCTGAGTAACATGAGTCTGAGTGACTCAGTCTGAGTGACATGAGTCTGAGTGACTCAGTCTGACTAACTCAGACTCATGAGAGAAGTTAGGCGTGATTTAAGGCAGTCTAGTTAGTAAATATCTTTTATATGTTTAAAAGATCTTCTTAGATTGATCCTTATCAAACTCACTATAATTGTGTATAAATAGTGAGTTTGAGTTTTGTAATCGAAACACCTTTTACTGAAATATAACTGTGTGTTATTTTCATTGTTTCTTTATTATAATTCCGCTATAATAATTACTGAAACTGAGTAATCAATCGATAAATAACAATTAACGTTCAAATACTTGTTTGTGATTGATTTGCCATTGTTTGAGATCTTAGTGAGACCTAACAAATTGACTTCCTTATTTTGGGCTGATGAAACTTCAAAAATCAACTACGAGGTTTTTGGTGATGTGATATCTTTTGATGCGACATTCAAGACTAACAAGTAAGTAGATTTTATTCTTTTAATAGTTAATTGAACAAATAATAGTATATAAAATGTATACAGTTGTATATATTGTAGTGTATACACTGGTGTATGTAGTGTATACACTGATGTATAATGTAATGTATACTTCAATGTATGCATCATATACACTGGTATATATTGTGTATTTACTAGTGAATATTGTGTATACACTGGTGTATAATGTAATGTATGCATCACATACACTAGTGTATATTATGTATACATTAAAATATACATTACATTATACACCACTGTATACTCAGTACTTGGTTTTAGATATTGTCTTATATACTATACTTTTTCCAGGTACAAGATGGTGTTTGTACCATTTACTGGTGTCGATAACCATTATAAGAGTGTTAATTTTGGCGGTGCATTGCTTAGGAGTGAAAGCATCGAGTCTTACACGTGGCTTCTTAAGGGGTTTCTTTTTGCTCATTCTAAGAAACAGCCGGTGATGGTTTTAACTGATCAAGACCCTGCTCTGATTCAAGCTATTCCTCTTGTTTTTAATGAGTCCAAGCATCGTTTATGCATGTGGTATATAATGAACAAGTTACCCGTCAAGTTACATTACAATATGATGTCATTAATTATTTCTATATTGATATTTAATGTATAGGTCTGCAAGGAGTTACTAGAAAACACGGATTTTAGGAAACGTCTCCACAAATTAGTATTGAAAGTTTATCTAGAGCCTGAAGAATTTGAGGAGGGGCGGATACTTTTGATTCAAGAGTTCGTTCTAAATGCAAACATATGGTTGACTGACATGTTTGACCTCAGGACCAAATGACCTCAGGACCAAATGGATTCCTGCATACTTCAAACATCTTACTATGTGTGGTTTGATGAAGACTACATCTAGGTGGAAAAGTTCCAATTCATTCTTTGGTAACTTTTCGCATGAAGGCAACACCCTCGTCAGTTTTATGATGTGTTATGAGGCAACCATGGAGTCACAACGGCATAATCAAGATCTCCTTGACCACGCTACAGACACAACTTCACCTAAACTCAAAACTCCTTTAAAGGTTGAAGTTCATACATTGATGGTATACACAAGAGAAATTTTTAATGAGGTTCAGAAGGAGATAGTGAAAGGTATATTTAGATGCGCACACAACGGTGTTACTGAAAGTAATGGTGTTCAAGTTTATCAGATTATACATAAAGACAAACGATGCAAGCCAATAGCTGAATTGAAGGTATTTTCAAACAATCCATCTTTTAAATTCATTCATTTTAAATTGTTTTATTTTACTGGTGTATACATTAGTGGATATATCTCTATATTCACTAGTGTATATGTGTGTATTCACTAGTGCATAAGTGTTTTTATTCACTAGTGAATGTATGTGTATTCACTAGTGTATACAGTTTTGTTATAATCTATATATAAATCGTTAATAACTTATATCTTTTCTTTCCTTTTTTAATTGAGGTTGAGCATAATCCAGGGGATGGGACTTATAAATGTAGCTGTATGCATTTATCTCGTCATGGTTATCTCTGTCGCCATATATTTGTTGTTTTTCATCGTAATGACCTTCCTGAGATTCCGAGTCAGTATGTGCTTACGCGTTGGAGGAGGGATGCATTTCCAGGTGATATGATCAAACTCCGAAACAAGTATCGTGACAACAACCATGTTGATAAGTTGGCGTATGCAATATATACAGATGTGAATTATTGTATTCGACTTTTAAGCAATAACGTGGAGAAGTGTATTGTTTATCATGAAAAGATCGCTCAACTGAGAACTGAAATTGAAGTTGATCTTACGGACCAACTGGTGCTTTCAAAGAAAGATATTACGAAGTCTGTAATTGGTGTATCGAGACCTGGTAATATTGATGTTTTGATAATATTGATGTTGAAGTTCCTACTGGTATGAACAACAAAGGCTTTGTAAGAGAAAAAGGAAAGTTGGTGCTCGTGAAGTAGCTGCTGCGAAGAGCAAAAAGAAAAAGAGGTTGTGCAAAAAATGTAACAAATATGTGCGACACGAATCTAGGAACCATGACAGTGAAATGGCAAAGAAGTTGGCCGGAAAAGCAGAGAAGGCGGCCAAAAAGGCGGCAGCTGAGGCGGCAGAAGAAGCAGTTGAGGCAGCAGAAGAAGAAACAGAAGAAGAGTACTCCGATGATGAAGATTTCACTACGGATGATGAAAGTACTGAAGAAGAGGACCTTTGATTTCGTTTAAGCTTTATGTGTTTTTTAATAATTGAATTTTATGCTTTATCATGTTTGATTACTTTTTTTAATAATTGAATTTCATTTGAGTTCATTTTGTGTTACGTGTTCATATTATGCTAATACATCAGTGTAAACAAGCAGAGGAGTTTACTTTTTACTTAATGTATTTACCATTTTATAAATATGATATTCACCGATGTATATTGACCCAAATGAGTTACATTTTTCGTATATAATTTTTTTTTTAGTGTATACATACGATATTCACCAGTGAATATAAAACTAAAAGAGTAATATTTCTTAGTGTATACATATGATATTCACCAGTATATATATATATATATATATATATATATATATATATATATATATATATATATATATATATAATATTCACCAGTGTATATTTAATATGATATTCACCAGTGCATATAAAACTATAAGAGTTGAATTATAAATACCTTTAACTTATAATAGTTGGAATATTTTTAATGTAAAACTATAAGAGTTTGATTAATTTAGTGTGTACATAAGGTATGACTATATATTTACTAGTGTATATAAAACCAAAAGATTATAACATTCATAAAAATGCATCAATAATTATGATTACATCAATATAAAACCAAAAAGACTTTAACATTCATTGAAATGCATCAGTAATGATATATACATCACCACCATTGTTTTACAATTCATTAAAAACATCCAAAAGTAATTATTAGCAAACATTCCATATAACTTGTTTACGAAACATATTATTTAACATCAAGGCTCTAGTTTCTCCTTCATACTTGTTTACGAAAATTACATCAAACATTCCTCAAACTTGTTTACGAAACATTCATCAAACTTTTCACAACATTTCCCGCTTCACTTTGTAATCGCCTTTATACGAGGCAGCAGTATCACCTTTTGTGCGATAACAACATTTTGGATATATACTTAAACCGCAACATTTTCAATGCTACTCGCTGTTTCTCACTTCCTCCAACATCCAACCCACACTTCCATTTTTTCACAGCTCCCCCAACAAACGTCTCCTTGTGTCGGATGACGAAAACCGCACAATCGGTATGGTTATCCAACGTGCTCCAACTCATTTGTATTAATACATGTATAATATATAGTTGTGAATACATTAGTGTATACAGTGCATTCACTTGTCAAATAAGTAAATTAATAACCTATATACACAAGTGTATACACTTGTATATATTATTGACTAACACACTGATATTTCATTTATTGAACAGCGGATTTGAAAAGAAAAGGGAAACATATAGATGATATACCAAAAAAGAAAGCAAAGTCCAAGTCCAAAAGAGAAGGAAAATGTGGAGGAATTGGTGAAAAAGGTCCTGATTGAAATCGATAAAAAGAAAAAAGAAAAGGAAAATTAAAAGAAGAAAAATAGAAGCTGCAGAAGATGAACTTTTTTGCAAACTTAGAGTTAAGAACACTCTGAAACCCTTACACGACGCAACAATGACACTAACTGCAAACCAGAAGAAGCGGTTGACGGATCTTGGGTTTGGGAAAGTGTTGAACAACAAATTGGACACAATTCCTGAAAGACTTCCGTATTTTGTTTTGAAGAATTTTGACGAGAACAAGATGAGAATAACACTAAACAATGGTGCATACATCCCCATTACAGGTGCTGCAATCCATGAAATGTTGGGAATTCCAAACGAAGGGAAGAATATCACATCACTGGAATACGACCCCGATGTGAGAGTTAGATCGGAGATTACAGTATGAGAACGAGAAGAAGAAGATTGTAATTACTGCAACGACGGTAAAAGACAAAATAATGCAATGCCGAGTGGACAATTATGATTTTGTCATAAATGTTTTGGTGTTGTTTGTGAACACAGTGGGCCTAACTGACAAGATGGGAAATTTAGATACGAATTTTGTCGGTTATCAGAAGGAAGGAGTCGACATCAAGAACATTAACTGGTGTCACTACATCCTGGGGCTCGTGAAATAAGGCAATTCAAAGTGGAATGAAAAAGAAGATGAATTCTTAACTTGCCTTTTTTCACGAGCCCCGGAATGTAGTGACACCAGTTAATGTTCTTGTTAATGTTCTTGATGTCGACTCCTTCCTTTAGATAACCGACAAAATTTTTATCTAAATTTCTCATCTTGACAGTTAGGCCCATGGTGTTCACAAACAACACCAAAAAGAAATATGACAAAATCATAACTGTCCACTCGGCATTGCATTATTTTGTCTTTTACAGTCGTTGCAGTAATTACAATCTTCTTCTTCTCGTTCTCATACTGTAATCTCCAATCTTCTCTCACATCGGGGTCGTATTCCAGTGATGTGATCTTCTTCCCTTCGTTTGGAATTCCCAACATTTCATGGATTGCAGCACCTGTAATGGGGATGTATGCACCATTGTTTAGTGTTATTCTCATCTTGTTCTCGTCAAATCTCTACAAAACAAAATACGTAAGTCTTCCAGGAATTGTGTCCAATTTGTTGTTCAACACTTTCCCAAACCCAAGATCCGTCAACCGCTTCTTCTGGTTTGCAGTTAGTGTCATTGTTGCGTCGTGTAAGGGTTTCGGAGTGTTCTTAACTCTAAGTTTGCGAAAAAGTTCATCTTCTACAGCTTCTATTTTTTCTTCTTTTAATTTTCCTTTTCCTTTTTTTCTTTTTATCGATTTCAATCAGGACCTTTTTCACCAATTCCTCCACATTTTCCTTCTCTTTTGGACTTGGACTCTGCTTTGCTTTCTTTTTTGGTATATCAGCTATATGTTTCCCTTTTCTTTTCATATCCGTTGTTCAATAATTGAAATATCAGTGTATTAGTCAATAATATATACAAGTGAATACACTGTATATACTTGTGTATATACATTATTAATTTACTCATTTGACAAATGAATGCACTGTATACACTAGTGTATACAGTGTATTCACAACTATATATTATACATGTATTAATACACTATTATATATATATATATATATATATATATATATATATATATATATATATATATATATTAGTTGGGCTGGATCAACGTATTCAAACCTTTTAAACTGATTGCAAATCAGTGTGAATGTGATCCCACAAAGTAAAACCCCACCTTTTAAGTAAGTCGTTCTAGTATATATAACAATGAGCAATGAAAAAGCACGGGATAAGGCATGTTACCGCACTTTTCTATAAGACGATATTAGGTAATTTACAAAAAAAAAAAAAGAAAAAAAAAAGATAACTAACCATTTTTTGTACGGCAACTACAAAATAAGATAAATCGTAGGGAGGACAAAGAATAGTATACCTTCTAAACCATTAATCTATGATGATAACCAACCACATCATTCTTTTGTGTAAATAAAGTCCATTTGCAAGAATAAACATGTAGATAGAATGTTATCATAAATATGAGCAACACAAATAACTTACCATTTACTCTCTCAATAAGGTCTCTAAACTAGACAACTAGTTGAATTTCGTTATCCAAGAGTTCACATCAGTTTTTATTCACCTATGTATCGGTATTAACCAAATCATGAGATTGCAAATGCATTTAAATTACCTAATAAAAACCGGGATCAGTTCTTGACTAGTTTGGACTTTGGAGTGACCAGTGAGAGAGGCAGAGCGTACAATGAATATGTTGTACCATGCTCGTGTTTAGCAGCTAGAGCCTTCTAAGCCAAAAGTTCTCGCAGTTCAATGGAATACTTTAGATAGATTCAAAGAGGTTGAACAACCTAATGAATAGACAATACACATTACATACCAGAATTGTGATCTTTACTTCCACAAAGATGATGGTTTTCCATTTGAACAATAAGTATGCACTACTTTAATCATTATCAACCTGAAAAACCTTTAGAACTAGAGAAGTAATCACCATGTAAGCAAACACAATTGTATATTTAAACATTAATAAACCGTAGTAAATGAATTTGATGCATTTATTATATTATCTGTGTTTTAAACCACAAAACACAAACCGAACCATTGCCACCAAATTTTCTTTCGTTTTCCATTTCCTCCTCTTGCTCTTTTGTCTTTTCCATCACTTCAACCTATTCTCTTTCCTTCATTTCCCCTTCACATGATGGTGGATCACCACTATTATTCTGTCTCTACAATATGAACACAAAAACACATGTAATAGATGTATTACGAGTAATTTCATTTAATCCGGAATTAGCATAACTACAAAGTCTAGTCAAACACTAAACAAATTCAGTTTTCGGCAATCATAAACGAAACAACGATATGTAAACATTATAATTTCAATCGAAAAGGAACATCTTTATCATAATAATATAACTGATTATGAACTAGTAGAATCAGTGATTTCATATCAATTCACAAAATTTCCTTTCAATCAAATTAAAAATCAAAGCAATATGACCTAATAATCATTAAAATGATATGAAATTGATAACAGAGTGCATATCATAAATCAATCTCATCAAAGCATACCTTTGAATCAAAATTAAACATCAAAGCAAAGTGACCTAATAATCACTATCACAAATCAATTTCATTGAACCATACCTTTATTTGGGAGACTTGAAACCAAAATCGGCGATGATGGCGGATGATCGGAGACGGTACAACGGTGTGGTGATGATGGTGGTGACGATGCAGATGCCAGTAACGGTGACGGTGCGGATGCCGGTGACTGTAACGGTTCAGATGACGGTGAAGGCTCCGATGGTGTAGTCGCCGGCGAGAGTTAGGGTTTCATATCCAAAGTGTTCAACGAGATCGAGTGTGCAAAATGAATTTGCCCCTTCTTATTTTATTATTATTATTATTAATTTATTTCTTTTAAGCATTTTTTATATACTTTTAATGACTGATTTTTATTTTAGTAAGAAATAATTTAAGTCACTGATTCGCATTTAGTTTGTAGTGTAGTCGATGAGTAAAGAATGACTTATTTAAATGATGTTATGATTTAGCATACACTGCAACAAGAAATATTCAAGATATTATTTTGTTGGGAAACAAAAAAAAAAGACAATTAGAGTACGATGGTGATGAGGCCTTAGGCCATATGGACGACAAAGAAAAAAAGAAAACAATGGATACAAAAGTTAATAGGAGGACAGCAAATGTGACCAAGAAACAAATAAAAAGAAAAAAGGCAGCGAAAAAGTGTTGATGGTGTGTGCGTTTGAGGTGCTTCGGCCGGAAATCAAAAAGAAGAAACGAGGTTTAATTTTCTTGTGATTATATTTCGAAATTAGACAATTGAGTGTTGAGTGGCACAACACAATTGTGTTTGATAATTATGAGTAGCTAAATATCTCTTACATTTACTTTGATGATGTGATCAGATATGTAGATTGTTAGTTTATAACATAGATGTTTGAATTGGATTGTATGTTTAAACGTAGAACCTTGTGTAATTAAGTTTTAGAATATTGTTAATCCTTTTATAGAAAACAATACTAAGTGTGTTAAGTGACAGACACAACTTCATAGGTATTCGAGAGCAATCTGTGAAGCTTATAAAACGTTTTATGAATATGATTAATCGGTCTATTTAATTTGAAGACAGTAATATTCGAAAGGACCTATTGTTAAGGGAATTATTAAATTTAATTGTGTAGTATGAGAAAATCGGACTAGGTAATTGAAAGACTATTCGAGAGAAAGTCTTATAAGGTTAAATCATATAATCGGCTTAGGTGCTTAATGCTTAGTCGTCAAACGTAGAAGTTATACACGAGAGTGGTAATAATACATTAGATGACTAAAGTTTTAATGGAAAATGAGAGTTCATGTTAAATACTTAGTATGTAATTCGACATTGTAAGTTATTAATTAGCAATCGTGGTATCTGTGACCTAATCCCATTGAAGGACTTTTTAATTATCTTAATTTAAACAACAAAAATTTTCTTCATTCTTCCGAATCCAGTGTGTTTAGTGATCTTTTTTAGTAGTTTAAGTAAAGTGACAATTCGGTCACAAAACCACCCAACTTACTGTTTTACAAATTCTTTATTTAACTTTAATATATAGTCCCTAAGAACGAACCTGACTTACCAGGACTATACTATGCATGATTAGGTACACTGCATAAGTGTGTGTAATCGAGTATTAGGATATTTCTTGTAATAAAAATTAAACTAGTTTTTACACATCAATTGTCTTTCATTTTATATAGGTTTTTTTTTATAAAAGTAGTAATAATTAATTGGACACACAAATTAAAATTAGTTTATATTTTATATTAATTAAGCAAATGATATATTAGTAATTTGAATTTTTTTTAATGTAAAATTGTAAAATATCTTATAATATATTAGTAATTTGACTAATTTACAAAACAACCCATGTTGTTTGTATAATTACGAAATTCGTTCCTTATTTAATTTTCTTTTATGGATATCATCCTTCGATTTTAGTCTGTAGTTTGTTAAACTTAACAATTAGTACGTTACAATAACAAAATTACTATTTTTCCTTAGTATAAAACATTATCAACAAACATGTCACCCTCTTCCCCGTTTCGTCTTAGAATCCTGTTAGATTTTGTAGAATCCAAAGTTTTGTTTCATCATCTTCGTTGTATTTTCACCAAATGTAACCGTCATTGTCCTCCATATCTAAGGTTTTGGGCTTTTTTTACACTTATATTTTTTTATATAGATATTATGGATTTTTGGATACTACTAAATCTAACTAGATTAGAAGATGTAACGTGAAATAAAGTTATGCATTTGTTGATAGTGTTTTATATTAATGAAAAATATAGTAATTTTGTTATTTTAAGATAATAACATTAAGTTTAACAAACAAGGGACTAAATTCGTAAGAAAAATAGTGAAATAAAGGACGATATTCGTAAAAAGAAAAAAGTAAATTAAGGACGAATTTTGTAATTATATAAACTACATGGTTGTTTTTGGTTCAAAAAAAAAAATCTAAATAGATAAGTAAAAAAAGACAACTTAACAACTTATAATAATCAGATAGAGAATAAAATAGTGTTGGGAAAATCAACGATTTAACCCAAGTTAATAAATCTGTTTATTAAAGTCTTAGTCATTGAGTCTGAGTGATCTTGAGTCTGAGTGACTCTGAGTCTCAGTGACTAGAATAAGCTAAGTCAGGTCCATAATGAAAAACGTAAGGCGTAACTTTAGGTAATTCTGTTAGATAAAATCTTCTATCTTTGTAGAAGATTTTCTAAGATTTATCCTTATCAAGCTCACTATTATTGGGTATAAATAGTGAGCTTGACCATTGTAAACCTTGCACCTTTCGAAGGAATATAACTGTGTGTTATTTTCATTCGTTGTTATTATATATTCCGCAATAATAATAATAGAAACTGAGTAATCAATCGATTAATAATAATTAACGTCTAAATACTTATTTGTGATTGATTAGCCATTGTTTGAGATCTTATTGAGACCTAACAACAGGTATCAGAGTAAATAAGATTTAAATTTTAATAAATTTATAAATCTTAAACGATCAATATATATAATCTCAAACAAACAATGTCATCATCTTCAAACACACCTGCAATAGCTGGAAAAGGAATTCCTTGTGACAACCCGCGAAAATCCAGGTTCACACCGACTAAATTCTTTTAACACTATTACTCAACTTGTATATGTTTTGATTTATTTACGACCGGTAGGTCAACCTATACATAAATGATACTGGTTAACTACGTCAAAAAAACATATACGGATACCGGGATTAGGTATACGGGATCAAATATTCACATAAAATAAACATTTTTACAACAATAATTCTAGTCCAATATTTCATGCATAAAATCATGATTTATGCATCAACTTTGCATGTATGGAACTTTGCATGCATATATATATATATCAAATACACAACTTACACAAAAGACCCTAAGCATACAAGGACTTCACTTAGGACCCTAGAGTTTGCAAAAATGACAATTTAAATAATCACCTACAAGTTGTTTGTTTCTTGCTTGACTAGTTAAATGAGTTGGTGGTGTCACATGGGTTTAGTCACTTACACACTTGACCATTTCACTATTGAACTCAATAGACCATACCTCCCATGTGCTAGCACTCATGACTCCACTCTCTCCTTTGGCTATAAATACTAGACCCCTTCCATCCATTTCACTTGCTCATTCACCACCAAGTGAAAAACTCTTCTCCCTCCCTCCTTGCTCTTTAAATTTTGGCCAAGAGAAGAACCAAGAAGAAATCACCAACACACATTCCATACATCAAAAACCTAGTTCTAAGATTTGATCATAAGGAAGAAACATCAAGTCTTGCATTCATATACTCTTAGGTATGTCCTAAAAACTCTCTTCATGCAACATATTTACATACTCATTTGTCATAAAACTTATGCATTTCATACAACAACTTAGCATAAACAAAGAAAAGTTAAGTTATTTTGTTAACCGGAAACTAACACCGACTTGTAGACACTTTTTAACCATCTTAACCAAATGTTTTGGATAAACCATTTTAAACAAAAGATACTTCTATGTTTTATGAAGATTTAGACATAAAAATCATAATTTTTGGATATGTTTAAGTATTTTAAAAGTATTTTACGCAACAACATACGTTTCAGCTACATAAACTGTCTACACGGACTGTTTTTGGGAAATCTGGGAAAACGACCATTAAAACATAATAGGAGACCTTAGCTATGTTAAAGTTAACTCAAAAACGAACGTTTCGATATAAGATTCGTTAAAAACGGATAAATATCGAGCAAGATATACCATTTTGAAGTTTGACCTAATTCCTTGACCCCCAAACTGCATACCAGCGGACCTTTTATTAAATCTGGGAAAAATGGTTTTGAATTATGACATGAGACCTGTGGCATTTGAAAGATAAATCAAATGCCTACATTTCCATAAAAAGAACACTAAAAACGGATAAACGACCAAGGAGTTATGATATTTTCAAGTTAACATGTACTTTGAGAAAACCCTAAAACCTACTGTTAGTATTTCTGTTATAAATATCAGTAGACTTTCAATCTGGTTTCAAGGCCTAAACCATTTGAAAGGTATTTCAAACGCGGTCGTTTCTATATAAGATTCATTAAAATCGGATAAGAAACGGGTGAGATATGTTACTTTAAAGTTGGGTAAAACTTAAAGACACTTGCTGAGTTTTTATAAACTTTTATAAAAACTAACTTTTAAAACCAACTCGATAATAATAGCGATAACACAATACTAGGGAGCTTTGTATGCAATGATTCCATCTCGATATTTCGTAGTGCCGAGCTTGCTGGATTTACGATTTAAAGTGTCCTAGCTCCGCATGCGATTATAGAATGGTCTTGTATATAATGGCCCGAACGGTGTTAGTTTATTATTATCAAACCCGAACCCTAACCCTACCTTATTCATACATATACATACATTTTCATGTGCATTGGACTAGAATATAAAAACCTTAATTCCAAAACTTAATAGGTCAAGGTTAGACCTACCTGATTCTCGGATTTGAGACTCCTACGTGTTGGCTTACACACACTGCCTCATTACTTTTAGCTGGCTTGCTAAGGTGAGTTCATAGCCCCGCTTTTTACTTGTTTTATACATACTTGGGGTGAGATACATGCTCTTTTACTTATGGACACAAGTACTTAAAACCTTTACTAGTTGCCTAAGTTACCACTAAGCCAAAGGAAATTCCCCTATCATGAATCGTTAGTTAAGGACTTAAGCGCGATTGTATTGGATAGATCTATTAGGGTTTGACAACCCTCACCCAACGGCTAGACGATGTAACCCACGTCTACCACAACTAACTCGTGGACTCGAGTAGGGTGCTTTACTTTTGAAACTATATATGTTATTGGCTATAACATAGGAACACTTATGGGGTAAGGAACTTTGTTACGCTTCGATGTCATGAGCTTAGGTGCAACTGTAAGACTTTACTTAAACGGAAATCTTGTGGTCCACTTTATTACTAAACTAAACCTATGAATTCACCAACTTTATGTTGACTTTAGCATGTATGTCTCAGGTGCTTAGTCGAAAGGGCTTTCGACGGAGGGATTTTGGGATATGACAGAGTCGCATATTTCAAACTCACGCTTTTGGGAGATTTCCCTTGCATTACTTATTTTCTTTTAAGTTATGTAATGTAAATCTTTGTTTTGTGAACTCTGGTAACACTTTTCCTTAATCATGTAAAACTCTGATTTTCAATATCAATGAATGTATGTTTTTCTTTAAAACGACTCATATAGAGGTCGTTCGCCTATATATCATTGCTATCTGGGACCCATGAAGTCAACACCTCGAGTCTCGGGAACACGAGATTTGGGGGTGTGACAGATTGGTATCAGAGCTCTGGTTATAGCGAACTAGGTTGCATTTGTCCTAGTCTATAACTGAGATTTTAAGAATTTTGCTTCCGCACTACTTACTTATACTTTACATAGAATTGCTTACACTTTTGGGCCTTGTCACAGCATGTCTACCCCTCACTACATCATACTGTCCGACTCTGAGGACTAGTACCTCCCTATACCTACTGTCGACCTATGTGGCTTCGACTCCGATATAGATATGGACATTTCCTCATCCATGTTAGGATCACATGTCACTCCACATTTCTCACCTACATCTGACGACGAGATCGTCACCCATCCCGCATCGACCGTCAATGAGCCGATGGACACCGACCCCTCCGAGGAGGAGGAGGAGGAGCCTAGCGAGGAGGATCCCAGCAATGAGGATCCCAGTGAGGAGGAGATCGAGACCACTACCACTCCTACCCCTGTTGTCACACCACCCACTGCTCCATTGTCCCCACCCTTCTTCTACAGGAGGCATGGCAACAGACCACTCACTCTTGCCACGACTAGGAATTCCGTGAGACTACCCCGATAGGAGCTTTGTATCTACTAAATTTTACACTTTGATCAATAATGCCCCAACTACCTTAGAAGCTAAGTACACAATAAAATTAGCAAACGGGAAATTGGTAACAACAAATAGTATCATTCGAGGTTGTACCTTAACCCTAGCTGACCACCCATTCAATATCGACCTAATACCTATTCAACTCGGAAGTTTCGACATAGTAATAGGAATGGATTGGCTATCTCTAAATCACGCCGAAATCATATGTAACGAGAAGATTGTCCGTATTCTCCGCACCGACGGGAAAACTCTCTTAATCAAGGGAGATGGGAGCCGATCAAAGTTAAGCATCATATCCAACTTAAAAACGTTGAAGTACTTACAAAAGGGATGTGACGCCTATTTGGCTTACATGACGGAGACGGAGACGAAGGAGAAACAACTAAACGACGTACCGATTGTTCGAGAAATTCCCGAAGTCTTCCCAGAAGACTTACCCGGACTTCCACCTCCAAGACAAGTCCAATTTCACATCGATTTAGTGCCAGGAGCCGCACCAGTGGCTCGAGCACCATATCGACTCGCTCCATCCGAAATGGAAGAGTTATCCAACCAACTCCAAGAGTTACTAGATCGAGGATTCATTCGTCCAAGTTCCTCACCCTGGGGAGCACCAGTTCTTTTTGTCAAAAAGAAGGATGGATCCTTCAGGATGTGTATCGACTACAGAGAACTGAACAAGCTAACCGTGAAGAATCGTTATCCACTTCCAAGGATTGACGATCTTTTCGATCAGCTTCAAGGATCAAGTATCTACTCTAAAATTGACCTACGGTCAGGTTATCATCAACTTAGAGTACGAGAAGAAGATGTTCAGAAAACCGCATTTAGAACTCGCTATGGTCACTACGAATTCCAGGTTATGCCTTTCGGTTTGACCAACGCACCAGCGGTATTCATGGATCTTATGAATCGGGTGTGTAAACCGTACCTGGATAAGTTTGTGATCGTATTCATTGACGACATCTTGATATATTCGAAAAGTAAGAAAGAACATGAAGAGCATTTGAGGTTAATCCTTGAATTACTAAAAAAGGAGGAACTATACGCAAAATTTTCTAAGTGTGAATTTTGGATCGAGAAGGTTCAATTCCTTGGCCACGTTATCGACAGTCAAGGCATCCACGTAGACCCAGCAAAAATTGAATCTATTAAGGATTGGGCTGTCCCTAGAACCGCAACGGAAATACGCCAATTCTTAGGTCTTGCCGGTTATTACCGACGCTTCATCGAAAATTTCTCCAAAATAGCTAAAGCCTTGACGAGGTTGACGCAGAAAACTGAGAAGTTCGTTTGGGGTGAAGAACAAGACTCAGCATTCCAACTATTGAAGCAGAAGCTTTGTAGTGCACCGATTCTATCATTGCCTGAGGGAACAGAAGATTTTGTGGTATATTGCGACGCATCACACAAAGGATTAGGTTGTGTGTTAATGCAAAGGGAAAAGGTTATCGCCTACGCCTCACGACAGCTCAAAACTCACGAAGAAAACTACACAACACATGACTTAGAGTTAGGAGCTGTAGTGTTCGCACTCAAGATCTGGAGACACTATTTATACGGCACTAAGTGTACAGTGTTCACAGATCACAAGAGTCTGCAACACATTCTTGATCAAAAAGAATTGAACATGAGGCAGCGTCGTTGGATCGAACTACTTAGTGATTACGATTGTGACATCCGTTACCATCCTGGAAAAGCCAACGTAGTGGCAGACGCTCTAAGCCGAAAGGAGCGAGCTAAACCATTACGAGTTCGAGCTTTGGTTATGACGATTCAATCGAATCTACCCACACAAATCCGCGATGCTCAAATCGAAGCCCTTAAAGACGAAAACATAAAGAACGAAAACCTGCGAGGTATGGACAAATCATTCAAAACCAAAAGCAATGGAACCAAATGTTTTGAGGACAGAAGTTGGTTACCCCGCTTTGGAGGATTAAGAGAGTTAATCATGAAAGAATCACACAACTCCAAGTACTCCATACATCCCGGATCGGACAAAATGTACCAAGACCTCAAGATGCTGTACTGGTGGCCAAATATGAAATCGGAGATCGCTACTTTTGTGAGCAAATGTTTAACATGCTCAAAAGTAAAGGTTGAATACCAAAAACCTTCTGGATTATTAATACAACCCGAGATACCTCAATGGAAATGGGAAGGAATAGCAATGGACTTCATCACAAAGCTACCCAAAACCCCGGACGGTTACGACACTATCTGGGTAATAGTTGATCGTCTAACAAAGTCCGCGCATTTTCTACCCATCAAAGAGACAGACAAAATGGAAAAATTAACACGGTTATACCTTAAGGAAGTCGTCTCTAGGCATGGGGTTCCTGTTTCGATCATATCTGATAGAGATAGTCGTTTCACATCTAGATTCTGGCAATCATTGCAAAAGGCTCTAGGAACGCGTCTGGATATGAGCACTGCATATCACCCACAAACCGACGGCCAAAGTGAAAGAACGATCCAAACGTTGGAGGATATGTTAAGAGCATGTGTGATCGATTTTGGAAAGCGATGGGATTTACACTTGCCCTTAGCAGAATTCTCCTACAACAACAGTTATCACACCAGCATCAAGACTGCACCATTTGAGGCACTTTACGGACGAAAGTGCCGATCACCCGTATTTTGGATCGAAGTTGGGGATAGCCAACTTATTGGTCCAGATATTCTTCACGAGACCACAGAAAAGATCGTGAAAATTCAGGAGAGACTCCGAACGGCGCGCAGCCGACAGAAGAGTTACGCAGACCGAAGGCGTAAGCCACTAGAATTCCAAGTTGGAGACAAGGTGATGCTCAAAGTCTCACCATGGAAAGGCACCATTCGCTTCGGAAAGCGAGGAAAACTAAACCCCCGATACATCGGACCCTTCAAAATTCTGGAAAGAATTGGACCGGTAGCTTACCGACTCGACTTACCACAAGTACTAGACGGAGTACATAACACTTTCCACGTCAGTAATCTGAAGAAGTGCTTGTCGGATGAAACTCTAATAATCCCACAAGAGGAACTTCAGATTGACACCAAACTAAACTTCATCGAACAACCCGTCGAAATCATGGATCGTGAGATCAAACAACGTCGACAGAGTCGAATACCTATCGTACAGGTTCGATGGAATTCCCGCCGAGGACCTGAATTCACTTGGGAACGAGAGGACCAGATGAAACTCAAGTACCCTCATCTCTTCTCAGACACCCAACCTCCAGAACAAACCAACTAAATTTCGGGACGAAATTTCCATAACAAGGGGAGACTGTGACAACCCGCGAAAATCCAGGTTCACACCGACTAAATTCTTTTAACACTATTACTCAACTTGTATATGTTTTGATTTATTTACGACCGGTAGGTCAACCTATACATAAATGATACTGGTTAACTACGTCAAAAACATATACGGATACCGGGATTAGGTATACGGGATCAAATATTCACATAAAATAAACATTTTTACAACAATAATTCTAGTCCAATATTTCATGCATAAAATCATGATTTATGCATCAACTTTGCATGTATGGAACTTTGCATGCATATATATATATATCAAATACACAACTTACACAAAAGACCCTAAGCATACAAGGACTTCACTTAGGACCCTAGAGTTTGCAAAAATGACAATTTAAATAATCACCTACAAGTTGTTTGTTTCTTGCTTGACTAGTTAAATGAGTTGGTGGTGTCACATGGGTTTAGTCACTTACACACTTGACCATTTCACTATTGAACTCAATAGACCATACCTCCCATGTGCTAGCACTCATGACTCCACTCTCTCCTTTGGCTATAAATACTAGACCCCTTCCATCCATTTCACTTGCTCATTCACCACCAAGTGAAAAACTCTTCTCCCTCCCTCCTTGCTCTTTAAATTTTGGCCAAGAGAAGAACCAAGAAGAAATCACCAACACACATTCCATACATCAAAAACCTAGTTCTAAGATTTGATCATAAGGAAGAAACATCAAGTCTTGCATTCATATACTCTTAGGTATGTCCTAAAAACTCTCTTCATGCAACATATTTACATACTCATTTGTCATAAAACTTATGCATTTCATACAACAACTTAGCATAAACAAAGAAAAGTTAAGTTATTTTGTTAACCGGAAACTAACACCGACTTGTAGACACTTTTTAACCATCTTAACCAAATGTTTTGGATAAACCATTTTAAACAAAAGATACTTCTATGTTTTATGAAGATTTAGACATAAAAATCATAATTTTTGGATATGTTTAAGTATTTTAAAAGTATTTTACGCAACAACATACGTTTCAGCTACATAAACTGTCTACACGGACTGTTTTTGGGAAATCTGGGAAAACGAACACTAAAACATAATAGGAGACCTCAGCTATGTTAAAGTTAACTCAAAAACGAACGTTTCAATATAAGATTCGTTAAAAACGGATAAATATCGAGCAAGATATACCATTTTGAAGTTTGACCTAATTCCTTGACCCCCAAACTGCATACCAGCGGACCTTTTATTAAAACTGGGAAAAATGGTTTTGAATTATGACATGAGACCTGTGGCATTTGAAAGATAAATCAAATGTCTACATTTCCATAAAAAGAACACTAAAAACGGATAAACGACCAAGGAGTTATGATATTTTCAAGTTAGCATGTACTTTGAGAAAACCTTAAAACCTACTGTTAGTATTTCTGTTATAAATATCAGTAGACTTTCAATCTGGTTTCAAGGCCTAAACCATTTGAAAGGTACTTCAAACGCGGTCGTTTCTATATAAGATTCATTAAAATCGGATAAGAAACGGGCGAGATATGTTACTTTAAAGTTGGGTAAAACTTAAAGACACTTGCTGAGTTTTTATAAACTTTTATAAAAACTAACTTTTAAAACCAACTCGATAATAATAGCGATAACACAATACTAGGGAGCTTTGTATGCAATGATTCCATCTCGATATTTCGTAGTGCCGAGCTTGCTGGATTTACGATTTAAAGTGTCCTAGCTCCGCATGCGATTATAGAATGGTCTTGTATATAATGGCCCGAACGGTGTTAGTTTATTATTATCAAACCCGAACCTTAACCCTACCTTATTCATACATATACATACATTTTCATGTGCATTGGACTAGAATATAAAAACCTTAATTCCAAAACTTAATAGGTCAAGGTTAGACCTACCTGATTCTCGGATTTGAGACTCCTACGTGTTGGCTTACACACACTGCCTCATTACTTTTAGCTGGCTTGCTAAGGTGAGTTCATAGCCCCGCTTTTTACTTGTTTTTAATACTTGGGGTGAGATACATGCTCTTTTACTTATGGACACAAGTACTTAAAACCTTTACTAGTTGCCTAAGTTACCACTAAGCCAAAGGAAATTCCCCTATCATGAATCGTTAGTTAAGGACTTAAGCGCGATTGTATTGGATAGATCTATTAGGGTTTGACAACCCTCACCCAACGGCTAGACGATGTAACCCACGTCTACCACAACTAACTCGTGGACTCGAGTAGGGTGCTTTACTTTTGAAACTATATATGTTATTGGCTATAACATAGGAACACTTATGGGGTAAGGAACTTTGTTACGCTTCGATGTCATGAGCTTAGGTGCAACTGTAAGACTTTACTTAAACGAAAATCTTGTGGTCCACTTTATTACTAAACTAAACCTATGAATTCACCAACTTTATGTTGACTTTGGCATGTATGTCTCAGGTGCTTAGTCGAAAGGGCTTTCGACGGAGGGATTTTGGGATATGACAGAGTCGCATATTTCAAACTCACGCTTTTGGGAGATTTCCCTTGCATTACTTATTTTCTTTTAAGTTATGTAATGTAAATCTTTGTTTTGTGAACTCTGGTAACACTTTTCCTTAATCATGTAAAACTCTGATTTTCAATATCAATGAATGTATGTTTTTCTTTAAAACGACTCATATAGAGGTCGTTCGCCTATATATCATTGCTATCTGGGACCCATGAAGTCAACACCTCGAGTCTCGGGAACACGAGATTTGGGGGTGTGACAG
>CAJVGC010000432.1:40070261-40164789 GCA_910822075.1 Senecio squalidus
GAACAAAAAGTATACATTAGTATTTCATAAATATACACTGGTGTATATAAACAGGTGTATATACATTGAATCCATTTGTTAATGTATATACACTGGTATATATACAGTAGTCTATTCATAATATACACTAGTGTATAATTCACAATGGTGTATATACACATAACTAAATAATATACATTAGTCTCTTCATAAATAAACACTGTTGTATATACACTGGCGAATATTATGAAGAGACTAATGTATATTATGTAGTTATGAGTATATACGTCTGTGTATATCATGAAGAGACAAATGTATATACAGAAGTGTTTATACACTATTGAATATAATATACTATTAGATTGGTTTATGCATACACTGGTGTATAATATACACTGGTGTATATAGATATAACTAAATAATGTACATTAGTCTCTTCATACATAAACACCGGTGTATATACACCGGTGAATATTATGAAGAGAATAATGTATATTATGTTGCTATGAGTATATACATCTGTGTTTATCACGAAGAGACAAATGTAAATATTCATTGGTGAATATCAATGTTGTAAATAACGCTAGGCGAACGTAGTCGGTAAAATAGGGACTAGAGATTAATCGGGATTAATCGAATTAATCGTTTTCTCATTTTCTATGTGTAAATTTTCAAATATATAATAAAATACTTCAAATACCAAAAATAGTTCAAACTTTTAATATTAATAACTAATAAAAAAACAAATTAAACACAAAAAACTAAAAACTAAAATAAATAAATAACCAACTGTGCCCCACTACCTATGACTCCCACCCCACCCACTAACCCATCGTCAATCCCATTGATAAATCCAGCAAAAAATCGAAGAATAAATCAAAAAAAAGAATCTGCAAATCGCTGCTTAAATCAACAACGGATACAAATCAAATCGCTTTGGGTTTTAATTGATTTTTCTGTTGACTTTCGTTGACCGATTGTTTTTTAACGGTACGATTTTTGGGGATTTTTGGCGATTAATCAAAGGGCCGATTAATTGGGAGATTTGGTTAAATTCATCCTTAAATTGGCGATTTACGATTAATCGTCCGATTAATTCGATTTTTACAACCCTGGTGAATAGAATAAACTTAGAGATGATATTATCAGTTCTGTAGACTAGTGAATAAACTTACATGTTATGTCTAAAAACTATATTTACTAATGAATATACTAAAACTACATAATATTTAAAATTGACAAAGTAAATACACTATAAATTAAACGATATCAAATTACACAAATTGAAAATGAATCTTACCGATAGTAATTTGACAGATAGATTACAATTCAGAAACATGATTAGCTTCAATCACTCCTTCGGTTGACGAATTAGAAGAATTTACTTCTGATTGAGGACCGATATCACTTACAACAGTCGATTCCAACACAAAATTGAAGAATTAAAGCTAAAATTCTAAGCAATTCGAGAAAAAAAAAACTAGGTCAATATGAACAGCAAATCAACCGGAACGAAAAAAATGATATCGAATAGGAGATTATATAAGCTGTAGAAATCTATATCTGATGAAGATTCGGTGATCATTATCAAAATCCGAATTTGAAGGATACAAATGGCGAATTTTGAGAGAGAGAGAGAGAGAGAGAGAGAGAGAGAGAGAGAGAGAGAGAAATTATGGTGTTTGTGTGAGTTATTGAGACATAATAGAAAGTACAGGGATTAAATTTTTCAAACATAAGGGTAAAATGTCCAAAATACCCCTGATAGTGTTAATGTTGATGATGGATTAAAATTTTGATCTAAGGGTGGAAATTTGGTTCCTAATTATTTATATGGTTCTCATTTGAAAACAACTCTCTCTCTCTCTCTCTCTCTCTCTCTCTCTCTCTCTCTCTCTCTCTCTATATATATATATATATATATATATATATATATATATATATATATATATATATATATTTCACATTTCTTTTTGCAATACATTAGGAGATCTTACATTGGTTTGTTGGTGTATCCTAGACATTACAAAATCTCTGCAATTCAAGAACATAGACGATAATTAATCTCTAATGGGTTGTTTTGTTTGGTGTTTCAGTTTTTAAAAGGATCATAAGCATGAAAAAAACAGAGGTACAAGGTATCAAGTAAGTTCAATGAATTTACAGATTAATATCTCCCGTTACTTTTTATTCCCAGGAAACTGAACCACCCCTGTTATTAAAAATTGCATCCTTTGGGCTTCTTTAATTTGCCACTTTCTGATGTAGAAAGGTAAAGATCAGAACATTTTGAAAGTTGATGTATCATTGGAACAGAGCATCAGGGAAATACTATCTAATCCCGTTCCAAAACAAGGTTAATTATGTTTTAGTCTTGCGTTTTAAATTTTTATTTGATTTCTTCCGATTGAAAGATAGCATAATTTTGAAACAATTGTGTCAGTTGTGTCAGGGTAAGTTGCAATTGTGTGGTAAACGTAACATGTCAAGACAAATAATTTGGTTGAGGACGACTCGGGTCGACGTAAACCACTTTTACTCCCAACTTATTATATGTTAATTACTAATCAGTATGTCTATCGGCCTGGGTTTTTTTTTCTTTCTTTTTATAAAATTGATTTTGGGGTTTTTCCATTAAAGTTAAACTTTGGACATCTTTCAACCCATAGCTAATTCTTCTTTGATTTTACGTCTTTAACTAGTTAGAGATTACGCATAGCATGAATTAACTCATTCGTAAGATTATATTTTTGTGTTTACCGGTGATTGAAGCAGACCTATTCAAGTGAAGATGGGCGGTAGAGCATGAAGACAGACGATTGTTCTTTTTTTATTATGGCTATAAAATGCAGTTATAATGTACTAGATATATCTGGTAATATTCTTTTATGTTATTACGAGTCTGGTAGTCAATAAAGTTACTTTTTTTTTTATAAATTGTAACATTTAATCTATTTTAAATATTATTATTAATTAAATAATTTTTTTTTTGTTTTTATTTTTTTTTACTTTTTGTGACTGAAGGTTCAGCACTACCCATAAATTTAAAATTTTCTAAAGACCCAACAATGACTGAACAGTCAGTCATTAAATCTTGCGTACCTTTTGTGACTGAAATATTGAGTGAAAATAGACTTTTAGTGATGGCTCAATTAGTGACTGTTTTTTTCTTCAGCAGGAGTTGACCAAAATGGATTTCGTGACTTAATTTAGACTTTTTCTGACACTTTTTTTCAGTCATCAAAAGTCATTTATTTTGTAGTGCTAGTTGACTGTGTTTAATCTTTTATTTTCTTTAAGTTCGCGATTCTTTTTTGCCATTTTTTCGTTCAAAATTTTTGGCTTTAACCTGCAAACCACTTTTCATACAATAAGTGACTAAAGTTTTCCAATCCTTCATAAATTAAATACAACATGAACCAATATCGTATACAAAAATATGTCTAAAATATGCGATATTAGCAATGCAAATCAATTGATATTAAATATCCAGTCATGTAACCATTATTTTACTAACTTTAAGCGTTATACTGATGACGTGAATTTTTAAGTATTTGATTACCTATAATCTAAATTTTCATAAAATTAGTTGATGGTGTCGTGGTTCATGTTGCTCTATCATTATATGGTTATCATCTTATGTTCCACTATCGGTCACCGATTAGTCTTAATAACAATAAGTTGAGTAATATTGAATTTTATAGTTTGAGGGTTGATAAATTTTACTACCATGTTGATTATCGTTCATTACAAAATTCAAAGGCATATCTTATCCAATGGGCTTAAGGGAACAAGCTGAATTGAATGTCTTGAAGGAACATATTATTTTTTTTCAACAACTTGAAGGGCGAACTTTCTAAATGATTTGAAAAAGGCAGTGTCTTTAGGAAATTTTAAATTGTCGTTGCATCGCCGTAGGAAAACTAGGTTTTGTTTATGGGAATAGGTTTTATACCGGAATACTATTCATGAAATATTTATTTAATTCTCTTTTATACCAAACGTGAAACTATTAGGCGCCACCTATCAAAAAAAGAAGAGTTAATTACATGAGTGGTCCCTAAGGTTTACCAAATTTCATCGTTCATCCCTATAATTTTTTTATTACACCGGTAATCCCTATGTTTTAAAATTATCACGCTCATGGTCCCTATCATGGATGGAATGTTAACTATCCGTTAAATATCGCATGTGCACTGCACATGAGGATCTTTTTGTTATAAAGTTTTAATTTTATCCAAATTATAAAACTCAACCAAATGTAAGGACCGAAGTTGTAATTAACTTTTATAATATAAAAACATATCAATATGTTCTTCCCCAAATTTATTTATGTAACATACCCTTTTAATTTGGAATCTTTAAGCCACTTGAAAATAGGATTTCTATTCATTCATCTTTTTTTATACTTTTGATTAGTAATATTCATTATTCTTGATAGAATCTTTTCTATCACTATTTGCATTCATTCTGTTTCTCTTTTCGCGGAAGTTTAAGTTTTGATTTTTAGAGACTGGATTTTGGTGGGAGTTTTTTGAGATTTGAGGTTAATCTGGTTTCTTTTCACCAAAAAATTTGACAGATTTTTCAGTTATAAATGCTTTATTTTTAGATTTTAATTTATTCATTTTTAGTCTTAGTTTTCTTCTTCTGTGTCCCCAATCTTGAGTTCTTTTAATGGTGAATCTTAATTCGTTACGAATAATGATCATATTCTTTCTTTCTTTTTCTACACTCATTACAGATTTTTATATAAGATTTACGGGATTATGAGCTCAACAGTACAGCTTGGCGATGGTGGTCACCGACAATGAAGATGGAGAGAGAATATGGAGAAAGTATGAAGATGAAGTTGAACATATAGAGACTTATCTTTTTACATTATAAAAACTAATTACAACTTCGGTCCTTATATTTGGTTGAGTTTTATAATTTGGATAAAATTAAAACTTTATAACAAAAAGATCCTCATGTGCAATGCACATGCGATATCTAACGGATAGTTAACATTCCATCCATGATAGGGACCATGAACCTGATAATTTTAAAACATAGGGATTACCGGTGTAATAAAAAAGATATAGGGATGAACGATGAAATTTCGATAAACCTTAGGGACCACTCATGTAATTAACTCGGAAAAGAAATATTAAACGAAAGAACAATTTAGAAATTATTAGACTTTTGTTATGTATACAAATGAGCTTAATCTTCGAATGAGTCGAATTACCCAAATGAGTTAGAATGATCCGAACGAAAAATATTATTTGTTATGTCCCAAATGGTCAAACGATAAACTAAGGGGGTGTTTGTTTCATGGATTCAAGAGGAATTTGGCGTTATTAGAATTAAATTCTTTTTCCATAACGTGTTTGGTTGAAGTATTTGACGGATTTTAATTCCGTTGGAATCTAAAGTTTCCTTTACTTACAAAATTAAGATTCCTTAGGAGAGTTGAGAAGAATTGACAAAATGGGTGACATAATAATTTTATCGTCGAATGGTCGAGCAATAAACTGTTATCAAAAGATTCTTTTCATATTCCCCCAAGAGTTGGACATTAAATATTACATTCTACGGATATATAAGAAGACAAATGATAAACTACGTTAAATCGTTACCCCATTATAAGTTGTTGAATATAATTTTCTCGTTGTTGTTGTATCACGAGGGTATTATACTAGTTATTGTATAATTGTGTTGGTAAGAGTTCAGATTTTTACTAAAATTATCCCGAATCAAAAAAAATATCATAACACATTAAATAAGTTGTGTAGAGGTATAAAGATAAGTTAGTTATGCGATTATGGTATGAGATCTTTTGAGAATGCTTATGAGTTAAAATGCGCAAAGCCCTAATGAAAAAGGAAAAGAAAAGAAGTGAAGTGAAGTAAGAGCACCCGGAGTGGAGGGGTTGTGGGGCTCGTTGTCGCCTCACAACGACCGTTGTGGTCGTTACCACTCCGGGCTCCTTCGTTCTCGGCTCGTTGTGAGGAGACCGTTGTCTCCTCAACGAGCCGTTATCGGCATTTTTCTTTTTTTTTTTTTTTTTTTTTTTTTTTTTCTTTCTCTTCTTTTCTTCTTTCTCTTCCTTTTTTCTTTTCTGCTTTCACTTCTTCTTTTTTCTTGTTTTCAAATTGATTGTTTTTTTTTTCTTTGTTTGCAGAATTGCAGGTATGGAGGCTGATGGAAGGGAGGCTGATGGAAGGGAGGAGTTATTTAGGTTTTTAGGGTTTTTTTTTTTTTTTTATATATGTTTTAAAATTTTCAATTTTGGCCTAATGTTTTTAGGGTTTGTATTTTTTATCCTCAATTTTTTAATTTTGGCATAATGTTTTAGTTATTTACTTTTAGATTTATTTTTAATCATTGTATTGTATTTTTTTTTAATTATTGTATTGTGTTTTTATTTTAGTTATTGTATTGTATTTTTATTTTAATAAAATGTATTATTTATTTTATTTAAATCTTTTAAGAAAATAAAAATAAAAATTAAACTGGGTCCCACAACTCCCACAACCTCCACAACCCTCCCTATCATAACAACCCCACAATTTCACAACCATCATTCTCACTGTCACGTCATCACCTTTTTCCCCCCAACCACCACAACCCTCATTCTCACTCATTATCACTTCGGGTGCTCTAAAGGAGGAGGATAAAAATAAGCATGTATTACGTAATCCGGTAATATAATTGTAGAAAATTATAATAACAGAAAAGTCAGTTGGCTTACTAGAATATAGTAGATAAATGGTTTTAAGGGTAAGATTGATAAATGTCTGTTATATATATGATAATTTCGTAAGTAAATTTGTTTATTGAAAAAGTGTCAATTTGTCTATCTTTATTAATATATAAAATATTTTCTTTTTTTTCTTAAACGGATAAATTTTAAGTAAAGTATAATTACTAATATATCTTTTTTTTAATGAATACAAAATATAAACTAATTTTAATTTCTCTCACTAATTAATTTTATTACTACCTTCATAAAAGAAAATATACATATAAAATGAAAATGAATTAATCACCAATCACTTACACTTTACAAAAATAATCACCTGATTCGCGACGAATTTCTCGCGACACTTTATCCTCGCGAGAAATACATAAAACAAAATCAGACCAATAAAAATCAGACACGTGGTCGCAAAAATAAATAGTGTCGCGACAACGTGTCGAATTTTTATTGGTCTGATTAAAATATGTGTACTCTCACGACGAAAAAAATGTCGCGAGAAATCCGTCGCGAATTAGGTGATTATTTTTGTAAAGTGTAAGTGATAGGTGCTTATTTTGGTAATTTGCTCAATAAAAATTGATGCAAATTAATTGATATTAAATATACAGTTATGTAACCATTATTTAGTAACTTTCAGCGAAATTTGATGGATTGAATTGTTCAACTATTTGATATCTATAATCTAAATTTCCATAAAGTTAGTTGATAGCGTTGTAGTTCGTGTTACTCTATAATTCTAGAAGATGATTATCATCATAAGTTTATATTCCTCTATTAATATTGCATTTGATACTTTTAATTAATAAACCTTACTACCACGTTGATTATCCTTCATTACAACATTTGAAGACATGCCTTGTCTATTTGAATGTCTTGAAGGGAAATATCTTTTTTACGGCTTGAAAGGCTAACGATAAACGATTGGAAATTATAGTGAGCAAAGGAAATTTAAATTGTCGTGGCATCATTGTAGGAAAATTGGGTTGTTTATGGAAAACAAGAGTTTATACGGGAATACTATTCATGAAATTTATTTAATTATCTTTTGGACCGAACGTGAAACTATTAAACGCCACTTACTAAAAAAAACTATGACTCAAATTGACGAATTAGAAACTATCAAACTTCTGTTATTTCCCCCAATGCGCTTAATCTTCAAATGAGTCGAATTACCCAAATGGATTGAATGATCCGAACAAGAAATATTATTTTCATGTCCCAAATGGTCAAACGCTAACTACGGGGGTGTTTGTTTCACATATTCTGAAAGAATTTGGCGAAATTAGAATTGAATTCCTTTTCCATAACGTGTTTGGTTGATGTTTATGACGGAATTTAAATCCGTTGAAATCTTAATTTTCTTTTACTTACACAATTGAGATTCATTAGGGTAGTGGGGAAGAATTTACAAAATGGGTCATACGACATAATAATTTTTATCGTCCAATGGTTGAACGATAAACTAGTACCACAAGATTCTTTTTATAATACCCAAAGGGCCGAAATTTAAGATATTACACTCCACATATAAATAACGAGACAAATAATAAACTACTTATCGTTACCCTATTATAAGTTGTTGAATTTTTTTCGTTGCCGCTGCATCGCGCGGGTACTATACTAGCCGGTAACAATTTGAAATTGATTTGAGTCTTAAATGAGATCTTCAAGTATAATATAGTTGTTTGGATGTTTGCTTCCCACTACTAATGTGGTCATCGACATTACCATAACACCCATACTCTGGATATCACATATCGGCATGACTCACATCTTTCCCTTCACTACCTTTGGAACGTTTGATTTTGTTAGACTTGTTTGTGACTTCGAACATGCTCGTTGGGACCCCTAAACGTCATGAATATACGAAAACTTAATTTCAATTGTTTAAAGTGTGGGTAGTTTGATATTTAAGCGTTTAGCCAAATAATTCTTACTGATCGGAATAATCAGATTCCCAAAATGGTTTGTATATGTGTTTGGAGGGATTTTTCTGATTGTCATCCTACCATCCAAAACTTATTTGATCGTGGTGTTCCGGTTAATTATCTTTTATGTCATCCAAAACTTATTCGATCATTCTTTCTTTACATGTAATTCCGTCAAACATTTATCGTTGAAATTTGGTGGATGGTGCATCGAGAAACAACTATGTTTTTAAAAGTTTTCACGGGGTATCTCTTATTTTGATCTGGGTGATTTGGAAATGACGAAATCTAACACTTCATTGTCCTTCTGGCTCAAAGGTTTCAATTATTAGTAAATATTGGTTTTCTATATTGCAAAGAAAAGATATTTCCTATGGATATCTGAAGAATTTTATGAACAAACAAGATTTATTTAAACAATTTAATAAAAGACTTTTATTAATTTTTAGATCAAAACAATCAAGAACAAGATAGTTTTCTGTATCAATAACAACAAATCAAAACCAAAACTATACATGTATATCAAGATGATATAACAGATTTAGAATATCACAAACTACCACTCTAAGCCAGAATTCTAGGGTTTTAGTGAGACAGACTAAAGAGAGAAGACTAAGCAGAACAAATTTTTGTGGTGAGAATTATGAGCCACTCTCACGTGATCCAGCTCATATACATATTTTTCTTTTATTTACTGTTTTAGTCCTCCAGCTTCCACATTTGAAACTCCAGTTCTTTAACTACATAAGCCCATTTATTAGGCCAGCAACCATCAAGTCTAGCAACCAATAAGCCCAATCCAGCTCCATAATATGCAAGTCTCAAACAGCTTATTTTGCAAATAAGCTAATCACTCAATAAGCACTAGTAATGCAAAGTAAGAATTAGAATTAACCAACTTATCCCTTTTTAACATCCGCCTTGATTATTACTTTGAAATAAGTGTAGTAAACTCAATTGGGAAAATTACGAAAATAGCAAAAAATTTGGAGGTGTATTTTACAAAATGTCAAAACTTTCCACACATTTTACAAAATGTCACTATTTTTGCATATGCTAACTCGCGTTGGCATATTCGAACTCCAGTAAGCATATGCGAACCTGCTTGAATTATGCGAACCATGTGCGTTTTTTTTTTGAGTTTTTTTTTGTATTTTCACACTATTTTTGTTAATGTAACCACTTAATACATTAAAATACTACATTTTGGAACATAGAAGTACATCATATTACAAATAACTAATCATCATACAAATTATCGACCGATGCTTGAGACGACTTAGTAGGTTTTTTTTTTCCACGAGACGTTGAAGCAGCTTTTGTTGAACGGGAGGATGAAGGTTGACTTGAACATTGGTATTCTGGGATCTTTTCACTACATATTTTTCTAGTGTGACCTTTTTCTTACAACGGTCACATGTCACTTGTTTTGTTTCCCCTTGCGAAAGTATACGGTCTTTGTTTTTTGGACGACCCGCCTGTCTCCTTTCCATGGATGGTGGCTTGATGGTTGGGATCTTATCTTGGCGCAACCATTCAGACGAATGTCCAACTGGGAATATGGATCCCGTATATGTCCGTTTATAATTTTCTGCCTTGAACCAATGTTGTGCCCAACCCGCGACATCATGTTCCATTTTCAAAAAATTTAAAGCTGCTACAAGGTGTGAACAAGGTATACCAGACTTTTGCCAAACTTGACACGCGCATTTCTTGTCACAGATACTGACCACTGCATTTTTCTTGTTGTCTTTCACCTCAAACATGTAGTCATTAATTGGTATGGCTTTCCATCCGGAGCCTCTTTTTATCCTACCATCTAATTTTTCTGTAGCCCACGGTGTTAATGGTTGATCCAAATCCTCTGTTTAAAAATAATAAAAATATAGTAAGTTATTAAAATAGGAAATCATACTTATTATGAGAGGACAAAGAATTACCTGCAATCTTGCAACATTCATGGTACCATTTTTGAGTAGTTGCCCGCATAAACTCTAGAAGCATACAAATCGGAATCTTGCATGCATGACGGGTCATTGAGTTTAGAGATTCAGCACTGTTAGACGTCATAAGGTTATAACGATCTCCGGGGAAATAAGCCCTTGACCTTTTTTCCTTATCTAAGTTATCAATAATTTTCCTTGATTTGGCAGGAAGAATTAGTTGAAGTTGCCTAAATGCCTCCAGAAAGCCCGATTTCCTATATGCCTTACATGTCTTCCAGAAATGATATTTATTGTCTTCGTTTGCTTGTGACTTAATTCGTAAGTTCATGCACAAATGTCGACAACAAAGACCGTGAAGAGCATCTGGGTACACCGTGCGTATTGCAAGGTCAATGGAAATTGCTCTATCGGAGATAAATACCAAGTTATCAATCTGACCCAAGCATTCTCTAAGCTTCGACAAAAACCAGGTCCAACCTTGTCCGCTCTCTGTCGCCCCCACTCCATATGCGATAGGAAGAATATTGTTGTTCCCATCCATACCCACTGCAACAAACATTGTGCCTTGATATCTTTCTTTAAGGTTAGCACCGTCTATTACAGTTATTAGACGACATGTTTCGACAAAACTGCGAAGCTGTAAAGAAATAGATTATGAGTCTTAGTAATAATAATAGTTAACAAAAATAGATTATGATGAGGTATCATGAATAATAATAATAGTTAACAAAAATAACTTAAAAACTCTTACCGATTCACCGATTGCAAGAAATAGCATCTCAAAACGCTTTTCACGGTCCCTCGTCATATGTGTTATGGTTCCCGGATTTTGCTGGATCAAATTATGTAGATAAATTGGTAGTTGAGCAAATGATTCTTCCAGGGAAAGCATATTCTCTTGCTCTCCATGCTTGTTGGTATGAAATGCTAATGTTATGATTAACACGCGTGTCCGTGATAATATCACTCCCTGTGTATTTCCTACTTGGATCTTCAAGGGCCTCTTTTATTAAACATGCCAAGACTTTTTTGTTTGCTTGACGATGATTTGGATGAATTTGGGTTATTGAACATGTATGTCTATCAGTTAATTTTTTAACTACAAAAGATTCAAGATTTTTTATTTTTGTGGCTAACAAGAACCACTCGCATTTTTCAAATTTACATTCTGCATCAAACCTTGTTTTATTTGATCTTTTAAATTTAATTTCACAACCTTCATTTATACATTTTAACCCTAAAGCGATTTTTATTTTTTCTTTGTTATCGAAAACATCACGTAATGTGACATGTTCGGAAGGGTTATATCTAAGAGGTTTTGATGGAGGCTTAATTGGGGCAGGTGTTTCAGGAATTGGGGGCATGTCCCAGAACACATTTTCGGGAACTTGAAGAAGAGGGTTATCTTCATCATCGCTACTTGCGGACGATGATGAAGATTTTTCCTCGTCTGAAAAACCTTGATCATCCTTTAAATCATTTGTTGAAACATATTCATATTCAAAATCTTTTTGAAGGGAATAATCATATTCTGGAAAAACGTAGTTTTGGGAGTTTTCAAAAATGTTTTCTTGGTTTTGAAAATCATTTTGTTGGTTTTGAAAGTGATTTTGTTGGTTTTGAAAATCACTTTGTTGGTCATAAACATACTGAACATGTTGATCAACGGAATAATCGTACTCTGAAAACACATATTCAACATCTTGGGGGATTTGAAAACCATGATGGTGATTCCCATATTGATGTTGAGAGTTATAATCATTTTGGTCATGACCATAATGATATTGTGACTGTTGATAGTCATATGTGTCATGACCATAATGAGATTGAGAGTTTTGGAACTGGTCACCTGTGGACGATTCGATACCATGCACATCGTGGATAGGTTGAACTTCGGTTTCAACTTGGTCTCCGTCACTCGTAGTTGGATTCACGACAAACAATGTAACTTTTACATTAGGGTTATTGACAACATAGAAAATGAATTCCGTTGCATCGTCATCATCACCAACCACTAATAGATCATCACCAGATTTGTACGTTAACCTGAAACCCGAGTTTGCATTCAAAGACAACTTTGCTGCTACACTAGCTTTCAACGACGAAAACATAGAATCAATACGTATATAAATGCTATGTTTGAATAACCCTTTGGGAAGATAATGGACCGCTCCGTCTACCAACTCCCACGCCCCTCCCATACAAACATATATCTTAGTTTTTTGAGGATTAAGATTCATAGTTTTTGTGTGTGATTGTTGTAAAGAGATGAAACAAGAATGAGATGAAATAGGAATGAGATATATTGTTGTAAAATGTTTGAATTCTCACTGGTTTTTGTGTTGTTTATAAAGAAGACTCAATGTACGTTGAATTTACTTGTTGTACGAAATGTAAGATTGATTTGACATAACAGTGTAATTTTGACCGTTGGATATACTTTTTGTACGGATCTCGCATAATTGATTACACCTCGCATTATTCATCTATGCGAGGTGAATTATTATGATATGACTAGACACTGTAATATTGTACGTTGCATTTACTTTTTGTACGAAATGTAAGTTTGATTTGACATAACACTGTAATTTTGACCGTTGAATGTACTTATTGTACGAATCTCGCATAATTGATTACACCTCGAATTATTCATTTATGCGAGGTGAATTATTATGATATGACTAGACACTGTAATTTTGACCGTTGAATTTACTTTTTGTACGAAATGTAAGTTTGATTTGACATAACACTATAATTTTGACCGTTGAATGTACTTTTTGTACGGATCTCGCATAATTGATTACACCTCGCACTATTCATTTATAAGAGGTGAATTATTATGATATGACTAGACACTGTAATTTTGACCGTTGAATTTACTTTTTGTACGAATTGTAAGTTTGATTTTGACATAACACTATAATTTTAAAATGCTTGTTTTTGAATTAATACAACTCAATTCATAATATTTTAAAATTTAAAAAACTCAATTGAATTTACAAATCAACTTTATTAATAGAACTTTAATTTAAAAGAAACAACATAATATTGAAAATACAAGAGCATAATTAAGAAAATAATTTAAATAAGACAAAAAAAATACAATAAAGTTTTCTATCCAACAGTAAGGTCGAAGTCTAAGTTTGATTTTGACATAAGACTGTAATTTTGTTTGTTACTTAAGTTGAATAAATGCTTGTTTTTGAATTAATACAACTCAATGTATAATATTTTAAAATTTAAAAAGCACAACTTAAATTACAAATCAACTTCATTAATAGAACTTTTATTTAAAAGAAACAACATAATATTGAAAATACAAGAGCATACATTAGAAAATAATTTAAATAAGACAAAAAAAAAATACAATAAAGTTTTCTATCCAACAGTACGGTCGATACGTTCTGTATAGAATAGTTTTGCCTTCCCTTGTCTGAATACATCCACTTGCTCGTTAGAGACAACAGCAGTAACTATCTCCCTTGTTTCATTAGTTAGTATGTAGTGTATAAACAAGCAGATAAAAAAAGCTGAATTTTGTCTACTATTTGGACATTGGGGAACTCTGACAACATATCCGAAAGGTTTTCGGGCATTTAGTGTAGCTCCTCTACTCATATGATTTATTTCTTCCAAAAACCTTACGAGGTTTTCTTCGTAATAAGTCATGAGACGAGAATGATGGGCATCCGGAACCTCTGCTAATTCTGTGTAAAAAATGGTCAATTCAAGAGTGGATATTTTAATTTATAGAAGGAACCAGTGCTCATTTGGACAACTTATTTGAATAAGGACAATGTCAACTTCCCACCAAGCAGGGAAAATTTTCAAACATCTTGTTGCTGTCTTAACTATTCTTTCCCATTGTTCTTCAACAAAGTCATTGTTGAAAAAAGTTGGCGTCACTGCATTCCTCGTGTTCAACATATTATCCCTCTCTATGGTTTTTTTTATGAATTACTTGTGACCGTCTTATCCAAGCGTCAATATGTTGTTATTCACAAAACAAACAAACACAATTTATAATCAAGATTCAACACTAATTTTGATATTTGAAAATTTTAAAAATGTAAAACTTACCATCTCCCACAAAGCATTGTCTTGCGTGCGTCCAAGCAAAACGCCCCAAAACCTTCTGCAACACTTGAAACTTTTTCCTAAATAAGCAATATAACAATATTGTTCTTCGTCACCTTTCCCTCTATCCCCCTTGAAGAAAAAATTCTTCAACAGTTGTCGCTAAGACAATTGGTTGTTCATCGCTATCCATATTTTAGGAAGATTCCGTTTCATGTTGTTGAATATCGTATAGGAGTTGATCAATTTCGTCTCGCAGTACTTGTCTTCGCTCATTTAGATTGGCGAGTTCTTCAATGAGATCTTCGAGCCTTTGTCTTCGGTGTGTGTTTTAATTCATTATGGTTGTGTGTGTAAAATGGAAAATAATGTTGTGTGTGTGAAAATATGCTATCTTTTGTGATGCTTAAATAGACATTCGAATGTACTATTGTTAGGAATATTAAATTTGAAAAGACTAGACAGTGTAACTTTAATGTTGAATGTACTTTTTGTACATATCTCGCATAATTGATTACACCTCGCATTATTCATTTATGCGAGGTGAATTATTTTGATTTGACTAGACACTGTAATTTTGGCCGTTGAAGGTACTTTTTGACCGTTGAATACTACTTTTTGTACGAAATGTAACTTTGATTTGACATAACACTGTAATTTTGTACGGATCTCGCATAGTTAATTACACCTTGCATTCGCATAAAAATATGTTAGCTTTTTGAACGGATTTCGCATTAGACAGTGCAATTTTTTTTACGTATTTCGCATAATCTTTTTATTTATGTATTATGTAATGTTTTTATTTATTTATTTATGTTTTATGTTTTATGATTTAATGTGACAACCATCTAAACTCAGGTCGAGAACGCTAACTTATAACCTCGTTATATATATTTGTTACTCGATATAACTAACTTTATGTGTTACGTGGTTACGTTGACATAACTCCTTAAGCTAAGCTCGATGTAACTCACACAAAACTTTTAACGTAGGCTTACGTTACTTAAACATTAGACGTGTGTGTCTCGGAATCGAAATCGGAAATCGGAATTGAATCATTAAATGAATCATAATACCAAGAAAACATATAATGAACTTGCCTAAGTTCATAGCAAAACAATATTAAACGCCAGACGAATGCAAATGCTTAACAATACGCAAACGAAAAACGAACGAAACCTGAAAATAGGCCCGGTGCGCCGCACCTAGGCCTTGGTGCGACGCACCAGGTGGCTGGACAGATTTTGTTCTTGCTTGATGACTCATTTTTGCATGTCACCACATTGGACATATGTCCCAAACGTGTCACAAACACTCTTGGGTCCACACATCACACTTCTAACACACCTAACACCCTTAGACTTCACTTCATTCACTCACATTTCAAAACAAACTCAAAACACACACATTTACACACACAAACATCTTCCCCCAATTCTCTCTCAAACTCACTCTCTTATTACAGAAATATTGCTGAAATAATCCATCTAAACACCTTAACAAATCGTCCTCATCATCAATCTAAGCAAGGGTCTCCATTCACTTAGTCCCATACAACGTTTTTCTACCGATTTGAAGCCGAAAACACCTCCTAGCTATTCTAGATCATCATCCATACACATTCTTTGGGTAAAAACACTTTTCTCCACTGTTTAATACATAAATGTTTACTTGCATGTACGATCTATATCATAAAAATGAGTTTTTATAAGTTTTTATGCTGATTTACATAAGAAAAATGGGTTTTCATAAATTATTATATAGATCTTCGTTTTTATGGTTAAAAAGCTTAAATAAACTGTTATATTAAAGTGTTTTACTGTTTTCATCTATTGCATGTCGAAATCTACCATCAAGATAACCGATTTACCACAAAAACGATTTTTGTAAAAATTCAGGCGCTGAGTGCGCCGCACCCTGGACCAGTGCGCCGCACTCAGTGGTCAGATTGCTGAAAATTTCTTATTCCGTCTTAATTTGCGACCTTGAGCTCGTTACTTAAAAACCTGAATAAACGAAACTGTAATGACCTAAAACTTGAGTATAAAGTGACTATTTGGACTTGTTAATATATTATTATGATTGATAAATTGGTATAAATAGTGTTATAAAAATTGTAAGCGGGAAAGTGTTGAAAATTTGGATTTAGAAACTATAGCGCGGAAGCGCTGCCCAATTTTAGTAAAACCAATTTCAAACACTTTACAACATAAGTATTTCGTTGACTAACGATTGTATGAACTAATAAATAATGTTACTTACGCCAAAACTTGGTATAAAATAGGATTCCGGTGATTCCGAGCACCTTTTGAGCTTTTCCGAGCATGCTACGATCTTCGCAAACAGTGAGTTACAAACCCCTACTTTTTAAACACTTTTAATACATTTTGGGGTGAAATGCGAGTCTCAGGCTTAAACATTATAATTAAGGTAAATGAAAACGCTTTGATACTCGAATGCTATTACGAAAACACTTGTATACTTTGAATGCTATTACGAAACGCTTTGATATTTTGAATACTATTACGAAAGACTATTTTGCCGGCATTGTTGGTCTTGCCAACAATGCCGAGGATACGAATACTATTTTTTCCAATGACTAAAACATCGATCGTCATGTTGCGGACGTTGTACAACATGGTCGTGAGATAACACTAAAATTCCCGATACTACGAAGGACATTAGTTTCTATTAATCCCTTTGGAAAGGACCGTTAGTAGATATGGATAGCGCTACTAGGGTAGATTGACCCTCACCACAACGCCAAATAACGATGGTGCATAATACTAAATGGGTAGGCTTTAGGCTTAGCAACGATCATTGGGCAATATTTAGGATTGTCACATAGTTGCGCTATGTGGTCAATGCCTACAAACACGAATACTATACTTTACACATCTTTATGTGATAACTATCTGAATACTAATACTTTATGCATGGTTATGCGGCAACTATTTGAAAACTATGCTTTACGCCATTTTTACGAGCGTCGAAACTTGTATGCTTTTACTTAAACTTTGTAGCTCACTAACTACGCCTCCCGTAGTTAACACTTGACTCGTATTTTCAGCTAACGAGTAAGCTTGCGTTGATGACTTTATGCTTTGGGCGGATGACTTCAAGAACGGGAAGGGCTCGGGTGGTTTGGTTATGAACACCCTATTTTGAATTCGGATATGTAAACGATGTTTTAAACTATTATGTAAACTTTGGTGTTAACTTTTATTTAATTTAATTTGGGGTGTATCTATATCTTGCTATCGAATTCTATTGCTCTTCACATCCTGTGTTTCCGCTTTAGCGGGATGTGACATTTAAGTAACCAAAATGTACATGAAAAATACATAAAAAAATGTATATAAAAATCCATAACCAAAATGTACATAAAAATACATAACAAAAATAAGAGTACTACTCCGGGTCTATGAGCGTCATAAATGAAAAAAACCCACTAGCAACACGCAATAGCATGTTCTTTGCAACGATCGCCGCATCCGCACATGACCTCATACGCCGACCCCTAATCTTGTTCTCCATGTGTATCATCACCCATATACCACAATCACCCAAACGACCACGCTGAATAGGGACCTCCTCACCAATAAGCGTCAACCAGGTCATCTTACTGCGGTCTCTACCCGATATCTCCCAATACCGTATATCAACCAAAAACTGAGGCAACCATTGCCAAAGCCTATCAAATATATCCGAAACACTACCCTGGGCGACCTTCGATGATAGACTATCAAAAATACTGACCCTCCACGTCAGGAGGTCCAAAATCGCCAAAACCTAGTGACTATTGCCGACATTCAGCGGCATCATAACCTGCAAGTTAATATTATTCAATATATTTACATTATTACTATATAAACATACTATTTTAATAGTTAAATGTCCAATAAAAAGTTTAATTCACGTAATCTATAATCCACCAAGCCGGCCACGGCTCCGTCTTCCCGTCTGCGAACCACACAGGGTTGGAGTGCTCCTTGTCGAACATCTTCATCATCCAATCGCTCTATACAGATCATCTGGCGGTGCTGGATCTGTATCTATACAGATAGTGAGCCCAAGTCAACAAGTGTTGTTAAAAATGTAAGAATAAAAATTAGCAAACAGTATTATATAACAATTCAATACAATTATTAAGTAAATAATAATTAAATAATACATACGGGGTCAGTGATCCCACCATCTGCAGTGTCTCCCATAAGTTCCCGCCAAAACTCTCTTGAGTATCGGAAGGTCCGGTCTGGTAATGACATGTAACACGCACTCGCAGTAGATGTATAGAAGTCTCTGAACGGCGATGACATCTGGTGGATGTCCTCCTCCCGACTCCGTATGACGTGGTGGTGCAAAGGGTGCATGGGATCTCGTGGTAGTTACCACCAACGATGATGAAGATGGTAATGATGAGGATGATGGTAGTGATGATGATGAAGATGATGGTACCGATGATGATAATGAAGATGGTACCGATGATAAAGATGATGGTGGTGGTGGTGGTGGTCGTAACGCTCGTATGTGAAATGTGTGTCTTCCCCGTGATACGGTGGATGGTAATGATGGTGATGGTGATAACGATGTCAGCGCAGGTGGTGGTGATGATAATGATGCCATGGGTATGGGTGACAGTGATGTACGTGATGATGGTGGTGGTGACGAGCGTAATGGTGGTGGTGGCGGTGGTGGTCGTGACGCTGGTATGTGAAATGTGCGTCGTCCCCGTGATACGGTGGGTCCCCGTGATACGGTGGATGGTAATGATGGTGATGGTGATAATGATGTCAGCTCAGGTGGTGGTGATGATAATGATGCCATGGGTATGGGTGACGGTGATCTACGTGGTGATGGTGGTGGCTGTGTTCTAGGTGATGGTGGTGGTGACGAGCGTAATGGTGGTGGTGGCGGTGGCGAAGATGGTGAAGAATGTGGTCGTGTATGTGTCTCGGGTAATGGTCAAGTGGAGGGTGTGACAGTCTGGCGGAGAGTGGCTGTAATATAATCACGTAAATAGGGAGGAATACGAACCGTGCGCTGATCACGACCTCGAGCTAGACCTGGTGTCTGCATACGCATCGTCTCGGATGGATCAACATGCTCGTCCGACCGCTCCATAGCATCGTCCAGGTAAACAAACAAACCAGCTAAATCCTCCATGACGATCTGCATAAGAAACATATTTTAATAAATTACAAACATGCGAAACAAATTAATGTTAGAAATATTAGTTAAAGAGTATTACCGAGATACGATCCTCCATATCCTCCAAGCGATCTCGACCTGGCGTCGAAGGGTCAACCTGAGGTGAAACTATACCCAGAAGGATCTCCACCACATCAAGACGACCCTCCGACCTCGTCACCCGGCGCTCCATATCCATCATACGACGCTCCAACAATGTCCACCGGTCAACATCTGGAGGTCCCGTCTCATCAGCCGTCTCCGGACCTCGAGCCTTCTTCGAAGAAGGCTCAACAATATCATCATCAAGACCCGGTCGTGGGTGTACACCCCTACGTGGGCTAGATGTGGTAGCCGCATCCACCACAACCTCCGGCTCCACCACAACCTCCTCGACCCCATCAAAAAATCGTCGACTCGCCTGATACCAATCGGTCGCGGCCTCCTCCTCGGTCGGTATAATCTCAAGCGGATGAACAGCCTCCTATATATTTAAATCAAAATATAAATATTCAAACTACTTACTTTTAAATACAAATAAAATGTTTATAGTAAAATAACTTATATTCTCAAAATCAAGGAATCTCAAGCACGACTCCCACGACAAAGCGCTGTCCCTGCGCCATCCAAGTGCTCGTGGTATAGTCTCCCGGTAAGTAACAAAACCCCTGGCCTTCGAGAACGTCTCGAATATCCATATCTACAAAATCAAACAAAAACTCAAGTTATGTTTTTTCTAAAAATACTAAATTAATAACTAAAATATTGATTATAGTTTAAATAACATACCTTAAACGCACATATAAATCCTCCAATGTTGTATCTCTATAGACGTCTTTCTTATCACCGTGGCTCGACGCCAACTTACCCTTGCGTGACTCCAAAATACTCTTTCGTTTCACCAACGCCATCAAAAGGCACCTATGTGCCTGTGTCTAGAGAAACGATCCCCACGGAAACGAGTTCCACGACTCGAAATCCTCAACCAAACGTAATATGCCCTCGGGTATGGCGATGTCTTCTCGTACTCCCATAAACCCGTGATGCACCATCATCAATAAAAAAAACCCTCACCGCATCCGCGTCAGACAAACGACCAAACCTAGCCTGATCCGCAAACAACTCACGAACATGAGCGCCCTTCACGTGCGAAGTACGTGTATCTAAGGTCGAAAATACCCGTCTCTAAATGTGATGTCACCGGTCGAAGAGAACGTGCATAGTCCAAAACGCATCCCGATGATGATACAAAAGTCCTCTCGGGTAAACCTAACAACATGGGCACCTCCGACACTAAATACCAACTCCTCATCAGACGGGACCTCCGGGGTTTCTAAGGTCTGCAGAAACAGATGAACTAATAAAGGGTCCTTGTTCTTATCTACAAAATCAAGCCAAGGACCAAAAAAAGTACATCTAAAAAGGTGTAACTGCGCATCTACCAACTGCAACCTATGTCTAATCTCTACACCTATATTGAACTTACCACGTATACTAAGTACCGCAGGAACATACTGCAAAACCAACAAAACAAAGGATAGTAATTGTTAAAGTTTGTATATATCGATCATACCCTTTTAGGATCACTAATAACTAACTCGTATAAAATTAACCAAGAAATATATCATTGTTGAACACTTACACTAAAATAAAAAAAAATTAGAACTATTAAGACTTAATTATGAAAATTATCTACATATCTACAAAAAAATTAAATAAAAACCGGATAAAACGAATTACCCACAATTCTCATATATCTAAAGTATAATATATTGTTTACAAAAAAAAAAAAGAAAAAAAGAAAAACAAGTGTGCATATTTTTTAAAAAATTAGACCAGTTTGCATAATACTGCTTTCTTATTATGCGAATGGGTCGTGGACCAATTTTGGGGATTTTTCAAACCTAAAATCAACTAAACCTCACAATTAACTAATCCTATGGAATTTGGTATGTCATAAATAGCATTTCTAACTAACAAAACATCACTAATTACAACCTAAACCGCCGTCGTCGCCTAAAAACCCTAAACCGCCTCCGAAATGCTTCGAAAAACAAAATTAACCTATGAAAACATGTAAATTAATACCTGATTATCACGTCTACGGTGACCTTGATCCATTTCTGTTGATTGATTGCATTAAAATTGGTGTTTTCACCGTTCGTGTAAGAGAGAAAATGGGTATGCGAATTTGGGGGTTTATGTTTGACCAATTTTGACCTGGGTATATGTATAAGGGTTCGCATAAATGTTTTTTTTTTTAAAGGGTTCGCATGTTTTGCATACGCGAACCGGTTCGCATATGCGAATGCGAGATAGCATATGCGAAAATTGTCACATTTTGTAAAATGTTTGGAATTTTTTGACATTTTGTAAAATACACCCCCAAATTTTTGCTATTTTCGTAATTTTCCCAACTCAATTTCTTAGACAAAATTTTATGTTGTAACAAAAATAGTCGTTTAGTAAAAATATCAGCAACATTGTTTGCTGATCCACCTTTTGAACATTTTACAATTCCTTCTAAAATCGTTTCTCTTATAAAATATAGATCAATCTCAAAGTGTTTTGTCCTTTCATGAAACACACAGGATTTGAAGAAATCTGAATTGCAGATTTATTGTTACATAAAATATTCACATGTAGTTTAATATCAACATTTAGATCTTTAGATACTTTAAGTATCCAAATTATTTCACATACAACAATACCCATTGCTCTGAATTCTTCTTCTATAGAAGGTCTAGAAACAACAGTGTTCTTGCTTTTCCATGATATAAGACACTTATCATAATAAATAACATAACCTGTAACAACCTCCTAGTTGACATACATTTACCATAATCCGAGTCAACATAAGCCATTAACTCCCTAGTACCTGATTCATACCATAATCCCTTTCTTGGAGATCTTTTTAAGTATTTTAGCACTCTAAAGGCTAATTTAAGATGTGAATTCAAAGGTTTATGCATAAATTGACTAAGATACTGAACATCATAGGATATATCAGGTCTGGTTAGAGTTAAATAAATGAGCTTTCCAATCAGTTTCTGATAATGGGTAAAATCCTTTAACACAAAATCAGATTCAGAGTTGTCACTAAGAGTAGTAATAACTAAATTTGGTTCAATAGGAGTTTTTGCAGGTTTACAAGCAAGAACACCAAATTCAGTAAGCACTTCAGGACAATATTTTCTTTGAGTTAAACAAATTCCTTGTTTTTCTTTTACTACTTCTATTCCCAAGAAATTTTTTAATGATCCTAAGGTCTTTAATTAAAAAGTTGCTCTTAAAAGACTTACATATTTCTATATCTTTTTCACAATTTTCATTTATAACAATATCATCAACATACACTAACAAGGCAATAAAGACATATTCTTTACATTTAGTGAACAAGGTAAGTCATTTTTGCTTTGTATAAATCCAAGTTCAAGTAAACTAGCAGTCAATTTTGCATTCCATTGCCTAGGAGCTTGTTTCAACCCATACAAAGACTTTTTTAGCTTACAAACTTTATCACTATTATCACTAAAGTAACCAATAGGTAATTTCATATAAACATCTTCAATTAAAACACCATATAAGAAAGCATTGTTAACATTTAACTGATATAAATGCCACTTATTTTGAACATCAATAGTAATTAAACACCTAACAGTTACCATTTTAACAACAGGTGGGAAAGTTTCCTCATAATCAATCCCTTCTTTTTGACTGTAACCTTTTGCAACAAGTCTAGCTTGGAATCTATCTATATAACCATTAGACTTGTATTTAACTTTTTATATCCATTTGCAGTCAACAATATTTTTATCTATAGGTTTATCAACAATATAAAAAGTATAATTTCTATATAAAGCATCCATTTCATTATTCATAGCATCAATCCACCTAGATCTTTAACAGCTTTAGCATAAGTTTGAGGTTCAAACAATTTAATAATTGCAGAGGTAAAGCAAAAGTTATCACAATTTAGCAAACTCTAATTCACACAATTGTTAATATTATACTTCACTTTACTATCAATCACAAAATCATTTAGATTATAAGGAAATTTGGACACTCTGGTAGATTTTCTTAGAACAAGGATTTCAATATTAGTTGTTTAAAAAAAGTTGCCCTCATGAGACTCATTTAGTTCAGTATTATTTGTGTCACTTAAATCCTCCTCTTGTTAGTCATAGATAAATGGTGAACATGCTGAGATTCAAGTGTAGTACCTTTAGTATCTGTACTTTTATTACCATTATCTTGACCATCATCAAAGTTTGATTTATCCACATTAGTCTCATTTTCATCACAAGGACTTACATTGTTTTCAAAAAAATGGAGTGTCAAATAGATTCAGATGATCAATTTTTATTCCATTATCACTCACATTTATGTTAGGCTCTTTATTCAGTGTAAAAGAAAAAATATTTTCATAAAATTTCACATCCCTTGAGTAAACAATAGATTTACTCTCAAGACTAAACAATTTATAAGCTTTTTGAGTACCGGAATAACCAAGCATAACACATCTAACAGTTTAAGAAGCAAATTTATCATGTTCATTTATTTTTTTGCAACGCACAAACACCAAAAACGTCTCAGATGAGTAATGTTAGGATCATAATCATAAATCAATTAAAAATGACACTTACCATTTAGCACAAATGTAGGTAACCTATTAATAAAATAAGTCTCAGGCCATAAGTAAAATAGGATTCCCCCCCCCCCCCCCCCCCCTGCGAAACAGAAGGTATCTTGCAACATTAAGCAAGTGTCTATGTTTCCTTTCAACCACCCCATTCTGTTGGGGAGTATAAGCAATAGAGGTTTGATGAACAATACCTTTTTTTGAACAAAAAATATTCATATTATGGTTTACAAATTTTGTACCATTGTTAGTTCTAAACATCTTAATCCTTATATTGAATTGAGTTTCAATTAAGTTGTAAAGACTTGCAATAGTGACAAAAGTTTCAGGCTTAGGTTTAAGTAAAAAAAACCTAAACACCCCTAGTAACATCATCAACCATAGTCATAAAATATTTAAACCCTTCTCTTGACACAACCTTATAAGGCCCTCACAGATCAAGATGGAATAAGTCTTCTAATTTAGTTGTTTTATGATCACTTAAAGAAAATTGTTCTCGTATTTGCTTAGACTTATGGCAAATGTCACATGGTAAAAGGATATTATTTCCAATTTGCAATTTATCTTTTAAAACTTTTGAAACTTGATCTATAGGATGTCGTTATCTATTATGCCAAGTGAATTAGACTCACAACAGGTAAACACAGAATTGCACATACAGGTATCATTACCTAAATCAAAATCATAAAAAAAAATACATTCCACCTTGTTGTTTACCAATCACTATGGTCATCCCCATTATGTTGTTGAGGGGTTTTTCTTGAATTTAACATAAATCTTCACCAAAACCAACAAAATTTTTATTATCTCTAACCAACTTATACATAGATAAAAAGATTAACAATAAACTCAAGAACAACCAAAACATCAAACATCACAACATTATTAGCAAGTTTATAATTTCCAACTTTGGTAATTTTAGAACTAGTGGTGTTTGGATGTTCAATAATTAAGTTCAAATCAGATATATCAACAACATTTTCCAATTTAGATTCAGATCTAATAAAGTGTTGATTTGCACCAGAGTCCATTAACCAACCAGTTTTAAACATATCATTAGTTATACCTGCCATATTACATTTATGAGCATTTCTTTCAGCTAACAAAGACCTCAATATAGCAAGTTGATCATCTGTAAAAGCACCATAACCAGTAGAAGAAGAAGAAGAAGATTTGGGAGGAAGACGATGTGTATCAGAAAAAGTGTTATTACCTGAAATGTTTTGATTGGAATTTGAAATTTTTTTATTTGGATTTCTTTTCTGAAAATTTGGTGGAAATCCAACCACTTTAAAACACCTTTATCTAGTATGATTAGAGATTCCACATTCATTACATTTGTTATTAGGATTCTTAAAACATTTCTCTTTAACATGTCCAGTCATACCACACCCTTCACATTTTAAATTTGGATTTCTGACAAAGTTAGAAACACTTTTGCATTTATTATCACTATTAATATGATTTCCAATGCTTCCCATAATGGCAGAAGACTGATTCTTCTTGGAAGAAGAACCAATCCCTCTATGAGATTCTTCATTGGAAATGATATTAAATGCAGCTTTAACAGTAGCCAAAGGGTCCCTGCTTAAAATATTACTTCTTAAAGGTTGATACACTGTCTAGACCCATTAGGAATTGCATTAATTTCAACAATTGATTATGAAAAGCAAACATAGCAACACCTTGACAAGTACAAAAAGGTAAATGAACCTATGCATCAAACTGTTTCCACAAAGAATTCAACTTATGATAATATTCTGACACATAACTACCACTTTAACTTAAAGAATTTATTTTATGATGTAGACTAAAAGTGACAGAACCATCAAATTTATCATAAGTTTCTTTTAATTCAGACCACACACGAGAAGCAGTTTTAGAATAAACTTGACCAAGATACAAATCATCAGAAATAGAACCCAATATCCAAGACAAAACAACAGCATTACATCTATCCCATTGTCTAGCTAACACATCATCATCAACAGATTTAATACAAGTACCATCAATAAAACAAATTTTATTCTTAGTTTCTAAAGACAAAGTAACAACACAACTCCAACATTGTAATTCTCTGTACAAACAAGTTTAATATTAACCAAAGGAGAACCAGTAGTATCACTAGCATGCAAACACAGAGGATCAGAAAATCAAGCTTACTAACTTAAGTAACAACAATACCAGCACCTTCAACACTAGCCATATTAAAAAACACAGCAAGACTAAACACACCAGACAAATCAATCATACACAAAAAAAATAAAAAAACCACAAAAAACAAACAAGATCCACAACCACCAAACCACAAAATCAAGGAAAAAAGAACAATAAAAACTAAATAGCAACTAGACAATATGCATGCACCTAAAGGTAAACCGGGCCAGAGGCAGGGTTTGGAGTAATCAAGTTGTCCAATTCAAGCCTTAACCAGGGCCTTATCTAGGACATGTTTCCCCAAAATGACAAAAGCCCCAATTGAGTTAGACCAGGAAGTCTTCTAACCCAATTGTGCACAATAACAACCAAGGATCACAAGATACATCCTTGTAAAGAAAAAATGCACACACTGAGAAGGTACAAGAAGAGAATTGCACAAACAATAAAATAAACACACAATCACATAAAAGGATCCAAGAGTATGGTTCAAGTGAAACTCAGAGGGGCAGTTGATTCCTGGCCTCACCAGAAACACGCGAGCAGGAACTTGCCACACAACAATGTAGGAAAAGAAAACCTTACAACTAGATCTTGGAAGATTAACAGTAACTACAAGAAATCACTAACACTGCAGCGGAAGACAACCAGAATCAAACACCAATAATCCAGATCTAAGAGATTAGAGTTTCAAAACCCTAATTTAACTCCGAACCTCAAACCAACTGAAATCCACCCAAAATCACCGAATCAAACTAATAACCAACAGATCTAACTAGATATAACCAATATCCATACAAATCAACCAAAACCCCCAATTTTCAAACCATATTTTTTTTAGTTTGGAATTTCTTTTTCAAGAAAACATGAAGAATGAGGCCGAAGCTCTGATACGATGAAGAATTTTATGATCAACCAAGATTAATTAAAACAATTTAACAAAAGACTTTTATTAATTTTTAGATCAAAATAATCAAGAACAAAATACTTTTATGTATTAATAACAACAAATCAAAACCAAAACTATATCACAAACTACCAATCTAAGCCAGAATTCTAGGGTTTTAGTGAGAGAGACTAGAGAGGGAAAACTAAGCAGAACAAATTTTTATGGTGAGAATTACGAGCCACTCTCACGTGACTCTAGCTCATGTACATCTTTTTCTTTTATATACTCTTTTAGTCCTCCAACTTCCACATTTGACACTCCAGTCCTTCAATTTCATAAGCCCAGTTATTAGGCTAGCAACCATCAAGTCCAGCAACCAATAAGCCCAATCCAGCTCCATAATATGCAAGTCTCAAACAGCTTATTCTGCAAATAAGCTAATCACTCGATAAGCACTAGTAATGCGAAGTAAGAATTAGAATTAACCAACTTATCCCTTTCTAACATCCCCCCTTAACTATTACTTCGGAATAAGTCTAGTAAACTCAATTTCTTACACAAAATTTTATGTTGCAACAAAAATAGTCGTTTAGTAAAAATATCAGCAACATTGTTTGCTAACCCAACTTTTGAAAATTTTACAATTCCTTCTAAAATCTTTTCTCTTATAAAATATAGATCAATCTCAAAGTGTTTTGTCCTTTCATGAAACACAAGATTTGTAGAAATCTTAATTGCATATTTATTGTCACATAAAATATTCACATGTAGTTTAATATCAACATTTGGATCTTTAAATACTTTAAGTACCCAAATTATATCACATACAACAATACCCATTGCTCTGAATTATGCTTCTGTAGAAGATCTAAAAACAACAAACCGTTTCTTGCTTTTCCATGAAATAAGAAACTTACCATAATAAACAACATAAGCTGTAACAAACCTCCTAGTTGACATACATTTACCATAATCCGAGTCAACATAAGCCATTAACTCTCGAGTACCTGATTCATACCATAATCCCTTTCTTGGAGATCTTTTTAAGTATTTTAGCACTCTAAAGGCTAATTTAAGATGTGAATTCAAAGGTTTATGCATAAATTGACTAAGATACTAAACATCATAGGATATATCAGGTCGAGTTAAATAAATGAGCTTTCCAATCAGTTTCCGATATCTTTTAACACAAAATCAGATTCAGAGTTGTCACTAAGAGTAGTAATAACTAAATTTGGTTCAATAGGAGTTTTAGCAGGTTTACAAGCAAGAACACCAAATTCAGTAAGCACTTCAAGACAGTATTTTCTTTGAGTTAAACAAATTCCTTGTTTTTCTCTTAATACTTTTATTCCCAAGAAATTTTTTAATAATCCTAAATCTTTAATTAAAAACTTGTCAATTTTGCATTCTATTGTCTAGGAGCTTGTTTCAACCCATACAAATCCATACAAAGACTTCTTTAGATTACAAAGACTCTTTTAGTCCTCCCGCTTCCACATTTGACATTCCAGTCCTTTAACTTCATAAGTCCAGTTATTAGCCCAACAAACATCAAGTCTAGCAACCAATAAGCCCAATCCAGCTCCATAATATGCAAGTCTCAAATAGCTTATTCTGCAAATAAGCTAATCACACAATAAGCACTAATAATGCAAAGTAAGAATTAGATTTAACCAACTTATCCCTTTTTAACAATATCTTCTCCTCCAAAGATTATTTCTATTTCAGTGATGGTTGATAAAATATGTTAACTTTCTATATTACTATCTTTTTATATTTTTCCGACTCTATCTTGAAGCTTATTTTAATAGTGTAACTCCCTTCTCTAAATTGGGCGGTGATTTTAATAATACTTGAGTTTTTCATAAAAATAGTATCCTAAATGATTTTGTTTGAAATATATGTTGGGTTGAAACAATGTTGTTTTTCTAATAATACTTAACATAATTAAAACACTTATATCATGATTGCATATAAATAACTTATTGAACTATAGATTATGAATCCGAAATTAATATAAAAATACAAATCATATATTAAGTAAAGAAAAAAAAAGAAATTAGTTTGACCCATCCACGAGACCCATCCACCTTTCTAGACCAATCATCACGCCGGTCATAATCTCAACACTGTCTTTTGTCTTTGACATCAATCATTAAATTTCGTGCTTTTTTTTTATTCATATTGTCATAAAGATAAGATATGGGTATATATACAACATATATTTAGCAAACACAAGATTAAAATAGAAATGATGTAGCACTATCACATAATTTGTTTTAACTTGTTACATCATCAACGTTCACAATCATAGAAAAATAATAATATCAATTTGATAAATCAAACAAAATGAACCCATCTTTTGATATAAATAAATTATACAGATAGGCAAATTCTTTTGTTGACTTGTGATGAATCCACTTTAGTCTTGTGTAGTACCAATATTTAGCTAGTACATATCGCAAGTGTAGTACCAAGTACACAACACCCAGTACAACATTCTTATCTATAACTAGATTCCAGCCTCATTGGAGATATTATTCGACTCATGTTTATAGAAGTATTTTTTGAAGATTGACGTGTATGTGAACGACGAAGATAACTGTTTAAATTTGGGCCATCTAGTAAATTTATGGTTACTCGCCTTAAAATTAAGATTTGGCTTTGTTATCTCCGTCATTCACAAACACGTCGAACTTCAGATACTTCCAAGGTTACATTCTGGCTGATGAAATTGAAGCTTATGATCCCGAGTTTAAGGAAATTAAACAGCTAATCTCCTTGGTTGAGGTGAAAATTTAGTTTTTTAATCCTAAAAAACACATAAGAATATTGTGAATGGGCAATTTTCGTTGTGTATATATCAGTCCCCGACAAGTTTCTTTTTGGTGCTTGGTTTACTTGTTTTGAATATTTATGTTTCTAATGAAGGGAAAATATTTCTCCAAAGTTTGCTTTACGTTAGTTGTCATTCTATTTATTATCAAGTTGTTACGTTTAGGTTTAGTAAATATTGTAACAATAAGTATGTAGTGAAAGGTGTAAGTTTGGGCTAATATTTAAAACTAGATATCGGAGCTTTTATTTTATAAATGTATTAAAAAAGTAGCTAAAACTAAAGATTAAAAACAAGAAGAAAATAATCAGAATACTCTTGTGACACAACAAATTTCAAAGATAATCACTAAATTGTCAAAAGTTTTAGTGTCATGATGTGTAAAATCTAGTTTAATTTTAAAACTCGAAATACGCTAATACTCGATTACACACTATTAGGCAGTGAACCTCATCGCGTATAATATAGTTCAGGTGAGTTGGATTCGTTTGAAGGGACTTAGTTTAGTTTAAATTAAGAATTAATAAAAACTATTAATTTGGGTGTTTGTAACCGAGTTGTTACGTTGCTTAACTAATTAGAAAGAAGTGATTTAATGTAATCGTTCGTTTAAAAAGTTTGGTTGTTTATCAATTTAAGGAAAATACACTCGTTTGGGTAGTTAACAGTTTGATTTCGGTTTAGCAGTTGAATGTTATTTTACTTCTTAATTATAACTAAGTTCCTCTCGAATACCTAGTTAACTTGAATTACCTAAAACAGTACCGTTCCGCTCGAATACAATATTTGCCCTAAATAACTATACTTTAATAATCAAGTCGATGTTAATGATTTAATCTTATAAAGCTTCCTCTCGAATATCTTAACTAGTTTTTTAATCCAATCTCTTGTAATTATTAACTAGCCATCTCGTTTTAATCTAATTATTCAAGTTTCTATTACTGATTCCACTCGAATATTAGTAATTCTAAATCAATTATAGACCGATTGATTATTTCATTCAATGTTTTAACCTAATTCCAGATTCCTCTCGAATACCTAGAATATCAATTAATCAAATGAATGTAAGAAATTAAACAATATTTAAGATGAAAACAAAAAAGGTCTTCGATTAAACATTAAAACATCTAAAACATTCAACACAAAAGCTAAAACATTCTAATAGATTCCTAATCCAAACGAATGTTATGTGTTTAGGTACTCATACGTAAATAAGAAAACGACATAATAATAAAGAAAACCATAGTACCGAATTGTAAGATTTAAGTAAAAAGATTGCTAGAATGGATTGGTATGAAAACGAGTATTCAAATTTGCCTTCCTTGCTCTTCTTGTTGCTCAAAATTCGTTTATGGAACCCTAAGATCGACCTCCAAAAACTGATATTTAATTTGGGTTGTTTCTCTTCTATTTTGTCAGGTCTTGAAATTTTTACAACTAGCAATCAGTGAATGAATACAATTACTAATAGCAGAATTAGTAGTAATTGAACAAAGCTAATGAATGATTTAGAGAACGAAATCAAAGAAGAATGAACGAGTTTATTGAATGCCTTAGATGGCGAGAATTCAGTTACAAAAGTATATTCTGTTCAAAATGTACATTATGCATGTTCCCTGCCTCTATTTATAGGCCTAAACTAACTAACTATTACATAAATGCCACCCTTATGTTTATTAAAAAACATTTCGGGTGAAACATAAACTTACAACTTAGTTAGATCAGTTCGCGTAAACTTGAACTTAATTCGGAGAAGAATTAGTTCACCCGAACTTAATCCTTCCTAAGTTTACACTTTATTAATCAATTCGGGTGATGAACACAGTTCACCCGAATTCAAACTATACTATACAAAACTATGACTTGGACATTTTGGAAGCTTCACCATCATTCTTGTTTTGCTCCAATAATCTCCCCCTTGGATGATGCTTCCAAAATCCTCATCTTGCTAGTATTAGGCTCCCTTCCCATCTTGAAATTCATCTCAATCTATCTGCCTTTCCTTTCTCCTGTGACCACTTTATCCAACTCTATAGCAACACATTCCACTGCCATCCGCCCTTCTGTATCATCAAATATCATCCTTTCCAATGGAAGTTTGGACAATGCAATGATGTCTTCATTTTTTAGCTCCCTGATATCACCCATATAGTGATCAAATCTCCAGCCTACAATAGGTGGAAGGATGTCTTTCTTCAGATTCATAATCTCTTCTCTCTCTGCCCTTAGTTCTCCTTGAGATACATCCTTGATTCTAGATCCTGAAACAGTTCCTTCTCCTTGAGTATCAGCATCAACAGGGAAACCATATTGATCAAGTTCCCCTCCATCATCTGCAGTCTTCTCCACCCACTGAGATATTTCTTCTATCATTGCTGCTACTGCAGAATCATCCAAGTAATAATCTTCAGACAAAGAGGATGATTGAGGTTTAGAAGTCTGAGAAGGTGCATGTTCTGTTTGTTGTGAAGATGGTTGAGATTGAGCTAAAGCTTGTTCTTGTTGTTGAGAAGATTGAGAATAAGGACTGCTTCTCCATGTATTGATCAAACTCTTCTTGCTTGACTTTAGTTTTGGAGTGATAATCTTGACTTTGTTTCTCCAGTATAGTCTTCAATGTTACTCTTTCTGTTTGATCAGTTTCATGTGAAGAAGAATCTACAACACTTGGATTATCAGTAGCTTTCTCCATTTTTCTTTTTCAGTAATACCTCCTGAACCATCTTCTCTCTCTTTTCTTTCAAATCTCTTATTATCATCTTTGTTTGAATATCCAGTCAGTTTTTCTCAAGAGTTTCCACCTTCATTTGTCCAACTGATCTGGAATTCATTCCTCCAGCTGTAACCAGATAGCTCTTTAAGTGAATCTTATATTGTCTTTCAGAGAGCTTCTGCTTGTAATCCAACATCTTCTTCTTTAAGCTTACAACTCTGGAAGGAACCAAGGTTGATGATTTGACAACTTTGATTTTTCACCCTTCCTCCTACTTTAACAGTGCTTGCACTAGCAACTGTTTCATCTTCAACAAACTTTTCAACTTCAGCATCCTTTTCAACCACAACTTCTTCCTCTTGTTTCACTGCTATTTCTTCATTCACCTCCTCTTCTACATCACTATCTATTTCAATTATTACCCTCTCAATCTTTTCACCACCTAGTTCTTCATACATCTTCAGTGTTTGCAAAATGTGGCTCTCTCTCCTTGATGAAAACACAAAATAAATCATCAGCTAATTCATCAAATAAGCCTTCAAACATCCCCTCAAAATGCCTTTCAAATGTTGCTTGATCAACTAATTCTCCATGCTGGTCCACAACTCTAAATATTCTTTCAGTATTCTCAGATTGTTCCATTTCATCACCCGAATCTTTTTCAGCTTCACCCGAAATAAAATCTTCATTACCATAAATTTTCTTTTCTTCACCCGAACTCTTTTTAGCTTCATCCGAGTTCTTTTCACCTTTATCCAAACTAACATCTCTCTCCCCAGTTTTGCTTCCTTCTTCAACTACCTTCTCCTTTCCTTTTCTACTCATAACCTCCATTTCCACATCTTTAGCAATTTTACCAATTATAGAAAAATCAAGGCTCATGCTCTCATTCAGGCTTACACTTTCACTCCCCCTTATTTCAGACTCACTACCAACCTGCACATCAAATTCTCTTTCCACATTCATCTCTTCAACATCCATATCAATATCTCCCCCTATTTTGGATGCATCATCCATAGGGTTGACATACTGCTTTTAGCTCTCAGGCTCTCCATAATCAAACCATTGATAGCTTGTTTCCATCTTAATTGATTTATCAATGAAGCTTGTCTCTTAACCAGTTGTTCTAACTCCTCTGTTTTCTTTGTAAGCTCTATAATCTTCTTCAAATTTCCTCTTGTACCCCTTGTTCTTGATGTATACACTTAAACAGGAAAAGGAACAGTTTGAGAAACTGTTTGAGAAGTCACAATAATAGGAGAAGACACTGAATCAGTTTGTTGTATGACTGGTGATCTTGGAGGAGGAGAAGAAATGGGAATGACTAGAGACTCAGGATGTTCAATTTCTGTTTGAGCTTCTTCTACTTGATGTGGACCACCCTGTTGCTCTTGCTGAACTTGTTGTTGCATCACATTACCAACCATCTCTCCCATTAGTTCTAAGAACTCGTTGATAGCTACTCTAGCTTTCTCAATCATGTGAGGGAAGAAAGGTGTGAAGTGACCAGAAAATACCACCTTAGCCTTTGAGAAAGATTTCTTCATGTTATTCATAATCTTCCAGTTCATATTACCATCTTTCAGTGTTGGACCCTCAAGCATTAATCCTTGAATCTCAGACTGGAGTATAATCTGAATAAATCGTGGGTATAGCAGGAATCTTGTTGCACTTCCTTCAACCATTCTCTGCATGTTGTCCATTATATACCCAGAAAAGTTGAATTGTCTTTGAGTAATCAAGCATACAAATGTAGATGCTCATCAAATCCTCTAGATCTTCAAGACATGCAGCATACTAGAATGTGAATCAAATATCTCCAGTTGAATGAAACTCTAACCTTCTTAACCATGCTCTCAGGAAAATCACCCTCATAGCCAATTTGTCTACACACTGTCTTTATCTCATCCATTCCTCCAGCATCATCTAACATCAAAACCCTCCTTATCACATCCTCAGTTACAATCACTTCCTCCATTTGAACAGTTGAAGATATTGTTCTTACTCCTTCTATCACTTCAAACAGTACATTCGCCCAAAATTCTTGTAACATGTCACTGTAAAGGATTGGGCTTTCAGAGATTGTATGTCTTAAATTAGAATTAATCAAAAACCCAAAAATCAGCCTCCAATCCTCATCTACTCCAGGATGGCGCATGTCTAGAAATGCTGCAACATTATGCTTTGATTTATAATTTAGAGCCATCTGTAACAAACACAAATTATTAGTTTTGAACAACCATAAACATGATGAAAAACACATGAATAAATTCTTAAAAACTGAATAATACCTTATTAAACTAAGAAACAAGGTAACAAGTATATCAAAAACTGAGAAACAACCAAAACTACACTATATCGCTCTAGAATTCGAAGAGGCAGTTCTTATCTTAATCGCTCAGAGGAATATAAAATAATTAACTGTATTGAGATTAGCAATTTAGAACCGACTTAGAGCAACAATTTGCATTATTAAAAATGATTATTTAAATTTAGAAAAATTAAAAAAAGAATTATGGAAAATAATATATTTAATTTTCCACCAAAAGTATCCTGAAATGAAAATAGTAACTCCGAATTAAAATTTAATAATAATATTTTTTGAACCGAATTAAAAATATGAAAATCCGAATTAAAACTTTAAAAACCCCGAACTAAAAATAATACCCCGAATTAAAAATAAAGTCAACAAAGTCAAAACACCCCAAAATAAAAGAATAAACCCGAATTAGAATAAAAGAGTAATAAAGTCAACACACTTCCTAGAATTAAACTACATATAATATCCGAATTTAAAATTAATTTTAAATTAACTCTTTAAAGTTGTCTGGATTAAAATTTTTAAACCCAGAACTGATTCAATTCAAATCATCAGTTAATCTTGAAATAGTTTATAAACGAAAATTTCAATTTCAAAATCAAAAACTTATATTCCAGAATTTTATAAATTAGTTCATTAGAGCAAATTTTTAATAGAAATGAAATATTTTATAAAATGCAGAAACTTGTATTTCTATTAGAGTTTATCATGTGTAAAAAAATTCATTCACTACAGGTTTTAATAGTTTAATAAGGACATAATAAACAATCAAACATTTCAATTCTTGTCAAGTAGAAATAAATTAAAATAATATTTTATTTAAATATGGCATTTATATCATATTTACTTAAAAACAAAGCAGTTTTTGTGACATTACTCAAATTATTTGACTGAACACATGACTAATCTTCAACCTTTATTGAGAATTCCCAGAATATGATTTCTCAACCTTATAAACTGTTTTTTCTTTCAAGATATTTTTGATTTATTGCATGTTTTTTATTTTTCAAATTAGACTTTGTACTATTGTTCAACTCCTTCCCATGTCTTTGCCGTTTATTAAGGATCTTAGAGGACAGACTAGTTTATTAAAAGTTTGGACTTATTCACCTGTATTTTCGTTTATCAAGTTAGCATCAAGGATCTCAAAGTCAATAAATTATTAAAAAGTCACTTTTAAAAACTTTATAGTTTTAGAATAAATAGATTTATATGCTCATATTTACTGAAAATATGATATTCTTTTGCTTTTCTACATGACAATCACTGAACTCCCATTTGAAAGTTATTAATTTTAGTGATTTTATGTAGTGAATAAACCACAGGTTGTTAAAGTTTCCAAAATACAGAATTATGTGCATTTATGAAAACATTTGGTTTCAAGAAATTCTTTAAATATTGAACTGTGCTAAATTATTCTGGAATTTATGTCTATGACTCATTTCTTAGAAATTTTGTTATGTGAAACATTTTTAAATTTTATACTATTTTTGATTTTTCATTTTCTGAAACAAAATTCAAAACCTTGCATATAGAATAGAAAGAAAATCTTTTTGAGTTTAATCTTTACAAACAGAAATCACATATTTTTGGATTTAATCTATACAAACTGAATATACATATTTTTGGATTTTATCTATACAAACTAAAAAGACATATTTTTGGATTTTATCTATACAAACTGAAAACACATATTTTTGAAGTATTTCTGACCAAAAATATTAGTAGAATTAAAATAGAAATTATCCGAATTAAAAAAATAAAGAAAAACTACCCGAATTTGATGAAAAGTACTACCCAAATTTAAAAAAAAAAACCAAAAAGACTACCCGAATTAACAAAAGGCACTACCAGAATTAAAAATGACTCCCCGAATTAAAAGAAAGACACAACCAGAATTAAAAAAATATTTTTGGATTTTTTCCATTTTCTTCCCCTCTTTTTGTATTTTGTAATAAAAAGAAAACAAAATTCAAAAAGATATGTACAAAAATAATTTTAAGAAACACTCAATCAAGATTTATAAGACCAATAGCTTGAACAAGAAAGTTAAATCTTGTTACATCAAATGCCTTTGTGAAAAGGTCTGCTAGTTGGAGGTGTGTATGAATCTTAACTAAGTGAATCAAGTGTTTTTCAAAACAATCTCTAATAAAGTGGTGTCTAATCTCAATATGTTTAGTTTTAGAATGTTGGACTGTGTTCTTAGTAATAAATATGGCAGCAGTGGTGTCTATGTGTATAGGAGTGTTCATAAATTTAAGGCCATAGTCTAGCATCTAGTTCTGAATCCATAAAACTTGAGATGTACAAGAACCAGCAAAAATATATTCAGCTTCAGCAGAAGACTAAGAAAAATAAGTATGTTTCTTGCATTGCCATGATACTAGCCTATTTCCTAAGAACTGGCAACCTCCTGTGGTAGATTTCCTACTTAAGTTGCAGCCTCCATAGTCACTATCAGTATAGGCATAAAAGTCAAAGGAAGAATTCTTAGGATACCAAAGGCCTAATGAAGGTTTTCCCTTAAGATATCTACAAATCCTCTTAACAGCAACTAAATGAGAAACCTTAGGAGTAGCCTGAAACCTAGCACACAGACACACTCCAAACATAATATCAGGTATACTTGCAGTGAGATACATCAATGAACCTATCATAGACCTATATAAATGTTGGTCAACACTGTCACCATCTAGATCTGGGTATAACTTGGCCCTAGTGTCAACAGGAGTGGAAGCAAATTTACAATCAGTATACCCAAATTTGGCTAATATATCTTTGACATACTTTGCATGATTGATAAAAATGCCATTATCTAACTGCTTAACCTAAAGTCCTAAGAAAAAAGACATTTCCCCCATTGAGCTCATTTGAATTTAGGAATTCATCACTGAATCGAAGTCCTTACATAAATCATCACAAGTTGAACAAAAAATGATGTCATCTACATAGATCTGAACAAATATTGATTCATGGCCAACTGTTTTTATAAATAAAGTCTTATCTATTATCCATTTTAAATAACCATTATCAATCAAATACTTCATTATAACCTAATCCAGATTTTTTTTTCCATGGATTTGTTGTTGAATTAAGTCATTAACAGATTTTGAAGCATGTTCTAATTTCCCTACATTTAATTCAACTTTATCTTTTTCCTCCACTAGTCGTTTGATTTCTTCCCTAGCATGCTGAAGTTCAATTAAGAGATCATCTCTCTGCCATTCAACCAAATTAATCTTTTCTTGATAGCTTAACTCATTAGTTTTATAAGACTTAACTTGGTTTTCTAGATTCTCTATCCCCCTAGCAGCTGACCTCCTTTGTTCTTCTAATGTCTTAATTGAGTCACATAACAATTGATTATGACTTCTATACTTAGACATGACTTCTTTACAATCATTAGAACAAAGTTTTGAATTTACCTCAGCCATGAGTGATAAGGTTGCTGGTTCCTTAGAGGAGGAATCAATGGCCATCAGAGATTTGATGAGATGTGATTCTTCAGTTGTTGCTTGTGTGTCTTCATCCCAGTCGTAGCCAAGAACATCTTCATCGGCTGCAGTAAAAAAACCTTCTTCAGTATTAAAGTATGCATGGGGAGCAGTAGAAACCGTCACTGTATAAAAAGATGTGTTTTCAATAAGAACCGCCATTAACGCTCTGTTTTGACTGGTTTCTTCTACAAGATCATTCCAATCATACCCGAATACATCTTGCGTGATTAAGGCTGTTGATGTACTCTCTTGGGTGTTTCTAGAGTTGTTGACCTTTGATTGGTTATTGTACTCCCTTGCAAAGTGTCCTGGTTCTCCACGGTCATAACACTTTACTTTGCTTTTGTCAAAAGCAACTCTATCATTGTATCGGGGATTAAACCTTCTGCCAGTCCTTTGCACAAATCTCCTTGCCCTCAATGACAACATGGCCATCTGCCACTTTAGATCCATCTCTTCCCAATCGTCTTGGTGGATCTGCTTCAAGTCTTCATTAGTTAGGCAAGAGCTTTGTGAGATGAAGGCTTCAAAGGACAGTTCTTCTCCAACATCATGTTGAGTAGTTCCAGCAGATGGTGTGATCAGGGCAGTATTAAAGTTGCTAATACTGTTGTTGCTGCTGCTTGGCTTCTTTGCTTCAACCTTTGCTTCGAAGACTTTAAGATCGTTGTAGAGATCGTCCAGCTCCATCTCTTCCAATACATCCCCCTGTCTGTATGAGATAGTGTATATTACAACATTCTTCACCTAAAGATCTGATGAATTTTCGATTGATGTCATCCTTATCAATCCTAACCCCTGCACTTCCAAGTTCTCATGTAAGCTTTTTGTGTCTATCGAATGTCTGTGTCATTCGTTCTTCTTTCAGAGCCTTGAAATTCTCGTACTCTTGCTTGAGAAGAGCCTTCTTGTTTTTCTTAGTATTCTTTGTTCCGCTGAACCTCTTCTCTAATGCTTCCCATATAGATTTAGCATCGTACGTTGTACCCTTCAAATTGTGATTGATATTCGTTTGGAATAGAAATAAGAAGAATACTTAGAGCTTTAATCTCTGTTTGCTTTTCTCTTCTCTCTAAGTCCGTTATAGGACGAGCAACAGCACCAGGCAATCCATCAGCAGCGAGATTTTCAATCTCTTTGTTACCATTGACTATGACATCCCATACTGTATAATCAGATAACAGTATGTGCTGCTTGATTCGTAGCTTCCATAGATCAAAGTCATAACTATTAAAAACTGGAACCTTGTTTACTAGAACGTCTGTCATGTTGTAGATTGATATCTTCTAGATGAGACTTCTTAGAAACTTGTGGATCAATGGATCTTAAGCACCTTCTGTGCTCTGATACCACTTCTCAGGATCGAATAGGTTGGATAACCCAAAGTTCGTCTAGAAAAGATCTTGACCAATCAAGGAATTTCAGCAGCGGATGAACACCTTGATCTTACAAGTTTATCAAACAAATAAATATTGTATAATGTAAAGAACTATGAACAATAATATTTGTCGAATTATAAGCCTCAACTATATTAATTATCAATGAATCAATCCAACGTGTTTCTTATCAATCTACAAGGATCTATATATAGACCTTGAGGCTAACCTATCTAAATAGGAAACATGTAATAAAAGGAAATACAATTTAACTCTAATTGTAATTAACTTGCATAGCAATCTTGTTGCAGTAGAAACAATCATCCGCAGTAATGAGAATGTGCAGTAGTAATGATCTTGCAGTAGTAACAATGTCTTCCGTAGTAACAAGTTCTTGAATAGTAACTGTCTTCATTCCGTATTAATAGCTTTGGTCCGTATTAATGAAACAGTACCTTAACAACTGTAGTAACCAGCAACATTGATGAAATTAAAACTAATTTAACAAAGTTTCAATCCCAACAGTTTATTATTCTTAAAGTTTTTATTTTCAATATGATATGTTTGGTAAAATTAGTTTGTAACGTTTATAGTCACAAATGTATCTGATATAGTAGCTAAAGTTTGAATTTTAAAATTTTATGTATTAATTAAATATTTCGAAAAAAAAAACCAGAAAAGCACAATTCCATAGAATGTAAGTTGGTCAAAAGCACTTTTCAAATGTTAGTATTGTAAAAAGGCACTTACAAACTTCCTTCGTCTCAGAGAAAGTGTTCACTTTCTTTTTGTATATGTCCAAAAACTATTGTCTTATTCTTAATTATAGATGATTAAAATGTAATAACTTTCTATTATTTTTGAATATTTTTAATTTTTCAAACTTTAAAAATAAACGACGTCTTTAATGCAGGAACATAATAGGTAATCTAATGAAAAAACAATTTATTAACTACACATATCTTATTTTGTTCGTTTTTTGTTTCCAGATATTTTTTTTGAAACGGAAGAAGTAAGTTGTATCATTATTATGAACAATATTACTGCACTCATTATATTTTTTCTAGAGTTAATTACATAAATCGTCCCTATGGTTTACCTAAAATTACGGATTTCGTCCCTAAGTTTAAAAGGTTGCATAATTCGTCCACTTTTAGAAACTAATTACCCTTTTCGTCCCTAAAATGGATGTCGGTTAATAATTTCCGTTAAAATTATCGCTAACTAATTTCACATTTTGTTTCCAGATATTTTTTTTGAAACGGAAGAAGTAAGTTGTATCATTATTATGAACAATATTACTGCACTCATTATATTTTTTCTAGAGTTAATTACATAAATCGTCCCTATGGTTTACCTAAAATTACGGATTTCGTCCCTAAGTTTAAAACGTTGCATAATTCGTCCACTTTTAGAAACTAATTACCCTTTTCGTCCCTAAAATGGATGTCGGTTAATAATTTCTGTTAAAATTATCGCTAACTAATTTCACATATTGTCCCTAAAATGGATGTCCGTTAGAAATTAGGGACGAAAAGCATAATTAGTTTCAAAAAATGGACGATTTATATAACATTTTAAACTTAGGGACGAAATCCGTAATTTGGAGTAAACCATAGGGACGATTTATGTAATTAACTCTTTTTTCTATAATATGGCAGGTATGCTATTACAATGAAGAACTCAAACTTCAACCAAATATAACCAATTAATGTGGACACCGACAATTCACTGGTTCTCCATATACCAATTATGTCCTTTTACGTGCCTCACCCCACCTAGTACATTACAAAACGAGATCCAGAAAAACAACTTGAATATTAAGATCATTTGATATTTCCATATAAAAACATCCAACTCACATATATTGTATTTTAAGATGTTGACGGTCACACTTTTCACATGTAACGAACCATTGCCCCGACCATGTGTTGAGGTACCATGGGAGAGGCGCCGAACCTTGATACATTCAGATGAGGGCACAGAGCAGAAGATTAAAATAAAGATGGAGTGTTAATTGAATTAGACCTATAATTCAATCAACAAATGATAACACAAACAAAACCTATTGATTTGTTATCGAATCAATATAGATAACGCGATCTAAAATTGAAACAAAGGTGATTGAAGTAACAATTTAAAGAAAAGGATAAAAACCTTGATTAAAAACGAATATTTGCGTTCTAGAATGAATAAAATCGTTAAGATTATATAGGAAAAGAAACTAGACCCTTGCACGTAAGAAGGAAAGTCTAAATGTCGGTATTGGTCGGAAACAGGACCACTACGCCGAAGTGGTTTCTTGTGCGTTGCAGCGGGGAAGTTTCTAGAACCACCAGTGCAACTACGACCTCCACTACGCCGCAGTCATATTGACTGTGTCACAGTCAAGCCTCCAAAGGCTCTATCCAGTTGCTTGGTTCTCGAATGCGTAGCAGTGATATCCTGATGCGTAGCGGTGAGTTATAAAGTGTATTTTTGAGTCCAAAAAGTCTCCAAAGCCACCAAAAAAACCCCTAGCCATGGTTCCTTCAAAAGCTTCATTCCCAATCATCAATACCAAGTCTTGATCACCCGACACCGTATCATCCCCTCCTCCTAATTGAGGTCCTTGCGCGGGCGTCTCATCCCCTCCTCCTAATTGAGTTCCTCGAGTTCCAGCCGCAAAGAGGAATGACATCAACTAGGGCGCTATTGGCCACTAACCACTCGCTCGCCATACGCTCGGGCTCCGCGTTTCAAGTTCGTTATCCTAACCATATTAATAGGAGGAGGTTTGGAACCCCAAAATAAGTCTAGGCTTAAAAACGGTGATGCTAGTTCAGTTGTTGAATGAAAATGTACCTGATGAAGCTTGGGAGCATCCCGGGCAAGATCTATGGCTTCAGCTGCCGCTAAGCGAACTACCTATTCTATATATTTCATAGAAGTGAATATGATAGAAAAAGCTCTTCTTTTACATAGTGGGAGGCTGGCCTTTTCTCTTCCCAATTCTCCCGATGAGACCTCTTTCACTCACTTAGTGGATGACCCAGAGGAATTTAATAAAGCCCCCTTTTGCCTTATCACGATCTCCCGATGAAGTAGGCTCCCTCCTATTACTATTTATGAGGTGGAGTCGAAGATATGGCACCAGAAATTCAAAGAGATTCCGTCCCGAACCACTCGTGTGGTCTTCTTCCTGCCTCCCAGTTAGGCCCCATCTCGCGTTCCAAGTCTCATTTGGATGAGGCGTCGGCGCTACTAAATGCAACTCTCATTTCAACATTCTTCTCTATTGGCCCTTCCTTCTCTATCTACCCAGAGAACCTCTCTTTCCCTACAAAGCACTAGAAGGTCGACCCCACTTTCCACACTATGTTGAATTTACTCCTGAGCCCAATCATCCCCCGCCACTCTTTCACACAACATAGAGGGATTTTTGCAAGCGCTACATCCATTTGGAAAGCCTAATCGCCTCTGTCTCCCATTGTAGTCGCCTTCTTCATATGGCAAGCGCTACCCCTCGTTTGAACTACATTGCATTGTCTAACTATAAACTTTCTTGACCTCTTTCGCCGAGCTGACCGTCGCACCAGAATTCTCCTATTGTAAAAACGTTTAGTTAAAGGTGCAAGACAGGGCCAACTAGGTGAGCATGGTCAAGAAAGAAAAAAAGTCATAGGCATAGATGACTAAGAGAAGAAGACCCTACTCCTTATTCATTCAAAAAGGGAGTAGCAGAGAGAGACGTTCCCGAAAGGCACCTATCCGTGGGAGACAGAATATGAATGGGGAGCCGACTAGAAGACAGATAAAAGTGCAGGATGGAGTGGGGCTTTAGGAAAAAGGGGGCGGTAGACCAGTGAGATATTACACTTTCTTCAAAGGATGGATTCTTCCAAGCCCACCTCCTGGTTTTCATCGCTCGATCACTTCCTTTTCCACTACAAGGAATTGTCCTCAATTCCGAAATGCCACCATCATCGAGATAAGGAGATAAATCACCAACATTGAAAGTAACATGAACCCCATAATCACCCGAAATTCAACCTTGTGCACATTGTCATTAATCCTAGAAATTATCATGTAAGGTCCTTCAGCTCGAGACATAAGTTTGTTCTTTCGTTTACTTGGAAATCGTTCTTTCCTCAAATGCACCCATACCAAATCACTTTCTTCAAATAGCCTCGGCTTTCGATTCTTGTTAGATTTCTTTTGATAAGCCGCATTTATTATGTCGATAGGATCACGTAATTTGTAGAACTTAGAATAGTTGTTATGGTTTCTATCTTTATGTAATTCACATTTACCCCCTTGCCTATAAATAGGTGAGGGGGGAAGCAATAAACTGACTTTTGGCATTATTCTTATTTCTTACAATTGGTATCAGAGCGGGATACTCTCAAAAGTACCCGTTCGTTAGACTGGAAATAGACCATTAGACTACATTTTCAACATACACGAATACAGTTTGTATCCTTGTAAGAAGGATTTCTAGTCTAATAGTCTATTCGTGTACCATTAGACTACATTTTCAACATACAAGAATACAGTTTGTATCCTTGTAAGAAGGATTTCTAGTCTAATAGTCTATTCGTGTACCATTAGACTACGTTTTCAACATACACGAATAGTATATATATTCGTGTAAGGTGAAACACTAGTCTAATCAGTTAATTCGTGTAAGGTGTTTAATCATTCTAATAACATTGCAATTCGACTAGGATAAGTTATATAACTATCTCAAGAACGTGAGGAATTTAAACAAGTCTTCACACGAATTGAAATTGTGCATACATGAATTCAGACACATGAATTGTCTTTGTTCATACACGAACTCATACACAAGGACCATATTTGGGCATACACGAACTCATTTCAGTCACATTAGAACAGAAACTAAAAACTTTTACAAAGAGTATAAAACGATCAACAAGAATTAAGAAAATGACGTCAAGAGATCAAATGTCCATTGGATCAGAATCGAGACCTCCAGTCCTTTTCCGTGGTGACTATCAACAATGGAAAGCACGGTTTTTGGACTTCATTGAACGACAAGACTTGGGTCCACAAATGTTAGAAATTATTATGAATGGTCTAGTGAAAATAATGGTAAAGATTGCCAACGAAGACGGAACTGAGAGTGAGACGACAACTGAGAAGCTATTCACTCAAATGACGAACGAGGAAAAGGATTATCACAAAGAAAATCGGCTAGCAAGATCACACATCATGAATGCAATTCCAAATGACATCTTCATGAACATCGACAGTCACAGAACCGCCAAAGAAATGTTTGATGAGTTAACCAAGCAACTTCAGGGAAGCAAAGCTGGTCAAAGTATAAAGATGATTGGGGCCATGTATAAGTTTGAAGAGTTTCGAGCACAAGATGGAGAGATGCTTGAGAAAACCTACAATTGCTTTTGTGGGCTACTCAATGAGCTGAGGAAAAATGGATTCGTAAAGACTCATCTCGAAGTCAATGTAAAGTTCATGAATACACTGAAGCCAGTTTGGAAACGTTTCACCTCAAACTTAAAGCAGAACATTAACATTCAGACAACTCCAGTACATGATGTGTTTGAATGCCTGATGCAGAATGAGGAGGAAGTAATGGAACTAGTCGAAGAGACAAAGTCTAAGGAAAAGAAGGAAAGCGATCCTTTAGCTCTCGTTTTGAACAAGATCATCCTCCTCCAAATACTCTGTGTCATTCTCAGATGACGAAATGGAAGGAAATCTGACTGCAAACTCTGATGAAGATTCTGAGGAAGAAATTTCACAAATGATTGCCCTACTATCCAACATGGTTCAGAAGAAGAAATTTGGAAGGTCAAATGGTCAACGATTTCAATCGTCTCAAAGAACTCAAAACAACAACTATCGTGGTCGATCTTCATATAACCCCTCACAAGCTTCTCACAATCAAGGTCAACAGTCAATTCCTCAACTCACTCAAGACGAGCCTAACAAGGAAATAGCAAAGGATAAGAGCACTGTGATATGTTTCAAATGCATGGAGCCAGGTCACTTTGCTAGAGATTGTAAGATGAAGGTGGTGAAAAATTCTGAATACTACCGTAAGAAGATGTTGTATGAGAAGAGAAAGGAATCCGGAGGAGAGAAGGGGCAAGCATTTATGACTGAAGATGCACACTGGATGAGCGATTCTGACAATGAAGAACAAGCAAGTGCACACTTTGCCCACATGTCACTGATGGCAGACACTGACTTCCAGGAATCCGATGAAGATGAGGTATATGAATACATCTATGATCCGGTTAAAATGGAAACTTGTATTTTCCAAATGAAACTTAGTGAAACAAAATTTCGTACCAAACGTAAAATCATTAAAGATCTTGAAATCCAAAATTTGAAACTTATTGAGAAAAATAACAAATATGTTTCGGAATTTTCAAGTATGAAAAGCAATATTAAACAACTATCGGACGAAGTTTTGGCTCAAAAGATGAATGAGAAATTTGCAAACGAAAGTTTGTGTGAAGCAAGTATCAAATGTCAACAACTGATAAATGATAGTAGCTTCCACCAGCGTGAAGTTGAACGTATTTCCAAAGAAAACTTGGAACTATGCTCAAAATTGAAAAACTTGGAACTTGAATTTGTCAAACGAGGCCAAACGGACCAAACTATTCATTTAAACAAGACCGAAACCATAAAACTTTTAAACAACAAGGGTGGTCTTGGTTTTGATGAAGAAACTTTCGTTGAAAACCTGAAATTTCTCAAACGAGCCATATCAAAATGTTTATCTCTCTATGATTTTGATTTCATCAAATTAGGAGCAAATATTGATAGGTTAGTTTTTGTAAATGCATCAAATGAGGAAATTTTAGAAGAAAAATCATGTGAGCACGTAAAGCGTAAAAGGGGAACTAAATGTCAAACGGGTTGTGAGTATTATGGAACAAATAAAAAATATTTTGAACAGGATTCTCCTAATACATACAAACCAAACAAAACTGCTAGAACCCCCAACAATTCAATTTCTACTTTTTCCAATGAAAAGAATGTAAGTTTGCAATCTTCGAAAGTTTTATACTATACACCTACGTTGATTCTAGAACAACATCTAGAAGAATTGCAAACTCATATTTTTGACATCACCATTTCCAATGAATTGAACAACACATGTCTTCTGGAACAATTGAACGGTCATAAACTGGAAATTCAGTCTTTAAAAGCACAAGCACTTGAAGTTGAACTTGAACCTTTAATGCAAAACTGTTTGCGAAAACAAACAAATGAGCTCATCTTTCCAAACAAACCAAAAGAGTTTCGCTTTTTCGAACCACAAGAAGGGTTAGGTCATGATAATCCAAAATATCTAAAGAAAGCCATGTATCATGCTCCCGGTCTTTATGACACACAATCTTTGAGCACATCACATGGTACAATGTCTTTCCTTAGATCATCAAAGGAAATTGAAGATCATGAGGATTCCAAACGACCACTTTTCAATAAAACGCAATTATCTTTTGACTACACATCGCTAAATGAAAGTTACAAAACTAGGAAAATTCCTCTTTCTAACGATAACTTTCCAAGTTACACTGAAAAGGACATTCATTCCGATGATGTTATGAAACAAGTCGTTTTTCCAAAAGTCTACGTTCCAACACTCATTTTAGAAAAACAATTTTCGGACCTTGAACAAGCGTTGGAATGTCGAACCACTCACTTTGAAAATGAAAAACGTCAACTGTTAGAGAAAATTGCGTCATCTGAAAACACGTCCATGGATAGGATGAAATATGAGAAATTATGGGAAAAGTTTTGTATTCTACAAGAACATATCAAATCAATTTCAAATGAGTCCAGTTCCACAAATGCTCACGTTACAAAGACTCAATTTGATCAAAAGGTCATGTTTTATCAAAAGGCTTTACATGAAAAAGATCAAACTCTTGAACAGTTGCAAAAACGGATTGACTTCCTAAGTGTGTGTAAACCGACTCATCCTCCTATTAAAATTTCTAAACCACCACCTCCACAGATTCAGTCCACAACAAAATCAATGGAACCTGGCTCGGTTCAAAGTTCACTAAAACGGATAAATTCGGTAAAGACACACTTAAAGACTAAATCTCCCAAACATGTCACATTTCAAGCAGTTAAACCTAAACAGGATGTTACCAAAATGGCAACAAAACCCCATTTTACTGCTAAAGACATGGATGCATGGTTTGATTCAGATGAAACTTTTGATGCCTCTTTTGATCATTTCTTTGCAAAACCAAAACAAGCAATCCCTACAATTGCCAAACCATCTACGGTAATTACATCGTCATACGTAGACTCAAAAGTTGCACCACAAGCTAAGGTAGCTCCACCATCAAAAGTGCCTACCAAAGCTGCAACTAAGGGTCCTACACCGACACCAGTAATTACCAGAGGTATACAGCAATCTAGGGTTACTAATCCATCAAAAAAACTTACTAATCATGTTCACAGTGTTTCAGCGTCAAGGAAAGGGAAATTAACGGGAGTTTGGGTGCCAAAGAGTGAGCAAAGAGGAGTCAAGACCAGAGCAAAGAAGACGAATGAAGAGTCAAAATTATTTGTCATTAATAAAGTTTGTAATAAACAGGGATTCGAAAACAAATTTTCTTTTGTTAATTCGAAATTTGTAAGAAAATGTTTGGGAACAATGTTTGATTTTGGCTTTCATTATGATGAAAATGTTGATGATTCCTATCATCCTGTGCTTGCTAACAAAAAGGGACCCATTTTTAAGTGGGTACCTAAATCTGTGTAATTTGTTTGGTCTTGTGCAGGCACATCATGTGTGGTATTTGGATTCAGGCTGTTCCAAACACATGACCGGGAGACAGGCGTTATTGTCTAATTTTGTGCAGAAATATATAGGCACTGTTCGGTTTGGGAATGATCATTTTGGTACCATTGAAGGAACTGGTGATTTGAAATACGACGACATCACCATCAAGGATGTTGCGTATGTTCGGGACTTGCATCATAATCTATTCAGCATTGGCCAATTTTGTGATAAAGATCTTGAAGTCAACTTTCGGAAAACAACTTGCGCAGTTCGTGACTATGAGGGCAAGAATATGATCACAGGAACGCGAAAAACCAACCTCTACACGATCAATATGCTGCAGTTCAAACCAGACAGAACCGTGTGTGCCTCTTGTCTCAGGCTGAATCTCAAGACACATGGTTATGGCACCGTAGACTATCCCATCTGAATTTCAACAACATCACGAAACTTCCAGTTAAAGGTTTAGTCACAGGACTTCCAAAACTCAAGTTTGTCAAGGACCAATTGTGTGATGCATGCGAAAAAGGGAAGTTAACTAAAGCATCACACTCATCAAAGCAAGTCTGGGATACCACGCATGTCCTTCAACTAATCCACATGGATTTGTGCGGACCAATGCAAGTGGAGAGTCGGAGCAAGAAGAAGTATGTTCTAGTCATTGTCGACGATTTTTCTCGATTCACTTGGGTGTACTTTCTTCATTCCAAATCAGAAACTCCTGATATTCTGATTTCCTTCATCAAGAACAAGCAACTCCATTCTGAGCACTGTGTGAAGACTATTCGGTCTGACAATGGCACTGAGTTCAAAAATAGTACTCTCAATGTGTTTTTAGACAAAGTGGGTATCACACAGCGGCTCGAACTCCACAACAAAATGGAGTTGTTGAAAGACGTAATCGGATACTGGTGGAAGCTGCACGGACCATGCTTTCCTACTCCAAATTACCTCTTTCCTTCTGGGCTGAGGCAATTTCCACTGCTTGCTTCACGCAAAATCGTTCCACAATCAACAAAAGATTTCTGACTACTCCCTATGAACTAATGAATGGTCGTCCACCAAATCTGAAATATCTACATGTCTTTGGATGCAAATGTTTTGTGCTGAATGACAAAGACCAATTGCGGAAATTTGATGACAAGGCAGATGGGGCAGTGTTTGTCGGTTATTCTTCAGAATCCAAGGCGTTTCGAGTTTACAATGTTCGCACACGGGTTATTGTGGAAAGTGTTAATGTATCTTTTGATGAATTCGGCACAATGAAATCCGACCATTTCACATCCGACCCTCCAGTGAATACCTCTCCACCACTATCGGATCATTTCTTCTACACTCTGTATTACTTCGATGAATACAACACAGGAAACCCCTACTGTATCTGATCAACAGGATGTGTCTAGTACACAACAGGAACAAGCCACTGAGGATTCCTTAAACACTACAATTCCCGACTCATCTCCAGTTCCCTCTACAGGAACCTCTCATGATCAGGCATGATCAGGCGGACGAAACCGAAGAACCTACCACCCCACAATCTTCTTCCATGAGTACTCCTCCATCTTCGTCTTCGAGCACTCCGATCTCTACGCCACCTGCCAACACTCAAATCATTCTCCCTCCTCTGTCCCTAACTGAGCGGGTCAAGATGTGGACGAGATCTCATCCTCTAAACCAAATAATTGGAAGTGTGAATGATCGTGTCAGAACTCGAAAGGCCACAGCTAATGAGTGTCTCTTCTTAATATTCTTAAGCTCATTTGAACCCAAAAATACCAAGGAGGCTTTTACAGATCCAAACTGGATAAATTCCATGCAAGAGGAGTTGAATCAGTTCAAGCGCTTAGATGTGTGGGAAAAGGTACCACGACCAACGAATCGGTCAATTGTAGGGGTACGATGGCTTCACAAAAACAAGAAGGATGAAAATGGGGTTGTGATCCGAAACAAATCACGCCTTGTGGCTAAAGGGTATTCTCAGCAGGAAGGAATCGACTACGATGAAACGTTTGCTCCAGTGGCTAGGATTGAGGCCATACGCATGTTTCTTGCATATGCAGCAACAAAGAACTTCACTGTGTATCAAATGGATTTCAAAACAACATTTATTAATGGCGACATCAAGGAGGAAGTATATGTTGAACAACCAGAAGGTTTTGTTGATCCGCATCGTCCGAATGATGTTTACAAACTCAAAAAGGCACTGTATGGCTTGAAACAGGCACCTCGTGCATGGTATGACAAACTTTCGTCTTTTCTTTTAGATGCAGGTTTCACGAGAGCATCAATTGACACAACTCTCTTTAGTCGTAAATAGGGTCCTGATGCAATCTTTGTGCAAATTTATGTCGATGACATCATTTTTGGGTCAACCAGTCAACACCTATGCAAACAATTTTGTGCCCTTATGTCTAAACGTTTTGAAATGAGTATGATGGGTGAAATGTCCTTCTTTTTGGGGTTACAAGTGAAACAATTACCAGATGGCATTTTTATAAATCAATCCAAATATATTTTTGAAATGCTTAAAAAGTACAAAATGGCCGATTGTTCCCCAATGGCCACACCAATGGTCCCTCGGGTAAACTTACATGATGACCCTACGGGATTATCCACTGATGTCACCACATACAGAGGAATGATTGGCTCATTAATGTACTTGACCTCGAGTCGTCCTGATATTATGTTTGCAACCTGTATGTGTGCTCGATATCAATCAAACCCAAAAGTATCTCATTTGCTGGCTGTAAAACGTATTTTTCGATACTTAAAAGGTACTACATATTTGGGTTTGTGGTATCCAAAGAACACTGGTTTTGATTTTATTTCTTATTCTGATGCGGACCATGGAGGTTGTAATTTAGACAGGAAAAGCACGTCGGGAGGTGCTCATTTTTTGGGAAACAAACTAATCAGTTGGACTTCAAAGAAGCATAATTGTGTCTCCATTTCAACGGCTGAGGCAGAATATGTAGCAGCTGCAGTATGTCTTTCTCAAGTTCTCTGGATCCGCACTCAACTTCGGGATTATGGCTATGAAGTGCAAGCAATCCCAATCTACTGTGATTCAACCAGTGCAATCTCCATCTCTGCTAATCCGGTTCAACACTCTCGAAATAAACATATCGATATTCGATATCACTTTTTGAAAGATAACATTGAAAAAGGACTTATTGAGTTACACTTTGTCGAAACCAATTTTCAAATTGCTGATATTTTTACAAAGGCTTTGGAGGAAAAACGATTTAAATTTCTTATCTCCAAGCTCGGCATGTTAAACTTAAAAGATTAACTCGAGTTTCCTTTGTTGTACCTTAAGTGTATATCTGCTATTTACGTGTGTGCTTCTGTATAATTATGTGTTTAATTACGTTTTAGAGGGGGAATACTTTTCTGAGGGTGAATTCCGTGTTAAGGGGGAATCACAATTTGAGGGGGAATACTTGTTTCTGAGTAATTGTTGAGTAATTGATTTTTCAAACTTCACGGTCGAAATGGTAAAATTTAAATATGGATATCCATGGATAACCCCATTGGGCTTCCGGATCCTATATAAGGTCAATTTTTACTATTTTTCATAATTACATCAATTTTTACTGTTTTTCTCTCTGGACAAAAACGATTTTCTGAGAACCTTAAACGATATTCTGGATCAAACGCTGGTGGTTCACGAAGAACAAGGTAACTTTATTTTGTGGTGTTCTTTGTGTTCTTATACTTTTTGTAGACATTTTTTTTTTTCTAATTTGCCTTAATTGTCATGCTTAGTTGTGTTTATGTGTTGATTATTATGTGTGTATGCTTATGTTTGCAATCTTAATCCGTGTTTTTCACCAAGTCCTCAAACGACTAGCCTTTTCTACCACAAGAACAGGCTTGCTAGACTCCATAATCACCATACACGAACATTATTGCTACAATACCTTTTCAACCTAGACGAACTGGACTAAACGAAAACCCTAATCTCGATCCAGGATGTTGTGTTGCTTCGACCTGAATTTCTTACCACACGCCTAAGCTGTTTCGACTAGATACACACGCCCAGCCTCCCATGAACAAAGTGTTCCTTCGAATCCAAATTCATTATACACGAACAGGCTTGCATGAATACATCATTAACCTCCACGACTAGGTTTGGCTGGCTAGGGTTTTTAGGCTACACCATTACACGACTAGTGCTCACACTAACAGGTTTTAGATGGCTAGGGTTCAACGACCAGGTATTCGTTCAAATGGGTTTTGACCATGGACGGTGGAATGACACGACCAGGTTATCACCTAGGGGTTTAGTACAACTTCATGAGAATTTTGTTGCAAGTGATCATTCGATCCAACCCTCCCCATACACGAACAGGGTTGTTCGACCACATGTTCAACATGCACGACTAGAATGGAACCCAAACCCTAATCGAGTATCTCAGACACGAACCTATTCCTCATCATTGATTCGACTGGATATTGTGTGTTCAACGAATAAGTCTAGAAAATATTTGGAAATTGTTGAAGTATTAGTTCGACTGGGTTTTGCTCTTTCACGACTGGGGTTACGCGACTTGTAGTCATTCGATCATCAAACCATCATACACGAACAGCTATGGATGCCTAGGGTTTTCTATTACACGACTAGGTCATGATCTAGGGCTTCACCGGGTCACAAATAGCATATCTTGGACACGCCTAAGCATTACTCGAACACCTCGCCCCGCCCAGTTGTTACCTAGCCCCGCCTCGGACACGCATAGGTTATTTCGGAAACCAACTCGGACAATCCCGGAACGGATAGGTTTTCCTCGGACACGAATAGAAAACCTCGGACACGACCTAGGACATCTCGGATACCCAGTCTCCTTAGCCCCGATTAGTTCAAAGGATGCCCCGATTCGCCCCGCCTAGTTCAAAAGATGCCCCGAATCGCCCCGCCTAGTTCAAAGACGCCCCGATTATTCCGACTTGATTTCTTTCGCTCGTTGACTATTCCGAGCTGCAATACGTACCTCACCTGGTTCCCGATGACTCGGTTTTGGCATTAAAAAAAAAAAAAAAAATCGTATATGTAGTGTTAATCTAACGTTTTATTTTTGTTTTTGTGTTCAAGATTAGATGGCGCGCACCAAGAAAACAGCTCGACCTATCTCAAACGCCCCATCAGTTCATCAAATAGAAGGTTACACTGCTCCGATTGCACGACGCATGTTCTCTCCGGCCTTCCCTACTCAGGAAATGGTTCACCCGACTCGTTTATGGCTAGATATGAAACCCAACAACACCACCATTGATCTTGAGACACATGAATGCGCGTATCCCATAATCCTCTCCATTATCAAATATCACCCCTGCAAAAACCTCTTTGCCAGTCATCCACAGGTTCCATAGGTATACTTGCAGCATTTATGGTATCACATGAGTTATCAAGCTGCCGATAACTCTGACTCTGAGGACCCGATCGAGGAAATGATAGTTTGTGGGCTTCACGACTACAGAGTCGAATTAGCAGTTTAGCAACTCATGGAACTTCTAGCTCTACCAACTTATGATGAATTCGAGGAAATACCGGAACATGATGCAGACCTTTTCCCATGGATTTATAAGTTGGGCTATCAAGGGGATTTACGCACTCTCAAAATGGATTGGGATCTACTACCGCAGCCATGGCAATTCTTGTTACAACTAATGGTACACACCACCACGCCCAAAACCCGTGGCAAAGATTATGCGAATCGAATAACAGTCATCATCTGGATCACATTTATCTTTAACAAGAAATTTGATATTGCTCGCCTCATCTTCGATGATCTTCGGGACTCAAAAGCCCATAAAAACCAGTATCTTGCACAATCTCTACCTACAAAAGCCTTCAAACGCAAAAAGAAGGAAATTTCAAAGCCGTATATTCCTTACCAACGCTTCCTACAGATGATAGTTAGCATAATCCTACAGCAAGCCCCGGGTGACCTGAACAAACGAATTGGTGATCACACGTATGGTGAATACTTCACTCCTGTCTTTCGAACACGACATAATCAGACGGCCGCAACAGGTATGCCTATTCCCGAGCACCTACTTTCGCGCATACCACAGGATGATGTTCATTTGATAGCCTATAGGAATCCGACCACTCGTACGGAACGACCAGAGCCGATTGTTCCTTCCCCACGAGAACTAGCGCCTTCCAGTAGTGAGAGTCTAGATTTAGGTAGGAGTGAGGAGGATACTGATCATCAGGATTCTGAATCTGGTTCTGATGAGGATGATGATACAGCAGTAGGGGGTGATGGTAAACATGTGGTTGTACAGGCACCAGTACACACTCTACCAATACTTGTACTAGCGAGTCCTTCGGGCGCATACGAGGGCGGAGTTTAAAAAATGGTGAGTAAGGGTGAGCGAAAAAATTATGGGGATCAAAAGCAAAATAATTAAAACCCCATCCGAGCCTAGGACTAGACACCGGGGCACCACATCCGCTACACTCAGTCGTATGTCGACAGAGCGTATTGAACAAGACATCGACTCCCCATCGATGCACCCGGCGTACACCACTCATCTCCACTCGTCATCCCCACTGGATGATGTTTCACAAAGCACGGGAAAAAGCCCAAATCTGCTAACGTCCCCTCCTTCGGAGCCGGATGTTATTGAAACAGGGAGTCAACATTCCCGACTCCCGCCTTCGGTCGTACACGAGTCTGGTCCCTCACGAGTTCACTTTGCACATGTCGCTCCCAGATCTAGTCGTCTTTGTGACACTAGCGGAACGGTTGTAGGACGTTCGCAAGCCGAACGCTTCCGAGGATCGACCGGAAATCTTGCCTCCGTTAACATTATGCCAACGGTCGCTGCAGGTTCGTCTAGACGTGACTATGTGTCACAGACAGATACGGCAACGGGCAATCTTAGTGATCCCAGGTTACCCCAATGGATGCTTGACGCTGCTCTCACACCAGCACATTATCAGGATCCACGCGGAAAAGGAAAACAGGTGGTTTCGCCAATGGATCCTAATACTCGGATGAATCTTCACTTGGATATGGTAGACCAACATCAGTGGCATGCACAGGCTCCAATTATTTCATCTCCTCTTCGGGTAAGCTCATCTTCTCCTCCTGTTATCTCCTCACCCGCTGCCCCTGCAGTGCCACTTAAACTAAGGATGAAGCAAACTCTGGAAACCAAGGCTGTGCAAACTAAAACCCCGGAAGCAGCTCCGAAACCCACCCATGCAAACCTCTTATCCGATGCTGTGCAAGAACTGTTGAACACTATACCTAGGGATGTACTTGAAACTGCCTTCCGCTCGAGATACTATGATCTTGGATGCTCTTGCAATAGATGACGATTTTCACCCAACGAGCATGGAAGAACTGTTTAACCATCAGCTCCGAGACCTCACCGTTATTGTTGACAAATACAGAGGGTTGAAAGCTAATTTTCGGGTTGAGGCGCAGGGTACTAAACGTCGACATTCAGATGATGATCCTGATAATCATCCGAATGAGGGGGAAAAGCAGCGCCAGTCAAATAAAAACAAAAATGTGGAGGGTTCAGGTGATAGAGTCATAAATACTGATAAGAGCACAGGGGAAACCAAAGAAAAGACAAGCACAAGTAAGAAAACGAAAAACCAACAAATGGAATAGTTATACCATGAGGCAATGGTGCTCGGTCAGGATGAAAAGTTAGATGATGCATACAACAGTGTGGTGCGTGCTCGTAAAAGAGAACTAACAGATTATGATGATGAAGACAACTGGTATCCACCTAAGTACGATTGGGAGGATCGACTCAAACAGAGTGATGTAAGAGCATGCTATGAAGATATGATTCGAAAGGAGAACATGAAGCTGCAAAAAGAACATACTGAACTCTACAGGTATGCTCTAACAAATGATTTTGGAGAACCAAAGTTCAATGACGTGGATCCCGAAGAACAAAAAGCAATTCATAAAAGAATCAATCAACCTTTCATGGAGGATCAAGTTCGGGACTTCTATGTCAAAACTCCAAGAAAAATCAGGGAAACTCGGCTTCATGGATACACCAAAGTTGAAAAGGAGCTCTGGTTTAAATTCAAACATATCATTCATGAAAAACAGAAAGAACCTGAAAAGGTCTACTCAGCCCACCCAATCTCAAATGTCCGAAAAATTGAATCAAAATTTCACAACGGGCTTGAGTATACCACCTTCACAGTTGCTCGAACAAATGGGAAAGTGTACGACTTCTCTGAAGCTGACTTCGCCAACCTACATTCAAATGATATAGAATATTTGTTCATGTCTATGAAGCGATGGGCAACCAAAGCAAGAATCGAGAGACTCGCCGAGTCTCGAGTAAAATGTTTCATGGAAATGAAGGTGAAGGAAGCTTCATACCAAGACTTCCAGATTGCTCTTGAGGGTGGTAAGGGTAAAGTAAACTTGACAGCTGAACGCTTCATGATTGAGAAAGTCAATCTCAATCACATCAGGAAATGGGAAATAGTGAATATGGGGAACAAAGGGATTGTGTACACAAGTCCTCACTGGAAGGGTAATATTGTTATGTTCTTTGATGAAACTCATCACTTCTCCACAGGAACTCTCAGATTAATCAAAAAGGAGATTGATGCAATTATCAAGAACGGGGATGCCCAGCAGATTGAAGTTTTTAAAGAAGCTAAGAGGTGGAAAGGTGAAAGACGAGAATACGAGCTTGGAAGGGATGCAATAGAAAAGTGCCTAGAAAACAGAATATTCATTCCAAGGTACGAAATGAGTCTGAAGATCAGAGAAAACAAATACTCCATCTATGCTACAATAAAAGCAAGACGAAAGCAAGAAATGCAGCTGGAGCAAGATGAGTGTGCTGAACTGTATCCTGAATTCGAAGACAAACAAGCTCAAGAAGATTGAAAGACTGGAAGCTTAGAAGTGATTTTTGCATTGTAATTTAATATTTTGAATTTATGTTTTAAGAAACCATACCAAAGGGGGAAATTGTAGAACTTAGAATAGTTGTTATGGTTTCTATCTTTATGTAATTCACATTTACCCCCTTGCCTATAAATAGGTGCGGGGTGGGGGGGGGGGGGGGGGAAGCAATAAACTGACTTTTGGCATTATTCTTATTTCTTACATACTTGTTGATGAAGCTTCATCATTGACTTTAACTTTGACTCGGAATCCGAATGAACCAAATCGTCATTTGGTAATGGAAGTGAATCCAAGGGAACAAATGGGTTAACCCCATAAACAACTTCAAATGGAGAATGACCCGTTGCAGAAGTGGAAGATCTATTGTAAGCAAATTCCGAATGAGCAAGTTTAACATCCCAGTCCTTTTGAGTCTTTCTAACCAATCCCCGTAACAAAGTTCTCAACATTTGATTCGTCACCTCCGTTTGACCATCCGTTTGAGGATGATGAGAAGTACTAAACAACAACTTAGTTCCCACTTTTCTCCATAGAGTGTTCCAAAATAGCTTAGAAACTTCGTGTCCCGATCAGAAACTATATTTTTTGAAATTCCATGTAAACGCACAATCTCCCAATACTATAAATCCGCAACATTACTAGCATCATCCGTCTTATGACAAGCTACAAAATGCGCCATCTTTTATAATCGATCAGTTACCACTATGATAGCATCCATACCTCTTTGAGTGCGCGACACAACAACAATAAAATCCATAGAAACATCCTCCCATGGCCGAACCGAAACCGGTAAAGGAATGTATTAACCTGGTTTAAAAGATCTTTTTGCCATGTGACAAGTAACACATTTTCCAACCACATTAGTCACATATCATAACATCTTTGGCCAAAAGAAATGTTCTTTAAGCATCTCCAACGTCTTCACTATTCCAAAGTGACCCGCTAAACCTCCATCTTGTGCCTCTCGTATTAACAATTCACGAATAGGATGTTTGGGAATACATAGAGAATTACCTTTGAAGAGAAACTCATCTTGAATCAAATACTACCCAAACTCCCCGGATTGAGACTTACCAAATATCTCACCAAAATCTCCATCCGAAACACAATAATCCTTCAAAGTCTAAAAACCCAATAAACGAACATCAAGAGTAGCCAGTAGAGTATACATGCGAGATAGAGCATCCGACACTACATTGCTCTTTCCATCTTTATACTTTGAAGAAAAATGGAAAGATTGCAAGAATTCGACCCACTTAGCATGTCTCATACTCAACTTTTGTTGTCCATTTATATACGTCAACAATTCATGATCCGAATGTAGAAAAAATGATTGGATCTTAAATAGTGACTCCAATGATCAAGTGCTCGAACAATAGCATACAATTCCTTATCGTACGTGCAATAATTCAACCGAGCTCCACCCAATATATTCAGAAAAATAAGAAATTAGGCGCTTTCCTTGAATCAAAACAACCCCAATTCCCAATCCACTAGCGTCCCACTCAACCTCAAATGGTTGTGGAAAATCGGGCACGCTAAAATCAGTTTAGCACATAAACGTTCCTTAATTACCTCAAACGCCTTTTGAGCTTCATCACTTCAAACAAATGTTCCTTTCTTCAAGCAATTAGTGATAGGACTAGAAGTTGTGTTGAATCAAACTTCTATAAAAAGATGAAAGACCACGAAACGAATGAACCTCACTAATGGTAGTAGGACTAGGCCAAGAATTGATAGCTTCAATCTTGGTTTAATCCACCGACACATCATCCTTAGAGAAGATATAACCCAAGAACACCATGTTATATATTCCAAAAACGCACACTTTTCTTTTTTGCCATAAAGCTTTTGGGATCTAAGTGTCTCGAACATCGCTTCAAGTGATCCATATGTTCCTCCTCACTTTTTCTATGCACCAAAATATCATTGAGATAGACGACCACAAAATTTTCCAAAAATGCCTTCAAAACTTCATTCATCAACCGCATAAATGTGATCGGTGCATTAGTGAGACCAAACGGCATAACGGTCAACTCATATAATCCATGCTTAGTCTCGAACGTCGTCTTCCATTCATATCCTTCGCACATACGAATTTGATGATATCCACTTCTCAAATCAATTTTGGAGAAGATCACCGAACCATATAATTCATGTAGTATGTCATAAAGGCTTGGAACAGGAAACCTATACTTGATAGATTTATTATTCACCTCTCGGCTATCAATAAACATACGCCACGACCCATATTTCTTAGGAACAAGCAAAACTGGAACGACACAAGGACTTAAGATTTCTCGTATATAACCCCGATCCATTAACTCTCCAATTTGTTTTTGCAACTCCTTAGTTTTCTACGGATTGCAACAACACGCCGCTTTATTCGGTAAAGGACTACCCGGAATAAGATAAATTTGGTGCTCAATCCCCCTAATAGGAGGTAAACCCGGTGGTAAATCATCCGGAAAAACGTCTCCAAACTCCGATAATAATTCCGCCAATAGACCTGTGGGATTTTCAACCCAACCTTTCATTGATTTATCTTTAGCATCCAATAAGAACACCATCTCTCCCTTGTCAGTCACGTTATCTACTTCCCTTTCACTTAGTATGAGTCAGTTTCGTATTCGATTTGGTACTCATCGCCCGAACCGCTTTAGAAGTCATGGGTTTTAACACAATCTTCTTACCCCCATCTCTCATATCATGTTCATAACTTTTCCCTCTATTTATGACATCACGGTCAAATTTCCACGGACACCCAATAAGATGTGACACGCGTCCATAGGTATAACATCATATAACACCTCATCAACGTAGGATCCTAAAGTTAAATCGACACGAACTTGTTTAGATACCCTGAATTTGCTCCGATGATCAAGCCAATGAAGTTCCTACGGCCTAGGATGAGCCATAGTAACTAACCATCTCACTAGACGCCACATTGGTGAAACTACCCCCGTCGATAAACAAGCTACACCATTTGTCCTTAACTTGACACTTGGTGTGAAACAATTGATCCCGTTGATCAAAATCGGTAGTCACAACTTTGGTTTTCAACGATCTAAGAACCAACGTCGTCTCCTAATTAGGAGCTTCATAAATCTCCTCTTCCTCCTCATCCCCATAATTATCAAACACCCCTGTTTCATCACATTGATTCTCCTAATCGTACAGGTCATCTCTACATTCCACAACTTCTCTTAAAGTCACAACCCACTTGTTTGGAGACGAATTTTGAAAGTGTCCAAACCCTTGACATTTAAAGCATTAAGTTTTGGACAAATTGTTTTCCCGCGGTGTACTAGGTGCTTTAGGAGTAAATGGAGAAACTTTTTCTATTGGTGCATTAGAAGAACCACTAGAAAAACCACCCGCAACATTACTCTTCTCAGGAAATTCAGATTTCCCAACTGGTTTAGCTCTAGAAAAATCGGCATTTTAACTATTCACATACTTCATCCTTCATTGAGATTCAATTTCAAACATAAACTACATAAAGTATCGAAATCCGAATAGGGATACAAATCAACAGTACTAGCAATATTGAAATTCAAACCCCGCAAAAATCTCGACATCTTTTGCTCCTCAGTCTCTTCTATCTTTCCCATCAATGATAAATTCTCGAATTCATCAATATATTCCCCAAAGCTCATCTTTCCATGCTTGAATTCCGCAATCTTACTATAAGTAGAGATACAATGTGTTGTCGGAACATACCTTTTACGAAGTTTCCGTTTCAATGAATCCCACGAATTGATTTTGTCACATGTTCTTTTGTTCTTCACACCTTCATCCCATAACGAAACACTCCCTCCTAATCGAATAATGGCATATTTGCAACGCTTTCATCACTCAAATCTTTAAAATCGAACATTCTTGGGAAAATCAGCAATTTAACCCAAGTTATAATTCTGTTAGTTAAGTCTCAGTCTGACTGATTTTGAGTATGAGTAACAAAATCAGTCTAAGTCATTTTGAGTCTGAGTGACTTGAGTCTGAATACATGGTCAGACTCATAATATGTCTTGCACCGAATGTTTAGATAGTTTGTTAGGCATATCCTCTATCTTATTAGAAGATTTGTGTAGGTTAGATCTTACCAAGCTCTCTATAATTATGTATAAATAGATAGCTTGAGTAATTGTATTTGATGACGTTTTTGTTAATCTTTATTGAATCAACTAAGTGTTATTCATTTCTTGTTTTAGTTACAATTCCGCTATAAAATTTATACAAGAACTGTATGTTTATCAAACGCGATATTAATATTTGAATACAGATTTGCAATTGATTCAATCTATAAAAGATTAAGTTAATTAACTGGTTATCTAGTCATTGGGATCTTACTGAGACCTAACAACTGGTATCAGAGAAAATAAGATTTAATTATTAATAATTATAAATCTTTAACGATCAAACAATGATATCTAAATTACTAAAAATGTCTTCATCTTCTTCACAAAATCAAACTCCGATGATGGCTGGTACGAAATTCCAATCTTTAGAACATAACTTTGTCGTCTAGAAGCTTAAGGCTGATTGACAATTATGTGGGCTGCATGATGAAATGATGAGGACAATAAGTAAAGGTCCCATCATTCTTGGAAAATAAATTCCAGAGGTGAAAGAAGGTGAAAAGATAATTCAACGTGCTAAATGGGCCTAATCCAACAAATCACAATAGACCGATCTAGACAGACAACTGTTTAAACTAGATACTAGAGCAAGGAGCATACTAGGAAATGTTGTGTCATAGCAAATATTCTCCAAGATTTCTGGATGCAAAATGGAAAAAGAGATTTGGGATACATTCATTGTATCCTATGAAGGTGTGCAAGTGGTTAGAGAACAGAGACTGAACAATCTTATTAGAAATTATGAATATTTCTATGTAAAAGAAAAGGAATTTCTTGCTGACATACATACTTGGTTCCAAATACTACTAAATGATATGTCAGCTCTTGATGTTGACAAGGAAGATGATGAAGTGCGCAAGATATTCCTTGACATTCTACACAACAAATTTGAAACAGTAATCACTTCATTGGTGGTGAGTGAGAAATTGTCAACTTACAAACTCCCATCGTTATTTGGACGTCTTTTGAATCATGAAGAAACTCAAGAAAGAAAGATGATCAATCTGAGAAGGACTTCAAGAGATCCTGAAGCTATATTAGTTGCAACCAGCAGAAGGAATAAAGAAATTTTTTCAAAAGCTGAAACTGACACTGATGAGTCTGACTCAACCTCAGACTCAGACTCTGGCATTGAATCTATAGTCAAGAAAATGAAGAATCAACTTGCTTTGTTGAAACCCGAACAACAATTTGGGTACAAAGCAAAGAAACTTTTTGACTTGAAGAAGGTCAAATGCTTCAAATGTGGTTATTTTGGACACATGGCTGCAGACTGCAAAGTAAAAAATGTTCAGACTGACCACATATATGAGATTTTTGAAAGAGCTCAAAGATATAGAAAGAAGTACCTCAAGGAAAAGAATGGGAATAAATCTAAGGCTAAAAAATCTCAATCTGAGCGAAAGGCATTCTTTGCTGAAGAATGGTTGGATGAGGAGTTGTCCACTGATGATGATGAGGAAGTGGGGGATCACTGTCCAATACCCATCAATGAAGAAAAATATGGAACTGATTTGTCAGCTTCACAATTTGAGAAAGGTCTGAAAGAAGCTGAAAGACCGAGCTGCAACTCCGACCTGTATAAATCTAGGTTCTACAAGGTACATAACTTTAATTTATACACACATGAACAAAAGCTAAAAATATTTGAATTTATTTACATTGATTTTAAAACTACTTTAGAAGAAATTTCTCTACTTGAGAATAAATTGAAAATATTTGAGAAAATCTTGAAAGATAAAACTGATGAAATTTTTGAAATTGAAAGCTTTAAAGTAACCCTTATTGCTTTTAGTGGGGCCTATAATGATCTTACAAAATAAATTTATAAACTAAGGGAAGAAACTCAACATTACAAAAGCATTTGCAAATCTTGGTGTATCTCTTCATTGAAAAACGAAGATTGTCTAAGTAGGCAGGTTCCTAGACAAGTTCATGTTGTTTTAGGAGATAATTTTTGTCTCAAGAAACATATGACTGAGGAAGAGGAAGAGGCAGAAAGAGAAAAAATCATTTTTAAACCATAAATTCTTCCAAACACTTTTAAATACACAGTGGGGAACAAAATTAAAATGTCAAATGCTTATGTTAAACCTGTTCCACTAGTTGAGTCAAAGAAAAGTGAATCTTCAAAAGAAAATACTAAGACTAACTCTTTCAGTAATACTCAGTCTGATAAGATCTCATCTCTAAAAGTCAATCCCACTGTCATAAATACAAACAAGCAAGTAAGACCAACCATATTAAACAAACCAAAGGTCAAACCTCAAGTCAGTCCCAAACTTCATCAAGTCAGTTCCACAAATAAAGGGTCAATTAAGGAGAACAAAACAATAGACCAGTTAGGGAGTCAAATGTTACAACTTACAAACATTGTGAAATCCTTAGTTAGATATGAATCACCAAACCAAGTCAGACCTAGGACTCCTACAAAGAGATCTTTTTACAACTGTGGTGAAAGAGGACATGAAGCTGTGTTTTGTAAAGAACACACTTAGACTAGACCTAGATATGAATCTCCTAATGTGTCTCCATTGAAGAAACCAACATGTTTACAAAACAAGTCAGTTTCAAGTCCACAAAACAAGTCAATTTCAACTTCTCAAAAGGTTAAATCAAACCTTAAAAATGAACCTTATAAATACTATGGAGTCATAGGTCATTATTCCATGAATTGCATGAAAGAATCAATAAATGGAACTATGAAAATCCTAAATCTGAGTGGAAAAGAGTATCTTATTCTGAACTTGAAAAAGAAGAAAAGTCTTCTAAAGATCCCACTCAAAAGTGGGTTCCCAAAAGGAATTAATTAATTTTGATATGTGCAGGACTCCACAAAATGTTTCTTAGATAGTGGAGCATTAAGGCACATGACTTGGACTAAATCATATTTATCAGAATACAAGGAGGAAGCTGGTCCACAAGTTAGATATGGTGAAAATGGAGTTTCTATGACAAGGGGATATGAGAAGATTCATGCTGGTTCTATAAATTTCAAGAGAGTAGCATATGTGGAAGGTCTTCAACACAACTTACTAAGTTTAATTCTGATCACCGATGATGACAATGAAGCCAGATTTGGAGAACATGCAGGAATTATCTATAAATTATAAGGCAAACCACTGTTGTTGGGTAAAAGAGAAAGGAATGTGTTCTAATTGGATATAAGTACAGCAAATGATGAAACTGAGACTTGCCTGTTCACTGAGACCAAGGAAGAGCTAAATTGGCTATGGCACAGAAGACTCTCACCGTTAAACTTTAAGAATATATACATTCTGTCAAAGAACAAGATGGTTAGGGGACTTCCAGAACTGACCTATTCAAAGGACAAAGTATGATCAACTTGTGTTCTTGAAAAGCAAAAAAAGGTACAGTTTCCCTCCAAGATGTTGCACTTAATTGATGAAACTCTTTATATGTTTCACATGGATCTTTTTGGGCCAATTGGTATTGAAATTTAAGGAGGTAAGATAAATACTCGGGTGATAGTAGATGAGTTCACAAGGTTCACTTGGGTAGTTTTCGTAAAAGCTAAAAGTGATGTTGCTGAAGAAATTATCATTCTGATCAAAAGAAAGCAAGGACAGAAGAACACACTGGTCAAACAAATGAGAAGTGATCATGGAACTGAGTTAAAAATTCCACCTTAATAAATTTTTGAGATAAAAGGGGAATTGTTCAAAACTTTGCAGTAGTTAGGACTCCACAACAAAATGGAGTTGCAAAAAGAAGAAACAGAACATTAATAGAGGCGGCAAAGTCAATGTTGTGTTATGGAAAAATGAAGATCAGTTTCTGGGCAGAAGCTGTAAACACTGCTAGTTTCACTCAAAACAGATCCATCATTGTGAAGAAACATGGAAAGACTGCATTTGAGATGTATCACAACAAGGTTACTTCAATTCATTATTTTCACATCTTTGGAAGCAGATGCTACATACTGAATCAAAGAGATTAGCTCTGGAAGATGGCTCCAAAAGCAGATGAAGGATTATTTTTTGGTTACTCAAGTATCTCAAAGGCCTTCAGAGTAGATAATGAGAGAAGAAAGGTGGTAAAAGAAACAATCAATGATACTTTTGATGATACCACTCAGTCAGATAATGATGAGCTGACTATTCATACTGATCTTGAGTCAATTAATCACCTTTGTGATGAATTACTAACTACATCTTATGAGTCTGATCTAACTCAGACTGAGGATCCAGAATATCATAGTCAACAACATCAAGACTCTAAGAGTGAAGATGATGAAATGCCATGAAAATCATATACAGAGATCAACAATAAACAGTCTGATGATGTTCAAACTGAAGAAACTCAGACTGAGGGTATTCAGAATGAAGAGGTGCAGGAGTCTGGTCCCAGTAATGTGAAGAATGTAAAAGAAAATCCATTAACAAACATTATTGGAATATTAAGTGATGGTGTTATAACTAGACACAAGACTGCAACTGCAAATTTATGTTTCTACACCAACGTTCTGAGTCTGATGGAACGTAGGAAGGTTAAAGAAGCTTTACTAGATGAAGATTGGGTATAAGGAATGCAAGAAGGATTGTCAGAATTCATCAGAAACAATATTTGGAAGAAAGTCCCGCGTCCATTAAACAAGACCATCATTGGTCTCACGTGGATCTTCAGTATTAAAATGGATCAAGATGGTGTGGTGATAAGAAACAAAGCAAGATTGGTAGCTTAGGGGTACAAACAAGAAGAAGGCGTAGATTATGATGAAACCTTTGCTCATGTGGCAAGAACTGAAGCAATCAGACTGTTCTAGCTTATGTTTCATTCAAGGACTTCATGGTACATCAGATGGATGTGAAGAGTGCTTTTCTGAATGGAGATCTGCAAGAAGAAGTGTATGTAAAGCAACCTCCAGGTTTTGTTTATCCCAACTTTCCTCATCAAGTTTACAAAATAAAAAAGGCTTTATATGGTCTCAAACAAGCTCCAAGAGCTTGGTATGAGACATTGTTACAATTTCTTTTTATATAAGCAACTTTAAATGAGGCTCCATTGATAAAACACTTTTTATAAAGAAAGAACAAGGGCAAGTCATTTTAGTCCAAATATATGTTGATGATATCATATTTGGGTCTACAAATGCAAAATTGTGTACATGGTTTTCAAATCTAATGTCAAGTCAGCACAAAATGAGCATGATGGGTAAACTTAAATTTATTCTTGGATTGCAAGTTGAAGAAAAAACAGAAGGCATTCATAAATCAGCGTAAGTACATTCGTGATCTTTTAAATAAATTTCATTTAAATCATTCTCATAAATGAAAACACCCATGAGTACCTATGATAAGGTGTATAAGGAAAAAAATAGCAAGTCAGTCTGTCCAGAAACATATAGAGGAATGATTGGGTCTTTGTTATACTTAACATCAAGCAGACCTGATTTCATGTTCTTAACATGTTTATGTGCAAGATATCAAGCTGACCCAAAATAATCTCACTTAAAACCTGTTAAAAGAATATTCATATATCTTAAGAGTACTCCAAATCTTGGATTATGGTATCCTAAAGAATCTGGATTTGATCTAATTGGTTTTACGGATGCAGACCGTGCAGGATGTAAACTAGACAGAAAGAGCACTTCAGGTGGATGTCAGCCCTTGAGAGGCAAATTGGTCAGCTGGTCAAGCAAGAAACAGAACTCAGTTTCTACTTCTACTACTGGAGCTGAGTATGTTGCTGCAGGAAGTTGTTATGCTGAGTTACTATAGATGCAATATCAACTTGCATACTTTGATATCAACATCAAAGGAACTCCAATCATGGGTGACAACAAAAGTGCAATCCAGATCACAGAGAATCCAGTATTCCACTCAAGAACTAAACACATTGAAATAAGCCATCATTTCATTAGAGACTGTGTTGAGAAGGGGAAGGCCAGACTGGAATTTGTAGCCACACATGATCAACTGGCAGACATTTTTACAAAGCCTCTCAATAAGGACAAGTTTTTCTTTCTCTTAGGAGAATTGGGAATGATAAATCCTTAATTTAACTAGGTTTCAAAAATTTCAGTCTGATTATGTGCTCAGATTGAATGAGTTTTAGTCTGACTGTCTGCTCAGACTGAACAATAAATTCAAATGCATAATTATATATACTACAAGTTTTTTTTTTAATTGAGAATATTTGGTCATTTTTTTTTTTTTACTTTTTTTTTATTTTCTTAAAAGTGACTTAAGTTTAGGGGTAAATATTGTTTTTATATGAAACTGAGGGTTATATTTGTAAATTTTGTAACTTAGTTCCTTTAACGTAATTCAATTGTAATTTAACCTAATTCTTTTCCTTTCTCTATATCTACTTTCTTAATCTTATTCAAAACCTTCAACGATTATCAATGGCAGATAATAATATGATTCTTCATGTCACCAACAATATGATAGCAGGTGTTGAGTTCAATCAATGAGTTCAAGTGAAAGATAACAACAGGGTAGCCAATGTGATTATTCTAGAAAATCGTCAAAACATGGGATTTGAACAGATCTGTGAGTTCATGATCTCTCATCCTCTTCATGGTGTGTACTTTAGAGAAACTGTATTATACCCACCTGTACTTTGTGAATGGTGATATACATGTACAACCAATGATGATCCTACTGCAATTACGGGTACATAAAATGATGATGGGGCTTCAATAACCATCACTGAAGAAACAATAAGGGTTGCTCTTCTCCCTACTGAACAAGAAGCTGGAGAAAGTGGATTTCAAGACCAAACAACAAGCAAAGGATGAAGCCTTACCATTAGTAGGTCAACATGTGGTAAAAGGGGTAATAGAGTATGAAATGAATCTAGGTAAATGGAAACTTTTGTTTTCTAGTATTTCAAGGAGTTTGGGGGGGAAAAGGTAGGGTCTTTAAATCAAATGAATGAATTTGAAACTCACATATTCCATTCAATGGTAACAGGTCGAAGAATATCATATCCTACACTTTATTTTGATGAGTTATTATCTTTGATAACAAAGCCTAAAAGGATTTTCAATGTACCTTTTATAAGACGTTTATCACTTTGTTTTGAGCAAGTCTTGGGGAGATGGGCATGTGGTCAACTTAATCAGATTTATTACGTATGTCAAACTCCAAGACTGACATACAAAAGTTTTTCTTATATCACAATTAATGAGGCAGGTGGGGTTGACACATGTGGTGCTTCAATGGATAGAAAATCCATTCATTGACTTGTCTGAAACTGAGTCTGAGAACCTAGACTCGGAGGAGGGAGGATCTAACCCAGATGCAGGGAATAACTTGAATGAAGAAGATGATGATCAACAAATGGTCAATGTTGAGGTTGGAAATGATGGGGATGGGAATGATGGTGACAACCAAGGAGCATATTCTCCACATGAATACTCAGGTATGTAAAACATCCCTCTCCACATCATTCTGAAAGTAACCCCTCTCAGACTGATGACGTCTCATACTTTCAACCTGAAATGCTTTCATATCAAGAGGCCAACCCATCGAATTCACAAGATTCTCTGGAGAATGATCACATATCTAGCCCTTCACTAAATCAAGCACTGATGGACTCTCCAATCCACGAGGTTCATAGTCATTAACTACCCTCCAGTGCTGCAGTACACTCCACACTCCCTCTACTAGAGTAGGAGGTGGTTATGACTGCTGAGACTACCCAAAGCCAAATTAGAGTAGTCAGATTGGAGAAACAAGTTATTGCTGCCACACTGAAACATGTGGTAAGCATTGAAGAAGATATCCCACTCATGGATATCCTTGTACTTAGTATGGGAACACCCCCCCTCACTTGCTTCAAAGCCTATTTCAAAGGCACTTTTCACTAGGTCAGTACTAGTTAACACAAATAAACCACTAAATCTTGCACACTCTACTGCATAAGTTGACAATGCCTTGCTCCGGAAACTGAGTGAGGCACATACTTCTATTTCTATGACCAAAGATCTCTGTCCTAGTGAACAGGATAGATGCGAGGTTACACCACCCATTCCCACATTTGTGTCCAGTGGTCTCTTCCCTAGTCAACATGGGAGATGTTAGGATACTACAACCTTTCCCAATATGTCTATTCAATCTGACTCTCGGTCTGAGGTTGCATTGACTGTGTCTATCCTTCTAAAGGCCATTAAGGACATGTTAACTCAGTTTGATGACAAGGTGAGTGGAATCCAGACTAAGATTAGTGTTCTCAAGGATCAAAATTCAAAGGAGTTAGCTTATTTGATGGTTTTGGTGCTCAACCTGACCTCTGAGATTGGTAAAATTAGAAAGGAGAAGCGGTGGGTGAAGTTGTTTTGGGTGCCCAGACTCAGGGGGAGAAAAGTGGTGATATTGGTGAGTCTGATCAACAGAAATTGAAAAGAAAAAGGAAAGGGTCACAAGTTAAGCGGGAGAAAAAGCAGAAGAGGTATAAAAGAAAGCTTAGATATGATTATGAAAATGAAAAGACTGAAGAATACTTTATAACTAAAAGTGATGTTACACTCACTTCATCTGAAGCAGAAGCCTTTGGTTCAAATCAACCTAATGCATTGGATGTTGATGGGATTGATCTGGGTGAGACTGATCCTGATTATGTACATCCACTAACTGACTATGCAAAAAGAATTAACTCGTCAGATTTTGAAGAACAAGTAGCTCTGTATGATAAATCTAAGCCAACTGAGATTGAAAGTTACTGTTGTAAAGGAAAGGAGAAAGCTGTGACAGAAGAAGATATGTTGAAAATAAGAGCCAAACAGTTGAAGACAAATGTTGATAAAGAAGCAATTCTAAGTAAATCAGCTTTCATTGCTGGTATATCTATAGAAAGATACTCGAAATATATTCAAGGCTTACATTCTGAAAGATTTGAAGCTGAGTCACAAAGCAAGCCAATTTATGAAGTAAGAGACTCATGTGATGTTGCAGCAGAAGAATTAGAAGCTAAGATGAAAGAAGAAGAGTTGTTGGAACATAAAGAAGACAAATTTAGAATCAAGGCTGATGAGGAAATGTCACAAAGGGTTCAAAGAGAGCAAGCTAGAATGGAGTTTATTGAAAAATCATTTGTCAAACGTTAACTGAGCGGTAGCATTGTTCATCTTTATTGCACTGAAACACATGGGAAATTACATCTGAAATGCCTACTAAAAAATGGTAAGGTGTTTAATATTGCAGTGGAAAGAATGCAATCTCTTGGGCTGGATGAAAAGAAACGAATTGCCAAGCTGAGTACAAGATTGAGTAATGTTGAACATCAGACTGTGGTGAAAAGAAAGGCTATATATAATTTTAATGTTGCATACTTCTTGGAGCTGATTCCTGAAGAAGATTACAAGCATTTATGCACTGCAAACAGATGTCACAAGGGAGCCAAATCTCTTGGATTAGAGTCTCAGTCTGATCATCTTGTACCTGCAAAAATTAATTTTCAAGAAAGAACCTATGTGAAGACTGAAAAACATGACGGTTTATGCTATATTGACTATGCTAAAGCTGAATGTTTTCAAGAGAAGAATGAATTGTACAAATCATCTATATCAGTGCATTTCATTAATGAATGAATGCAAGACTCCTCAATGTAGGCCTTTCAGATTGAAGCTGGGCAGTTGGTTGTTCAACAATTTAAGAAGAATTGAAGACATTGGGAACATTGGCGACACGGTTGAAAGAATCAAACAGGAGTACGAAATTATGAACAATAAATCTGATCAAGAGATGGAAAGATTGTTGAAGTGGAAGGAAAATAAAGGAGATTGGATGAATACAACTTTGAAGCCAACTACTTGGTACTCATCAACAAAGCCAAAGTCTAAGTCTAGGAAAAAGTAGTTTTTATCGCAAACTTTTTGTTTAAATATCTTTTTGTTTGTGTTTGTTTTATACTTTGAGTATGTAATTGTAAAAGACTTTAATATAAACAAATAGGGAAAGATTATTGGGAAAATCAACAATTTAACCCAAGTTATAAATCTGTTAGTTAAGTCTCAGTCTGGCTGATTTTGAGTCTGAGAGAAAAAATCAGTCTAAGTCATTTTGAGTATGAGTGACTTGAGTCTGACTAAGTGGTCAGACTCAGAATATGTCTTTCACCGAAATTTTAGATAGTTTGTTAGGCATATCTTCTATCTTATTAGAAGATTTGTTTAGATTCGATATTAACAAGCTCTCTATAATTGTGTATAAATAGAGAGCTTGAGTCATTGAATTTGGTGACGTTTTTGATAATCTTTATTGAATATACTAGGTGTTATTCATTTCTTGTTTAAGTTACAATTCCGCTATAAACTTTATTGAAGAACTGTGTGTTTATCAAACGTGATATTAACATTTGAATATTGATTTGTAATTGATTCGATGTGTAAAAAAATTAAGTTAATTAACTAATTATCTAGTCATTGGGATCTTACTAAGACATAACAAACATACGATCGATTTTCCTTTCCCATTCCAAGCAAACTTCCGGATCCGATCCACCCGGAAATCCGGTTACTCTGTCACTTTGAATTCTTCGGTTTCTCTAGTCTCACCACGTCTAGGTTTCCTTTGAAACCCTTCTTGTATATTGTGCATAGCATCTCTGAGATTCGTCAAGAAATCAGGATCCTCCCAATTCATCTTCTTAATTGATTATTTTTTTATTTTATTTTGTTTAATTGAAATCAAGAACACGAAGAACAAGAAGAAATCAAGAGCCAAGTGTGGCTCTGATACCACTAATGATACGTAATCACAACAGAAGACTAACATAAAGATAGAGTGTTAATTGAATTAGACCTATAAATCAATCAACGAATTATAACACAATTAAGACCTATTGATTTGATTTTGAATCAATATAGATAGTGCCATCTAAAATTGAAACAAAGGCGAATCGAAGCAATAATTCAAAGAAAAGGATAAAAACCTTGATCAAAAACGAATATATGTGTTCTAGAATGAATAAAATCGTTTAAATTAGAAAATAAATCATAAAACGTAAAAAGGAAAGTGTACAAGTCCGTTGTGGTCCGAAACTGGACCATTGCGCCGCAATGGTTTCATTTGTGTCGCAGCGGGGAAGTTTCTAGAACCACAAGTGCAGCTACCACCTCCACTACGCCGTAGTTACATTGACTGCGCCGAAGGCTCCATCCAGTTTCTTGGTTCTCAAATGCGTAGCAGTGATATCCTGATGCGTAGCGATGAGTTCTAAAGTGCACTTTTTAGTCCAACAAGTCTCTAAAGTAACTAAACAAAACCCCTAGCCATGGTTCCTTCAAAAGATTCATACCCAATCATCAATACTAAGTGTTGATCACCTGAAACCGTTTCATCCCCTCCTCATTTAAAAGGAATTGTTCTCAATTCCGAAATGCCATCATCATCGAGATAAGGAGATAAATCACCAACATTGAGAGTAGCATGAACCCCATAATCACCCGGAAGTTCAACCTTGTAAACATTGTCATTAATCCTTGCAATTATCTTGTAAGGTCCTTCATCTCGCGGCATAAGTTTGTTCTTTCATTTACCTAGAAATCGTTCTTTCCTCAAATGCTCCCATACCAAATCACCTTCTTCAAATAGCCTCAGCTTTCGATTCTTATTAGATTTCTTTTGAAAAGCCGCATTTAGTATCTTGACACAATCACATACTTGTTGATGAAGCTTCATCATTGACTTCAACTTTGACTCAGCATCTGAATGAACCAATTCGTCCTTTGGTAATGGAATTAAATCCAAGGGAAAAAAGGGTAAACACCAAAAAAGACTTCAAATGAAGAATGTCATAAGTGGGAGATCTAATGTAAGCAAATTCTGCATGGGCAAGTTTAACATCCCAATCCTTTTGACTCTTGCTAACCAATCCATATAACAAAGTTCTCAACGTTCGATTCGTCACCTCCGTTTGACCATCCGTTTGAGGATGATGAGAAGTACTAAACAACAACTTAGTTGCCACTTTTCTCCATAGAGTGTTCAAAAAATAGCTTAGAAACTCCGTGTCCCGATCAGAAACTATAGTTTTTGGAATTCCATGTAGACGCTCAATTTCCCGATAGTGTAAATTGGCAACATTACTAGCATCATCCGTCTTATGACAAGCCACGAATGCGCCATCTTTGAAAATCGATCAATTACCACCATGATAGCATTCTTACCTCTCTTAACCAGTGTTCAAAGCAAGATTAAGGCAACACCGAATTAGTACCCGATGTACAAAAGAGTTCGGATACATCTAAGACCCAAACAAATAACCATAACATAAAATATCTCAAAATGGGATACACGCTATAATCCGCGTATCGAATTTTATAAATAGCAAACACCCTAGTCATTTTAAGGTATCTTAAACATACGATTTTTAAATTTATTACCCATATTCTTAATATTTTCCTCCAAATTTATATTTGTTCTCACATCCGAGGTAATCCGGGGGAATTTTTACATGAACTGTTAACTCAGTTACCTTTATTACCTTTGTTATTGTAGATAGAGAGAACATAGATGAAATACTAGTTCGAATGTATTCTTCATATTAGCTTGTTAAAAGCGCGCCTAGGCTCGACTCTAAACTTGTAGGTATTTTTTAACCTCTAGGAAAGACTCATTCATAAAGCGCACCTAGGCGCAAGACCTTGGGCTTAGCCTCATATGGGCTCACAAGCGCCTAGTAAATATACAAATCCTTTTAACTCCTTTTTTAATATGACCAATAAATAGCATAGGCTTGAGCTCTTTTGTACATTTCAGTAAATTTCTAATTGCATACCTTCTAAATTGCCTTATTTCCAATAAATAAAATATTTTGTTTGATATTTTAGGTGTTATACTCGTATTTGAGTTATATAGACATCACACTCACACACACACACACACACACACACACACACACACACACACACACACACACACATATATATATATATATATATATATATATATATATATATATATATATATATATATATATATATATAGAGAGAGAGAGAGAGAGAGAGAGAGAGAGAGAGAGAGAGAGAGAGAGAGAGAGAGAGAGAGAGAGAGAGAGAGGGGGTTCAAATAGAAACCATAGGAATAACTTTTTAACAAATCATTTTAAAACTCATTTAAATTAATAATTAACTTCAAATTAACTTATGTAGAGTATAACTAAGTTTTATGAAAAAGTTATTATACATTTAGAACAAGCATTTAATTATCTTTCTAACGAGCACCCACTTAATATACTTTTGACGACTATTTTTTTAATAATCAAGAGGAAAAATCTGCATGGGATAAGAAAATGATTAGATATTTTAATAATAAGTGGAATTTCTGTCTTAAGCATGGTGTTATACAAGATGAGGATGAAGAGTCTATAGAGGAGGTGGAAGAAGTAGTTACTGGGAACATTGAACAAGTTATAGCAGATGAATTGGGGAGGAAGAATGTATATGGGGTAGAGAAAGGTGTTGGTAAGAATATTAAGAAATGATAAAAGTTGATTTATGGAACATAAGAGGTATCAATAAGGCTTCTAAGGAAAGTGAAGATAGGAATTTAATTAGAGAAGAATATTTGTCTATATGTGGTATTTTAGAAACACATTTAAGAGATAAGAAGTTGAATGAGATTTCTCTAAAAGGTTTTGGGAGCTGAAGTTGGTGTTCTAATATGCAGTGTAGTCCTAGTGGATGTAGAATTTTACTTGGATGGAATAATAATATTGTGAATGTACATTTGGTGTTTCAGAAAAAGATCAAGCTATGTTATTATATGTTGTAGATATCACTCAGAGTATGAGATGGTATTTGACTATAGTTTATGTTGAAACTTTTAGAAGAGAAAGAAGATCATTATGGGAAAAATTAAGAGTACAAAATCAGGTTGTGCATAATTTCCCATGGGTTACTATTGGTGATTTCAATGTTAGATTTCATTAATGATAATGAAGTTGAATATTTGTGTGGTGATGGGGTAATCTGTTTAAGAATACTAAAAGTTGCAGAGCTACATCGCAATCAGCTCAAATTCAAGTTGACATGTTTCCATTTGATGAGGTAAAGAAGAAGAAAGATGTTGAAACACATAAAGAATATAATAATGCTGTTGATTGTGAGGAGAAGTTTCTATTCCAAAAAGTAATGATTGACTGGTTAAATGAAGGTGATAGAAATAGCGCTTTTTTCACAGAGTTGTTAAAGGAAGAATGCATAAAAATAGAATTTGTGATGACGCTGGTATCAAGTATGAAGGAGTTTCTATTAATAAGGTTTTCATTGATCATTTTCAGCAATTTTTGGCTTGTTCTGTGAATGTGGATAGTTTTGTTAATCCTAATGGTTTATTTTCTAAGAAAGTTTCTGCTGAAGATTCTGATGCAATGTGTGTGGTATTTACAGATGATGAGATTGAAATGGCAATGTTTGGAATTTGGGATTCTAAGGCTCCTGGACCAGATGGATACACATATAAATTTTTTAAAGAAGCATGAAGTGTGATTTGGTACTGACATTTGTGCAGCAATTAAAGATTTCTTTCATACTGGTGTATTACCAACTCGTATAAATGCTACAACTATTTCACTTATTCCAAAGATGCATACACCTTGAAAGTATCATATTATAGGCCTATTCATTTTTGTATTGTCTTATACAAATGCTTTAGTAATATTATTACTAATAGGTTAAAAATGTGTTAGGGAAGATTGTTAGTAAAATTCAGAGTGCATATATACCAGGAAGGCATATTAGTGATGATATTTTGGTGACTCAAGAACTCATGAAAGGGTATGACATAAATAATGGTCTAAGCAGATGTGCATTGAAAGTTGACCTCCGGAAAGCTTATGACACTATAAATTGAAACTTTCTAGAGAATATACTTAAGCAGTTTGGTTTTCGAGAGAAAATGGTTGGGTGGATTATGACTTGTATAAGTGGTTCCAGGTTTTCTATCAATGTTAATGGAGAGCTACCAGGGTTCTTTAATGGTGGTAGAGGACTGAGGTAAGGGAATCCAATATCCCCTTACCTCTTTACTTTAGTCATGGATGTCTTGACACTGGTACTATAGAGGAAAATAGATGGAAATAGGAACTTCAAATGTCACAGGGGATGTACTGGTTGTATCTCATTTATGCTTTGCTGATGATTTACTGGTTGTATGTCATGGAGATGTAGAGTCAGTTAAGACAATTTAAGCTGCATTGGAAGAGTTTAGTGGCTTATCAGGATTGCTTCCAAACATAAGTAAGAGTTCTATATGTTTTGAAAGTGTTAAGAAAGAAACTTAGGCTAATATACAAAAAATATTAGGATTTAGTGTGGGATCTTTTCCTGTGAGGTACTAGGGTGTTCCCCTGGTGTCTAAGCAAATTGGAGTGAAGGATTGTAAAGGATTGGTTCAAAAACTTAATAACAAAATTTGTGATTGGAAGAATAAATGTTTGTCTTATGCAGGTAAATTACAATTGATCTCTTCAGTACTTGCTTTAATTCAGGAGTATTGGATGACAGTATCCAAACTACCTTCCTCACTCATTAAATCTATCAACAATTTATTCAAGGATTTTTTTAATGGAGCTCTGATGTTAATAAAAAGGGTGGTGCAAGAGTTGCTTGGAAGGAGGTTTGTTTACCTTAAAGTCAAGGTGGTTTGGGATTAAAGAATATGGAAAAGTGGAATGAAGTTTTTATGATCAAGCATATATGGAACTTACTGAGTAATCAAGACACTGTATGGGTGCAATGGGTTAAGCATAACATATTAAAAGATATGAATTTCTGAACTGTTGGTAAAAGCAGACAAGCTAGTTGGGTTTGGAACTACTTGTTGGATTTTAGAGATAAGGTAAGAAATAAAATTATAATCAACATTGGTAATGGTATGTTTGCATCTATGTGGTATGATAATTGGAGTTCTTTGGGACCTTTATGCAATACTATTAGTCCTAGGGAAATTTTTGCTGCTAAGCTCTCATATAATGTTACAGTTGTTGATATGATTGATGAAGGGGGTGGAAGTTACCTCCAGAATGGTTGGGGAGATGGCCCATGTTGCAGACACTTCAGCTCCTTTGTTGTCACCATTATTCCTAACTCCATCATTACCAACTTCAGCATTTATCATTTGTTGATCACCATCTACATCTCCATCATCACCTGCATTTGAATCAGAACCTTCTTCTGCTTCCGAGTCTGGTTTATCAGCCTCAGTTACGGATAAGTCAATAAAAAGATTTTCAATCCATTGAAGCATGAGAAGGTGTTAACCCCACCTTAGACTCGGTGATTGTGATATATGAAAAGATTTTATATGTGAGTTTGGGGGTTGGGTATTCATAGAAAGTTTGCTCAAGCTGACCATATGCCACCCTTCCCAAAACTTGTTCAAAATATAAGGATAACATTTTGATAAAAAGAACATTGAAAGTTTTTTTTGGGTTTTGTGGTCAGGAAAGGTAATTCATCAAAGTAAAGTTTAAAATATGATATTCTTCTACCAGTGACCATAGAATGAAAAAGATGAGTTTCAAACTCATTCATCTCATTTAGTGAATCCACTTTACCCCCTAAACTTCTGGTAATGCTAGAAAATAAAAACTTCCAATTCCCTTGAAACATCTCATATTCTATCACTCGTTTGGCCACAACCTAACCTACCCATGGTAATGCCTCATCTTTTGCCTGTTATTTGGTCAGTCTAGGTTGAAATCCACCTTCACCAGCTTCTTGTTCAGTGGGGAGAAGAAGAGCAGCCCTTATTGTTTCTTCGGTGATTATGATGGTAGCCCCACCATCTTTGTATGTTCCAGTAATAGAAGAATGATCATCATTTATTATACAAGTGTGCCACCATTAACACAGTACTGGTGGATATAAAACGGTTTCTCTAAAATACGCACCATGAAGAGGATGAGATCTAATAAACTGACAGATCGGTTCAAATCCCATGTTTCGTCGATTTTCTGGAATAATCACATTGGCTACCCTGTTGTTATCTTTCACTTGAACTCGTTGGTTGAACTCCTATCATGTTGTTGGTGACATGAGGAATCATATTATTGTCTGCCATTGACGATCGCTAAAGATTTTGAAAAAGACTAAGAAAGCAGAGATAGAGAGTGAAAAAAAATTTAGGTTAGATCTCAATTGAATTGAATTTAAACTAATAGAGCGAAGTTAAAGGAACTAAGTTACGAAATATACAAAAATAACCCTCAGTTTTACACAAAATCAATATTTACCCCTATACTTAAGTCAGTTTCAAAAAAATTAATATATAAATAGTTACTATTAAAACATCGAAATTAGTTTAGAATTAACATAACTACATTTTAATTTATTTTTATTCTGAGCACTCAGTCAGATCGAAACTTTTTCAGTCTGAGCACACATTGAGGCTGAGATTTTTGAAACATTGTTAAATTAAGGATTTAACATTCATAATTCTCCTAACATATAGAAAAACCTGTCCTCACTCGGAGGCTTAGTAAAAATATATGCAAGTTGATCATGTGTTGCCACAAACTCTAGTCTGACTATTCCTTTTCCACACAGTCTCTTATGAAATGATGTCTAATTTCAATGTGTTTGGTTCTTGAGTGAAAGAATGGGTTTTCAGTGATTGGAATGGCACTTTTTTTTTGTCACACATGATTGGAGTTCCTTTGATGATGATATCAAAGTCTGCAAGTTGGTGTTGCATCCATAGACAATGAGCACAACAACTCCCTGCAACAACATACTTAGCTTCAGCAGTTGAAGTAGCAACTGAGTTCTGTTTCTTGCTTGACCAGCTGACTAATTTTCCTCCCAAGAGCTGACATATACGTGATGTACTTTTTCTATCTAGTTTACACCCTGCATAGTCTGCATCTGTGAAACCAATTAGATCAAATCCAGATTCTTTAGGATACCATATTCCAAGATTCGGGGTACCCTTCAGATATCTGAATATTCTTTTTACAGCTTTTAAATGAAATTCTTTTGGGTCAGCTTGATATTTTTCTCATAGACATATTGAGAACATGATATCAGGCCTGCTTGCAGTCAAGTATAGAGAGACCCAATCATTCCTCCGTAAGTTGCTTGACATACTAACTTGCCATTTTTGTCTTTATGCAACTTATCAGAGGTAGTCATGGGGATTTTCATTTCTGAGCATGATTTAAAAGAGAATTTCTTTAACAAATTATGAATGTACATCCTTTGATTTATAAAAATACCATCTGGTTTTTTATCCACTTGCAAACCAAGTTTGAAAACCATGTACACAATTTTGCATTTGCAGACCAAAATATAATGTCATCAACATATATTTGGACTAAAATGACTTCACCTTTCTCTATCCTTATAAACACTGTTTTATCTATGTAGCCTCTTTTAAAATTGTTTTGAAGAAGAAATTGTGACTATGTCTCATACCAAGCTCTTGGAGCTTGTTTGAGACCATATAAAGCTTGTTTAATTTGTAAACATGATCAGGAAAGATGGGATCAAAAAAACCTAGAGGTTGCTTTACATATACTTCTTCTTGTAGATCTTCATTCAGAAAAGCACTCTTGACATCCATTTGATAAAAGTATATAGTCCTTGAATGCAGCATAAGCTAGGAACAGTCTTATTGCTTCAATTCTTGCCACATGAGCAAATGTTTCATCATAATCAATGCCTTCTTCTTGTTTGTACCCATGCTCCATTAATCTCGCTTTGTTTCTTATCACCACAATATCTTGATCCATTTTGTTCCTGAAGATCCATTTGAGAAAAATGATGGTCTTGTTTAGTGGACGTGGAACCTTCTTCCAAACATTGTTTCTGATGAATTCAGCTAATTCTTCTTGCATTTCTTTTACCCAATCTTCATCCAGTAAAGCTTCTTCAATCTTTTTGGGTTCCATCAGACTTAGAAAGTTGGTATTGAAACAGAAATTGGTTGTTGAAAGCTTGTGTCTTGTTTTAACACCGTCAGTTGTGGAGTTCTTACAGCTGCAAAGTTTTGAAAAATTCCCCTTTTCCAAAGAAGTTGATTAAGGTGGAATTCCTAAACTCGGTTCCATGATCACTTCTCATTGGTTTTACTAGGGAATTCTTCTGTCTTTTCTCTCTTTTTATCAGACTGATAGTTTCTTCAGCAGCGTCACTTTTAGTTCTTAAGAAAATTACCCAAGTGAAACTGGTGAACTCATCAACTATAACCAGTGTGTATTTCTTTCCACCTTTAATTTCAATGGAAATTGGCCCAAACAGATCCATGTGCAACATGTATAAAGGTTCATCAATTGAGTGCATCATTTTGGAGGAAAATTGTTCCTTAATTTGCTTGCCAAGAACACAAGTTGAGCACACTTTAACTTTAGAATAGGTCAGTTCTGAAAGTCCTCTCACCAATTTATTCTTTGACAAAATATTTATATTCTTTAAGTTTTGGTCAGAGAGTCTTAACCAATTTAGTTCCTCTTTGGTTTCAGTGAACAAGCAAGTCTCAAGCAAGTCTCAACTTCATCATTTGCAGTACTCAGATCCAGTGAGAACACATCCCTTTCCCTTTTTGCCAGGGGTTTGTCTTTTGAATTATAGATAATCCCTGCTTATTTTCTGAATCTGACTTCATTGTCTTCATTTGTGATCTGACTTACATTTGGTAAGTTGCGTTAAAAACCTTCTACGTATGCTACTATTTTGAAAGTTACAGACTCAACATGAATCTTCCCATATCCTCTTGTCATGGAAATACCATTATCACCATATCTTACTTGAGGTCCTACTTCATCTTGTTAGTCTGACAAATGAGACTTGCATCCAGTCCTGTGCCTTGATGCTCCACTATCCAAGTACTATTTTGTGGAGTCCTGCACAGATAAATAAAGAGAATTAGTTCATTTTGGGAACCCACTTTTGAGTGGGTTCTTTTGAGGACTTTTCTACTTTCTTAAGTTCTGAGTAGGATACTCTTTTCCACTCAGATTGAGGATTTCATAGTTCCATTTATTGATTTCTTTCATGCAGTTCATGGAATAATGACCTATGACTGCACAGTATTTACAAGGTTCATTTTTAAGGTTTGGTTTGACCTTTTGAGAAGTTGGAACTAACTTGGTTGAAACACCTATTGGTTTCTTCTGTGGAGAAAAATTAAGAGATTTGTATCTAGGTCTGGACTGAGTGCGTTCTTTACAAAACACAGCTTCATGTCCTCTTTCGCCACAATTGTAATAAGTTCTTTTTGGAGGGGTTTTGGGTTTAACTTTGTTTGGAGGTTTGTTATTAACCATGGATTTCACAATATTGGTTAGTTGTAATAGTTGACTCCCTAACATATCTATGGTTTTGTTCCCATCATTTAGCATTTGATTTTTAGACTTGACTTTAGAAGTTTTGGCACTGACTTGAGGTTTGACTTTTGGTTTGTTTAGTGTGGTTGGTCTGACTTGATTGTTTACACTGATGACCCGAGTAGGTTTGATGTTTAGTGATGAGGTTTGGTCAGACTGAATTTTGCTGAAACAATCAGTCTTAACATTTTCTTTAGAAGTGATGTGTATTTTAGGTAAGTCTTTTAAATTTATAAAATGTATATCAAATGCTAACTACTTAACATAATAGGCAAGTGCACCTTTTGCCCGTAATAGTATAACCACGATAAGTACGGGTGTCGAACACTAGGGGAGCAAAGTGAAATTACGATTATCTAATTTAAAATAATTATTAATAATTAAAACGACACAAATCGGATGGCGGCGTTTGAGTTCCGTACGAACGTATTAAAAACTGATTTTATAACGATTAAAGTAATTAACAAGTAAAATTAAAAATTAAATATCTCAACTATGAAAAACGAAAGTTTGAAAGGTTTTAAAATAAATATGAGAAAAACGTGTTCACTTAGATCTTTATTCCTAATGTTTACCTACATATCTATTAGTGCAATGTCTCCAATTAATTTGTTGGTGATTTCTAATGTAATATATACTTGTTGATCACTATGTGTAAACCTATTAAATTTGTTAAATCCTATTGTTGATCACAATATTCTTTTTCCAATTTCATGCATAAAGTTCTTCAAGTAGTTTGTATGATTTATTAATAATAAATATCATGTAAAAGATTATTTACACTAATTCTTTACCTACCTTAATGCCTTATTAATGATTCATCTAACCCCATATTTTATTCCACCTCTGGTCAATGTTATTCACCATATTATTCAATAATTTAGTTCCTAACACCGATTCAAGTAACATTCATACGTAGATCTACTATATTTCGGATTACTTAGCTATAGATTAGTCATTATAAGCATTAAGACGTGTAATTAACTTAAAATACATGCAAACTATCCAACAAACCAGTTATAAACGTAAATTGAGATGTATTAAAACATTAGTTCATAGAATCTAAGCAAACACTTAAGTTATTAGTTCATAATTGTAGAAAACCTCATATTGAACCAAGGTTCAAAGCATTTAAACATGTTCATCATCTAAATAACGTGCAAAACGATGATTTCTTTGCTCCAAACGTTCTTGATCTTCAAGATTTGGTGTCTTCAACCTCCTAGCAGCAGAAACGAAGTAATAACTGATATCGCTCATTTATACGAGTATTTTATCGCGATATTTATTATGTTTCGAGTCCAAAACGTAATGGAAAGACCCTTTTATGCTTATGTTTGTGTAAAGTTATGTTTTAGGTTGATTAGATGTAATTGGAGCAAAAGAGGTGGATTTTTGGACCTAAAAATGCAAAGGAGAAAATCAAAGTTGGAGATGTTAGAGATGGAGCCGCATTCAGCTAAAGGAGGAAACGCATTCGCCAAGGAAGTCGGAATACGCCGCATTCCGACGTATTGCGGCGCATTCCGAGGGCTGGCAGTTACAATTCAGTTTTTCATTACTAATCATGTGGGGGAAAGCTAAGAGTTAATTAGTTGTTACTTAAAGAAAACGTGGGAAGGCCAGAAAAAAATCATCTTTTTCATTCACAATCGTTCTTCTTGGCATCATATTTTGGAATCACTTTTGAAGGATCAAGCAAGGAACAATCGTTAATTTCACCTTTCACTAAACAATCGTTATTTCGCTTTATTTAGTTACTTGGAGAATATTGGAACTTGTTACTTTCAGTTTTGGTATTGAACAATCTTCTTTATTTTTATTTGCAAATCGAATTATGTCTTTCATTTATATGATTAGTTTCGTTACCGTTATGAGTAGCTAATTTCCTTAAACGTTTGCTTGGATTTGTGATCGTTTGTGTGTTAGATTTTGGGTATGAAATTAGATTGATGTGTAGAGGTTAATCGGGGATCCGTTTGGGTTAATATTTTAATTATATTGTTAGAACTGTTTATACTTTTATTTGGTAATCTAAAAACGGGTATTCGAAAGGAATCCGTAATTTTTACTAAAATAAGAACGAATTAATCGGCCGGTCTTTAGTTGATTTAGAGTTAGCGGTATTCGAAAGGAATCACTAACAACAATTGAAACAAATAAGTAATAACACGAACGCTAGTCAATAAATTAAGAAAAATCGGTTTATTGATTAGTAAGCTATTCGAAAGGAAGTTATAGGTTGATTCTCACACATCGGCTTGGAACTTTATGCACAATTACTTGAGGTGTTAACTATATTCGAAAGGAATAGTTGCATGGTTAGGTAATTGGAGAAATCCGGTATTCGAAAGGAACATAGGATATTACATTAGAAGTTTATCGACATTTTCATACCTAGGAAATAACACACATTCGTAAACGGTCCGAGCAAGCGTATTTTATCCATATTTGAATTAAGAAAAGTATTTTTATCGTTAGTATAATCAAGTCTTCTTAAGACTAAAACCCAAATTGTTACTTGTTATCTCAAAACTAAAATTCTCGATTATAAATAGTCCCCGTGTTCGAACCCGATATTTACCTATACTATTTTACAACCGACAAGGGTACACTGCCCGTGTAGTAATCTAGTAAAAGTTTATTTTCGGTAAACTAGATTTTTCACATCAAGTTTTTGCCGCCGCTGCCGGGGACTTGATTTAGTTGAGATTTTAGTTTTTGTTTGTTTACTTGTTTGGAATATTTTCACGGGTGTTTGTTTGTTGCGTTGTGATTTTCAGGTTATTGTTAGTGGATGTTTACGAGGTCCCAAGGGAAGCAAGTAAACATCCCTCTTTCTGACCCGGAAAGACTTTTGAGACGAAGAGGATTAGGAGCAGCAGTTGTTTATAGTGAGAACGAATCTTCCGAAGAGGAAGTGGAAGTAGTATTCGAAGAAGAAATAGCAGAAAAGCGAGACGGAAACGGAGGAGGAGCTGTTATTCAACCCAATCCTTTTGACATACCGATGATCAATCAGGAACCGGGTAGTACCACCAACGAATGGGTCAGCTATTGTTGCACCGGACATTTTGACGGACATTTTAAGGCCGACCCGCATAAGCATGTGGCGAATTTCATGGAAACATGTAAAATATTCCGATATGGAGCGGGTCATGAGGAAGGTATTATGTTGAGTTTATTCCCATCGTATCAAACGGGGGAGGCGAAAACATGGTTCAACGAGCTGGAACCGGGCTCAATCGAGAGTTGGGAAGCTATGAGAGAAAGTTTTGTGACGAGGTTCTTTCCACCCATTTTGGGTAGGAAGCTGCTGAACCAAATCAGGTCTTTTCAACAATGGGATAATGAGACCATCACGGACGCTTGGGTTAGACTTAAAGAGTTTTTAAGAAATTCCCATGGACATGATTTGGATCGAGAGGAAGTAATAGACATTTTCTATTACAGTTTGGATAGTCGTTCTCAACACGACTTGGATTTGGCGGGTGGTGGTAGTTTCTTGTATAAGTCACCAAATGAGGCTCATAGAATGATGGAAGATCAAGTCCAAGCTAGAATTGCTAGGGACCGGGTTAGTAGAAACAGAAGAGTACGGGGAACTGTGAATCAAGTAGAAGGGGGAAGTAGTAGTGGTAATAATGAAGTGGTAAACGAAATCAAATCTTTGGGGGATGAGATGAAGAATCGGTTGGGACGTTTGGAAAAGGATGTCCATTTGGTTAGGAATGGATGTGGGAAATGTGGAGGACCTCATTACACGGAAGATTGTGAACCAAAAACCGAGGAAGTAAACTATGCCAACTACGGTTACCAAAGCCGTAGTAATTACCCAAACCGTTCGCAAGAAGGAGGAAATAGTGGGTATGGTAATCAGAATCGGGGCAATAGAAATGAGGCACGTTTTCAATCCAACCAATCAAAACCAAGGGAAGAAAATGGAGATTCGAGTTTCACGGAGATGATGAAAGATTTTGTGTATACACAAAAGGCGACCAATGATTTGTTGGCAAACTTGATGAAGGGGTTTAATGAGAAACTAGAACAAAATCAGCGGAACACTCAAGCAAACATGCAAGATCTAGAGCGGAAATGTGAGAGACTAAACGAGAGATTTTCAAACCGACCAACGGGTCAAATGCCGAGTTCAACCCAACCCAACCCGAGACCAAACCAAAACAACAATGGAGGATCGTCGAGTCAAGGGTTAAGATACATACCACCGAATAACCGGGATGAACATGTTAATGCTATTGAGACTAGGTCTGGTTTTAAGTATGGGGGATTTGGAGAAAACGAGTTGAACAAGAAGAAAAATCAAAACGGTGTTGTAGCAACAGGGAATGCGCTGCATTCATCTGGAATGCGCCGCATTCCGACATCCGTGGCTTATCCAATTGTCAATGCTTTACCTGATGCGACTCCGGACCTTGGGAATGCGCCGCCAGTTCCTGGAATGCGCCGCAATGAGCCTGTTGGCAGCGATTCTGAAGAAGAAGAAGAGATTGAAATGGAAACTCGACCCGGGAAGAAACCAATGGTTCCTAACAAAGAAAAGGAGCTTGAAATTGAAGTTGAGGGAGCATATAAGCCGCATATTCCATATCCGCAACGGCTTAGGAAGGAGAAAAAAATGGAACAATACGGGAAGTTTATTGAATTGATGAAAACCGTTAAAATTAACGTTTCTTTAGTTGATCTCATTTCAGGTATGCCCAACTATGCCAAGTTCATGAAGGAGTTAGTAAGCGGTAAAGGAGATCACATGGAGAAGATAACCGCGTTCCTTAATGTCGAATGCTCGGCCATTGTGAAGAGGTCGATTCCACCCAAACTTGAAGACCCAGGAAGTTTCTTACTCTCTTGCACTTTTAATGATAATTTTACTTTTAGTGCATTAGCGGATTTAGGGGCAAGCATTAATTTAATGCCTAACTCTATTTACACTAAACTTTCCTCGGGTGCTTTAACACCAACCCGCATGAGCATAAGATTGGCCGATCGATCTTACCAATACCCATTGGGTATTGCGGAAAACATGCTTATACGGGTTGGAGAATTTTTATATCCGGTAGATTTTGTGATTCTTGAGATGGAGGAGGATGAAAAAGTTCCTCTCATCTTAGGAAGACCTTTTCTAAATACCGCGGATGCTATCATCCGTGTTAGGGATACGGAAATTTCATTGGGTTTGGGTAACGAAAGGGCCACATTTTCTCTAAATCAAGCTATGAAACATTCTTATTCAACTGACGAATCTTGTTTTAGAATTGATGTCATAGACGATGCAGATTATGATTTAGATTGGGAAGGCATCTTGGAGGAAGAAGCGGAAATGGAGATGATGAATGCGATTGAGAAAGAAGAGAATGAAGAGAAGGGATCGAACGAAGTGCAAGAGTTGGTGATGGATGATGGGGCAAGGATCAAAACTTCTGTTGAAGATCCCCCGAAAGACTTGGAGCTAAAACAATTACCCAACCACCTTGAGTATGCATTCTTAGAGGGTAATTCTAGTCTTCCCATCATTATCTCGTCTTCACTTTTGGAAGACGAGAAAGTCAAATTACTAACGGTCCTTAAAAGCCATAAAAAGGCTTTCGCTTGGCGCATCTCGGATATTCCGGGTATTAGTTCGGATTTTTGCAAACACAAAATAAATTTTTTGGATAATATAAAACCCGTTGTTCAACGAAAACGGAGACTAAACCCGAACATGCAAGATGTGGTCAAGAAGGAAGTGGTTAAACTTTTGGATGCAGGAATCATCTACCCGATATCGGATAGCCCGTGGGTTAGTCCGGTACATTGTGTGCCTAAGAAAGGGGGGATGACAGTTGTGATGAACGAGAAGAATGAGTTGGTCCCTACTAGAACGGTGACGGGTTGGAGGGTATGTATCGATTATAGGAGGTTGAATGAAGCGACAAGGAAAGATCATTTCCCATTACCTTTCATGGAACAAATGATCGAACGGTTGGCCCAAAATGAGTTTTATTGTTTTCTCGATGGCTTCTCGGGTTATTTTCAAATTCCAATTGATCCCGAGGACCAAGAAAAAACAACATTTACTTGCCCGTTCGGAACATTTGCTTATCGACGAATGCCATTTGGATTGTGTAATGCACCGGGGACTTTTCAAAGGTGCATGATGGCGATTTTTCAAGATATGATCGAGAATTCGATGGAAGTGTTTATGGATGACTTTTCAGTTTACGGGAATTCTTTTGAGGGATGTCTTAAGAATTTGGATAGGATGTTGGCACGATGCGAGGAAACGAATTTGGTACTTAATTGGGAAAAGTGCCATTTTATGGTGAAGGAGGGGATTGTTTTGGGGCATAAGATATCGAGAGCCGGGATTGAGGTCGATAGAGCTAAAATAGAGGTGATATCGAAATTGCCACCACCAACAAATGAGAAAGCGGTTAGGAGTTTTTTAGGACATGCAGGTTTTTATAGGCGCTTCATCAAGGATTTCTCGAAGATTACTAGACCGATGCTGAGATTGCTAGAAAAAGACACGAAATTTGAGTTCTCGATGGATTGTATGGAGACTTTTGGGTTGTTGAAGGACAGATTGACGAATACACCCATTTTAGTTTCACCGAATTGGGATTTGCCATTTGAGTTGATGTGCGATGCTAGCAATTATGCGGTCGGGGCTGTGTTGGGGCAAAGGATTGAAAATCATTTTCGAACGATCTACTTTGCAAGCAAAACTTTAAACGAAGCTCAAAAGAATTACACTACCACCGAGAAGGAGCTATTAGCTGTGGTGTTTGCGTTTGACAAGTTTCGGTCTTATTTGGTGTTGAGTAAAACGGTGGTATTCACGGACCATTCGGCGTTAAAATTTTTGTTCTCGAAATTAGATGCTAAACCAAGACTGATTCGGTGGATTTTGTTGTTGCAAGAGTTTGATGTAGAGATCCAAGACAAAAGGGGTGGATCATTTGAGCTGTTTGGAAAACCCGAGTCTTGGAGAGTTAAACGAAGAGGAGATTAGAGACACTTTTCCGGATGAGCGACTCACATTTGTTGGAAGAGTAGATGGTGAACGGGGACCTTGGTATGCCGATATAGCAAATTACTTAGCGGGAGGAGTTATTAGTAGGGAGCTGAGTTATCAACAAAGAAAGAAGCTATATTCGGATGCGAAATACTATTTTTGGGAGGAACCGTACTTGTTCAGAATGTGTGCCGATGGTATGGTACGAAGGTGTGTTTATGTGGGCGAAACAAGGAAGATTCTTGACGAGTGTCACCATGGCCCAACGGGGGGACTCTATGGACCATCGGTGACGGGCAAGAAAGTATTTGATGCTGGATTTTACTGGCCTACTATCTTCAAGGAGGCGCATACTTTGGTTAGGACGTGTGATTCGTGCCAAAGGCAAGGAACGGTTACAAGACGGGATGAAATGCCACAGCAAAGCATCCAAGTATGCGAGGTGTTCGACATATGGGGCATCGATTTTATGGGACCCTTTAAACCATCTAATCGGAATGTTTACATCTTAGTGCCGGTGGATTATGTGTCCAAATGGGTCGAGGCAAAAGCTCTACCCACTAACAATGCAAATGTGGTTATTGACTTTTTGAGAAGTTTGTTTTGTAGGTTTGGCATGCCAAAGGCGTTGATTAGTGATAGAGGAACTCACTTTGCAAATTCGCAAATGGAGAAAGTGCTGAAACGATACGGGGTACAACATCGATTTTCGACTTCCTACCACCCCCAAACAAGTGGGCAAGTCGAAAACACCAATCGGGCCATTAAGCGTATATTGGAGAAGACGGTGCACAATAACCCGTCACTTTGGTCAAGAAAGTTGGATGAAGCGTTATGGGCGTTTAGAACCGCTTACAAGACCCCGATTGGTACTACTCCGTTCAAGTTGCTATATGGGAAGACATGTCATTTGCCTATGGAGATCGAGCACAAAGCATATTGGGCACTAAGGGAGTGTAGCACCGACTTGGTAGCAAGTGGCGAAACCCGATTTTTGCAGCTACACGAGCTAGATGAGTTACGATGGAATGCTTACGAGAATTCAACTCTCTACAAGGCACGGACGAAAATGGTCCATGATTTGAAAATTCGTCGCAAGGAATTTAAAGAGGGGGACAAAGTGCTGTTGTTTCAATCAAAATACAAGTTCAAAGGACCAAATTTGAAATCCAAGTGGACGGGTCCCTATTTAGTAAGACGGGTTTTCTCGGGAGGTTACTTAGAATTGGAAACGGAGGATGGCGGGTCTTTCATTGTGAACGGTCAAAGGGTGAAACTTTACCTCGAGGAGGACGAGGAAAATGGTATGACATTAGAGGATGGGTTTTACCCATTCTAGTTGAAGGCATAACAAGGAGTCAAGCTAGTGACTCGAGCCAAAAACGAGCATCTTCGGGATAAACCCCGGTTTGTTGTATCTTTTACTTTCTCTTTCGTTTTCTTATTGTTTTTATTAGTTTTAGTAAGTTTGAGTGTTGGGTTATAACTTAGACAAAATAGTTTAACTCCTAAACAATACGCTTAACAACGAGAATAGTGACTTAAACGATTAATGCGGAAGACATTAAAGAAGTTACTACGGAAGACAAGTTAGTGCGGGTGTCCAATCAAGTTACTACTGCTCATAGAGTTGCTACGGAAGAAGTCAAGTTGATGCGGTCATACCAAGTTAATACGGAAGACCAACTTGCCATGCAAGAATAATCTAAGAGATATAATTAGATTATGTTTCCTTTTGTATTTAGATATAGTTTCCTTATTCTAGATAATGATAGTTTTAGATAAGGATAGATGATGTTTCCTAGTTTATCTAGGTCGGCCTCAAGGTCTATAAATAGATAGATCCTTGTATTGATAAAAACACGTTGTATTGATATTCTGAGATTAATACAATTGAGGCTTATAATTAGACAATACTATTTGTTTATTCATATTCATATTTTATTGTTCGACAACTCATAAATATTGAAGTGTTTATACGCTGCTGAACTTCTTCAATAGATCAAGATCTTAACGAAGGGAAACTATTAGATTACATTAGCTAATCCGATCCTGACAAGTGGTATCAGAGCACAGGAGGTGCTTTAGATCCATTGATCAAGAAGTTGATAATCCTCATACGCAAGAGTCACGAAGAACATCATGACTGAAATTGCAATCGGCAAAGTTCCCGTTCTGAACAGCAACGAATTCGACTTATGGAAACTACGAATCAAGCAACACATCTTACTGTCCGACTATACAGTTTGGGATGTGATAATCAATGGCAACAAGCCTGTTGCCACTCCAGGCGCTGATGGACAACCAAGTATTCTTACTCGTACAACATTGTCTGACCTGGAAAGAAGAGAAAAGCAAACCGAAATCAAGGCCCTTAGTATTCTTTTAATTGCTATCCCCAACGAATACCAATCGCAATTTGAAGAATATCAAGATGCAAAATCGCTATGGGAAGCTTTGGAGAAAAGATTCAGCGGAACAAAGAATACCAAGAAGAACAAGAAAGCTCTTCTTAAACAGGAATACGAAAACTTCAATTCCCTGAATGGCGAACGAATGACTCAGACGTTTGATCGATACAAAAAGCTCACAGGAGAGATGATCAGCGCAGGAATAAAATATGAGAAAGATGATCCCAATCGAAAATTCATAAGAGCTCTAAGTAAGGAATGGAAAATCTACACTGTTCCCTATAGACAAGGAGACACCTTGGAAACTTTGGAGCTGGACGATCTTTACAACGATCTAAGAGTTTTTGAAGCAGAGGTGGAAGCAGAAAAATCCAGCAGTAGCAGCCACAGTATTAACAATGTTAATACTGCCCTTGTTACAACTTCTGGAGGACCAAAACATGAAATTGGTGAAGAGATCTCATTCGAAGCTTTCATCTCACAATGCTCAAGTCTCACAAGTGAAGACGTAAAACAGATGCATCAAGACGACTGTGATGAGATTGACCTAAAGTGGCAATCTGCCATGCTGGCTTTACGTGCAAGAAGATTTGTAAACAGAACAGGAAGAAGGTTCAATCCAAGAAATAATGAACGAATTACTTTCGACAAAAGCAAGGTGAAGTGCTACGACTGTAATGAAGTAGGTCACTTTGCTAGGGAATGTCCAAACAAGTCAAAAACCAACAATCCATGAACCACTCAAGACAACAATCAGAGTGCACTCATGTCACAGGACATATTTGGATACGATTGGAGTGACTTAGCTGAAGAAACAAGTCAAAACAGGGCACTAATTTCTGAAGAACAAAATCCTGTTTACGTAGAAGATATTACTACTGTTCACCATGCATGCATACCAGTAGTAATGGATGCTACGGACACTGTTTCTACGGAGAACTTAGTTTCTACGGAGCTAGTATATACTGACCTGGGAATTACAGAAATCGGCAACAACGTTCTTGGATATGACTGGAATGATGATGATCAAGGAGAAACTCAAGACGATGCTCTAATGGCTATTGACTCTTCCTCAACAACTCCTGAAACTCCATCTCTCATGGCCGAGGTAACTTCTAAACTTTGTACTTCTGAGTGTAAAGCTATAATTGTTAAATATAAAAATCATAATCAATTAATGAGTGATTCGATTAAAATCTTAGAAGAACAAAAACGGTCAGCTGCTAGGGTAATTGATAACTTAGAAAATCAGATCAAGTCACACAAAATAAATGAACAAAGTTATCAAGAGAAAATTAGCTTAGTTGAATGGCAAAGAGAGGACTTACTACTTAAACTTTAGATGGCTAGGGAAGAAATCAAAAGATTAGAACAAGAACATGATAAAGTTGAGTTAGCTGTAGGGAAATTAGAATTTGCTTCAAAATCAGTAAATGACCTATGCCAACAACAAATACATGGAAAGGTAAAAGCTGGTTTAGGTTACAAAGAAGTTGCCCCTCCATTTAACCAAAACTATATCCCACCATCCTTAGATGAACCTAGAATTCCTATCTCTCAGACACCTCCAAAGGAATCATTCAATGTTGATCCAATCAACTATGATGAAGTTCTAATTGAGGAATTAGTTGAAGAGAGTAAGCTTAATATTGTGAAAAATAAGGACATTCCTTTAGAAAATCACCTTATCACAATAGAAGGTTGTACTCAACAATCTTCACAAAGTCTAGTGTCTATGCCATGTAATGACCCCATTAAGAATGTCAAAACACCCACTGAAAGAAAAACCAAAACAGCCCCTAAGGAAAACGAAAAGACTTGGAAACATATAGGTAAAAGAGGAAACCAACGAAATATGAACCAAGTAAAAACTCAAAAGGGTCAAATTGTCAAAAGTTCAGGGAAGGGATGTTTTATATGTGGTAAATCAAATCACTATGCAAAAATTTGTTATCACAATCCTCAAAATCAATTGCAAGTGATTCAAAAACCACATTATGGGGTGGGACATACATGAAGGGTTGCACATAAAAACAAATCCATGAACAGTAGTAACAAAATAAACCATGCAAACCATAAATTTGTTACTATGCCTTCAGGAAGAAAAAGTGTTAACAAAAGTAACGTATTTTCTAACAATAAGAATAGAGTTCCTACTGCTAGACAAAAAAAAATTTCTACTGCAAAAGTTAATACGGTCAAATATAACGGTGTTAATACGGCTCGTCCTAATACTGTGAAAAATAACCGTGTTAATACTGCTCGTGTTAATACTGCCAAAGGTAACCTAGTTATTAAGGCTACTATCAACACTAAGAAACAAAGGCATGTCAAACAATTACCTGTTCCTATTGTTAAATCAAAAGTTGTTAACACTAAAATTGTTTCAAAATCTAAAACATTCAAACAAGTGTGGCAACCAAAGATCCAAGTAACTCAACCACCTATCCCCATTGATTTTTCAAAACTAGTTCAAAGGAAGGTGAGTTACTTTGATGAAATGGGCAAACCCAAGTCAACTTTGGCTTGGGTTCCCACCAGAAACTAACTTCTAATGTTTATGTGCAGGTCCAGCCAACCAAAGAAAGTGAGAGCAGTTGGCATGTAGATAGTGGTTGTTCCAGGCACATGACGGGCAACATGTCATGTCTTCAGGACTTTGAA
>CAJVGC010000432.1:40164889-40198781 GCA_910822075.1 Senecio squalidus
TCCTACTCCATCTGAAAAGGAGAAGCTAAGACAAATTGTTGAGGAGGATAAAATCCGTGCTCAAGAAATGACCAATGAAGAAATTTTGAATGATCTTTACATTCAAGTTCTAGAAAGAGCAGATGCTGAGCTTGCCATGAAAATGCTTGAAGAAGACAAACTTATTCTCCAACAGCAAGTCAAAGCCAAAGCCAAGCCTGAGAAGAAGAAAGTGTATGAATGCACAAAGGCCAAGCTAGCTGAAGATAGGCAGAAATACACCACCTATCTCAAGAATAAAGGCTATAGTGGTAGGTCTTTAGGTCCTATGAAATTAGCTAACATTTTGGATCTTGTGGAAAAGGAGAAGAAGAATGAAGCTAAAAGGAAAGTTGCACTTGCCAGAATTCAAGAAAAGAAGAAGCAAGATGCAGAGAAAGTCCTGAAAGCTGCCATTGCAACTGGCAGGAAGATCATACATGAGCAAGAACCTGTTAGTACTGCTCCTACTACGGATGAACCTGGTGAGAAGCACAAGATGAAGAAGCTAGCATCCAATAGGATGGTCTAGCTAAGAAACAAAGAGTAGAAACTTCTACTGCTCCTAGTGCATCTCAAGAGACCTTTGACAGAGATGACTTAGAGAGAATGTACCAAATTGGCAAAGCAAAATATTCTCATCAAAGAGGAGTATGCTCAGGTACTGATCCTGCAATGGCGTTTTGTGTGGTTTGTTTGAACCAGAATATGTGAAGAGAAGTTCAGTATTCAAGAAGGGAGGTCCATCAAATCCAATAGTCAAATGGTTTGTGTATGAACGAAGTGGCGTCTACTCACTAGTCAGAAAGGAGGGAGCCATGGAGTTTTACTTGGTGGATAAAAAGTATCCACATGGATTAAAGACATTGGAAGAGATGATAGAAGTCAAGCTTAATGGACTCCATGATTCAACAATAGCTCACGAACTTATTTGGAGAATTCTGGAACAAATCATAGAAGAGAAAACAAAAGGAAAAGACTCTGATTGGCAAAGCAGAAAGATGTAATTAACTTTAATAGTTAAACTTGTTTTGTAAATGAAGTAGTTAATACGGTTGGAGCATGAAACTTGTACTTTTGATTAATCATAAAAGTTCAAGGTTAGGGGGAGATTGTTGGGTTATAACTTAGACCAAATAGTTTAACTCCTAAACAATACGCTTAACAACGATAATAGTGACTTAAACGATTAATGCGGAAGACATTAAAGAAGTTACTACGGAAGACAAGTTAGTGCGGGTGTCCAATCAAGTTACTACTGCTCATAGAGTTGCTACGGAAGAAGTCAAGTTGATGCGGTCATACGAAGTTAATACAATGACCAACTTCCCATGCAAGAATAATCTAAGAGATATAATTAGATTATGTTTCCTTTTGTATTTAGATATAGTTTCCTTATTCTAGATAATGATAGTTTTAGATAAGGATAGATGATGTTTCCTAGTTTATCTAGGTCGGCCTCAAGTTCTATAAATAGATAGATCCTTGTATTGATAAAAACACGTTGTATTGATATTCTGAGATTAATACAATTGAGGCTTATAATTCGACAATACTATTTGTTTATTCATATTCATATTTTATTGTTCGACAACTCATAAATATTGAAGTGTTCATCCGCTGCTGAACTTCTTCAATAGATCAAGATCTTAACGAATGGAAACGATTAGATTACATTAGCTAATTCGATCCCGACATTGAGTAACTTAGGAAAAAAAAAAAATCAAAAGTTGGCCACGGATGTCCGAATGCGCCGCAATAGGGGTGGTTTGCGGCGCATTCTCATGTTAGTCCAGCCTTATGAGGCGCATTCACCAAAACACATCAAAAGCATTCCTATATTTTTTCTCCAACGGCGCTTAAGTAAAAAAAAACACACACACTGCGATTTTCAATTTTTCCTCTACAAATCATCAAGCAAATCTTTCAATTAACATCATGGGGAAGTCGGTATGTGGTTCTAACATCTTTTAATTCGTAATTCTTGCAATTTTAATTAGGGTTCTTAGTTGTTAAATTAATTTCGGGAAAATTTAGGTTTAAGCTTAATTAGGTTTCCATTTGTCAATTAGCTTAGTATTAAGGTTAATTAGGTTCGATTTAGTGTATTTTGTTATTTAGATTACATGATTGTGGTTTGCAAATTAACAAAAAAAAAAAAAAAAAAAATTCGTTGCCGTTCATGCCTGGAATGCGCCGCCAGTTTGCCCAATGCAGCGCATTCCGGCATCCGTAGTCTTAAAAAAAAAAAAAAAAAAAAAAAAAAAAAAAAACGCTTAAATGTAGTTAGGGAAGATGATAGGGGCTTGTTTATTTAACTTAATTCCGGTACTTTAACGTGAAATTGCTTAGGAACATCTTTAGTTAATAAAATATTTGTAAATAAGAATTTAGGTTTTCTAGTTTTAGTTCCTTAAGTTTCCCCGAAAAATCTAAAATCTAGATGACCACTAGATATCCTTAGTACCGAGCCCTTGTAGTCCTTGCACCCTTTCGGGGGTAGTTGGGGAATCCTAGTATCATATAAACCCATTGGAGAGTTAGAGGCGAAGAAAAAGGCCATAGGTCTTTCCCGTCAACAAAATAGAAATTGATCCTCACTATAACGAAGACTCAAATCCCGTATGACCGTTCACTTCAAAGAAAATTTAAATATAAATCTATAATATTTGAAGTGAACAAAAGTGAGAGGAAAAGAAAAAGATGAAGACTAACCAAATAATTCTCAAAAGAAGGCGGTATAGGGGTCGGCCGTAAAGGCTGATCGCTTCAACTTCGGTTGAAGAGTGAGGGAAAAGGGGTGGTTATTTAGATATATCAAAACTAGGGGATGAAGTAGGAGTTAACATTAGAAAAGTGTGGTTTTTGTTTGCTTAAGTAATTTAGTAGCTTTAGATGTTCGTAGTCGGTTTTACGATCTAGCAGTTTCACGCATATTTATAATTACTAACACCGGAATTTAGTTAAATGTTTGAGCCCGTGATTCCTTATCTTTTCTTAAGTTGTATGTTTTTTAAATTTGGTAGTAGTTTTGAGTCGGATTTTCTTAGGGACAAGCAAATGCTTAAGTATGGGGGGTTTGATATCGCTCATTTATACGAGTATTTTATCGCGATATTTATTATGTTTCGAGTCCAAAACGTAATGGATAGACCCTTTTATGCTTATGTTTGTGTAAAGTTATGTTTTAGGTTGATTAGATGTAATTGGAGCAAAAGAGGTGGATTTTTGGACCTAAAAATCCAAAGGAGAAAATCAAAGTTGGAGATGTTAGAGATGGAGCCGCATTCAACTAAAGGAGGAAACGCATTCGCCACGGAAGTCGGAATGTGCCGCATTCCGACCTATTGCGGCGCATTCCGAGGGCTGGTAGTTACAATTCAGTTTTTCATTACTAATCATGTGGGGGAAAGCTAAGAGTTAATTAGTTGTTACTTAAAGAAAACGTGGGAAGGCAAGAAAAAAATCATCTTTTTCATTCACAATCGTTCTTCTTGGCATCATATTTTGGAATCACTTTTGAAGGATCAAGCAAGGAACAATCGTTAATTTCACCTTTCATTAAACAATCGTTATTTCGCTTTACTTAGTTACGTGGAGAATATTGGAACTTGTTACTTTCAGTTTTAGTATTGAACAATCTTCTTTATTTTTATTTGCAAATCGAATTATATCTTTCATTTATATGATTAGTTTCGTTACCTTTATGAGTAGCTAATTTCCTTAAACGTTTGCTTGGATTTGTGATCGTTTGTGTGTTAGATTTTGGGTATGAAATTAGATTGATGTGTAGAGGTTAATCGGGGATCCGTTTGGGTTAATATTTTAATTATATTGTTAGAATTGTCTATACTTTTATTTGGTAATCTAAAAACGGGTATTCGAAAGGAATACGTAATTTTTACTAAAATAAGAACGAATTTATCGGCCGGTCTTTAGTTGATTAAGAGTTAGCGGTATTCGAAAGGAATCACTAACAACAATTTAAACAAATAAGTAATAACACGAACGCTAGTCAATAAATTAAGAGAAATCGGTTTATTGGTTAGTAAGCTATTCGAAAGGAAGCTTATAGGTTAATTCTCACACATCGGCTTGGAACTTTATGCACAATTACTTGAGGTGTTAACTATATTCGAAAGGAATAGTTGCATGGTTAGGTAATTGGAGAAATCCGGTATTCGAAAGGAACATAGGATTTTACATTAGAAATTTATCGACATTTTCATACCTAGGAAATAACACACATTCGTAAACGGTCCGAGCAAGCGTCTTTTATCCATATTTGAATTAAGAAAAGTATTTTTATCGTTAGTATAATCAAGTCTTCTTAAGACTAAAACCCAAATTGTTACTTGTTATTTCAAAACTAAAATTCTCGATTATAAATAGTCCTTGTGTTCGAACCCGATATTTACCTATACTATTTTACAACCGACAAGGGTACACTGCCCGTGTAGTAATCTAGTAAAAGTTTATTTTCGGTAAACTAGATTTTTCACATCAATAACCTAAATTCGTTTTTAGGTTGGATTTTATAGTAAACTTCGAATAATGGTCGGATATACGGCGTATGTCTTTAAATGTACATACGCCGTATGTATCTTGATCGTGTAAATCACGCTCCTTCTACTTGGGACAAACGTCGTATGCCAATATTTCTCCATACGACGTATGTGACCAGGATAGCTTCTGATGACTTCTTTGAAGATCTTGTATACTACATATGTCATAGTGTGGTCATACGTCGTATGTACTGACAGTAACAAAATCTCTTTTTTTTCTTCACGTTTTCCATTTCTTTTCACAAGCTCACCCATTTATCAGATCTATCACACTTAACAAACGATTACATAGAAAATAATATATAAATGTGATGAAAACGGGTTAAAATAACAGGGATATCGGTATAAATATAACTACTACAAATAAGTGTTACAAAGGGTTAAGTGCAAATTAGCTAACCAATGTGATTAAGCTTGAAATGTATCAAGAAACGAACATGCTAAATCAAAGTGGTTATTCCTAGTTTGCCCCTTAAGTCGTAAAAAATTACACTAAGTTTCCCTAATGCAATGCTCATTATGGTGGTCTCGAAGCGTATGACTATGTCAAGGTATAAAGGCATCATCCACCGGCACACTCATTCAAAGAAAATGTAGCATTTAAAATTAATGCTTTCAAGGCTCAAATCTCACTATTTTTTCTGAATAGGGTAAATGTGCTAGGTTATGCAACAAATTAAAAAAAAAATTCAAAAGACATGTCGTAACTTTTCTTGCGTATTCTTTTCCTATCCCCTCCCCCCAACTTAAAGACACACAAATGTCCTTATTTGATCACAAGATCTTCAAACACGAAAATAGGATGTTTGGGTGGATTCAACCTTGGATCTCCTGTCGAAACAGTGCAAACCTACCAAGTTCTACACGAACCTAAGGTGATCAAGGTTGAAGGTAATGTCGTGTGGTGTTCTTGCTATGAGAAGTATGAACAAGACGATCGAGTGTGTGTGCGTTTACTGTGTGTAAGTATTTTGTTGTAGAGGATGATGATAACAGTGTGTGTGTGTGTGTGTGTGTGTGTGTGTGTGTGTGTGTGTGTGTGTGTGTGTGTGTGTGTGTGTGTGTTATAATGGAGATGTTGTAATGTCATAACGATGTTGGTATTTATATCCAGTGACCTTCAAGAGCCTCAACGTATGGATATTAATGATAATTATGTCATAATTAATGACAGACATAATGATCCAACGTTCACCTCATTACACCAGGTATAACGTCTTGTACTTAAATATATGACCCTCCATAGGCACTTAAGATGGTCGTTATGTCCGGAAGGCTATATGCTATCATGTCATGCAAATATCCATACAGACTGTCGCTTCGTGTCTGGCCATCACACTCAGCCAGATGGGACACATAATGCCAGCCTGGCCATATTTACCAGTTGGGAAACATAATGCCAGTCGGGCCCTATTTTCCAGACAAGAAGCATAGTACCGTCTGGATCATGTTTGCCATACGTGGGCCATATTTCCAGACGGGACGTATAATACCGTCTGGATCATATTTGCCAAACAGGACGCATAGTACCGTCTGGGCCATATTTGTCAGACGGGACGCATAATATCGCCCGGGCCATATTTGCCAGACGGGACGCATAGTACCGTGGTCATATTTGTCAGACGGGACGCATAATACCGTCTGGGCCATATTTGTCAGACGGGCTCCAGTCGGAGGCTGGATATACCCAGCGGGCGGTTGGCTTTTGCCAGCTGGGCACACTTGTCAGTCGGGCCATATTTTTCCAGCCGGGCCACAGTTACCATCTTTGTCACATCCAACCAGCGAACACACTTGTCAGCCGGGCACACTTGTCAGTAGGGCCATATTTTTCCAGGCTGCAGGATTCTGCCAGTCGGCGGTTGGGCCTTTTACCAGCCAGGCATGTTAGGTGTTTCGGACGACACATAACCTTGTGATGTCATCGGGTATGTTACTCGGATATAAGTCATCAAGTACGTATTCGAACCATACCTTGTGATATTATGGTGTTTGTGTTGGGGTGTTTGGGGTTTACTAAGCCAATTCCCTACTAACACTATCAGTCCTCATTTGGATAAAACAACTATATAAAATAAAGGAGAAATGGAAAAGAAAAAGTCATTGGAACTTCCCTGGATACATTAAAAAGGAATATAATAAGACCCCAGGAGAAGAAACTAGGACTACAATATATGCGCTGAACTTACTGCTAGCATTACTCGTCTAGTCCTAAGTCGTTCTAAAAACAAGAAACAAACACAACCATCAAATAGCAAAGCATAGAATAATTGTAAGCAACCTTAATATCCAAACATAAATAGTCTTAAACAAGTACAAAACAAAATAAATAAATAAAGTACAATGTCTAACGATAATAGGGAACCATATAAATCAGTCACTCATGGGATCATCCTAATGAGTGGAACCAAAACCACTTGATGATGATGGGCTATCGAAAAGACCCATCGTGTCACGAGGATCACGCTGCACTTGAGGTGGTGGTGGTATAGGATAAGCATAGCCACCATGTGATGGGGCTGTGGAGGCCGAAGCATAGGAGGAAACTGTGGTGGAGGTGGGTACTATGGTGGAGCATAATGATACTCAGATCCATCAAACCGAGTATGGTCAATATGGGCATGCACCAACTGAAGAGAAGTCATAGCAACATCCCACTCATGATACCTACGCTACTCAGCTCTCTCTATAGCAGCACCTGCAAACTCCTCCATCATCAAATATGTAAACGCGATCATATCCTCCAAACCAATCCACATCTGCGACCTCTGATCAGCAATCTCACACCATAGCTGCCGAACTACTTCCTCCAAATACTATATATGATTAGCATGAGTACGGGGACCCATATGCATAGGTGGTGGCACTAATGGAGGTGCAGGTGCCTCATTATCATCATCCGAATCTGAAGCCTAATCAAACTCGTCCTCCTCAACAACATGACTAATAGGCTCAATAGGGGCTACCCAGTGAAAACTCCCTGTCAAATCTCTAAAAATCACATTCACCTTCTGAATATCCCGAATATCAAAAAGTTTCATATGAGGAGTGAATGTCGTGCACCCATCTAACATACCCCCTGCGTATAAATTAAAATATGAAGCTAGTTAACTAACCCCCCAAAGATCTTGCTATTCGGTTTGGGCCCCGTAGCTGATGTATGCAAAAACTTGGCCAAACACCACGGAACATTAACTATTTCCCCACCGTCCATACTTCTCAAAGGCCATAAATCCATCAAATTCACTTTTCACGGCTTTCAGTCCTGGCATTGATCGAATGAGAAAGAAAACGGTGAACGAGCCGCTTCAACGGCTCCCTGATAGTACTGTAACATGGAGATCCAATAAAAGACACATTGGAGATAGTGCTCCAGTACTTAACCAACTCGGGTCTAGATGGACAAATACGTTGTCCATGTTCATAATACTCAGTAAAAATAGGTCTACGAACTTCTCCGGGAGTATGAAAACCAAGAGCCAAGATAAATCCCTCCATAGTCATCGATCTTGGTACTCCCCCCCAACTCGAAGCGGACAGTACCATCCCGTGTAAGGTCAATCGGCGTGTTGAAAAACTCAAATGTGCTAAAAAAATCCTGAATTAATTCCATTATCAACACGCCCCTCATCTCAAACACTCATCTCCAAACCAATGAAGTGAATTGACGACGCCCATTCTGATACTTCATTGTCAAGAACTCAGTCCTTTCGGAACTAGCTACCCCCTCATCTATTTGATCAAAAACCGAGAAATCACAAGAATTAGGCACCATTATTCCCTTATCAGCCAGATATCGTTCCTCATATCCAGCCCGTTATTCGGAGCTATAGCTAGCATGGTCAAATCGGAGAAAACGGTGTTAATTCAATAGAAAATGCAAAGCGGAACATGGTCAAAAAAAATTCCCGGACAAAAAACGAAGACATACGTCGTATGTACCTGTGATCCGTATGTCCCTATGTTGGGTACATACGTCGTATGTAAGTTAAACCTCATACGCCATATATACCTGCAGTTTCACGAATTTTCTAGTTCTTACATGTAAAAACCCGATTTCCCCCAACCTATAGCAAATCGTGAATGACATTATGCTCATTGATCTATTCCTACATGTTTCGAAGTATCTATTCACCAAAATAACAAAAACCCCCAATTTCTAAATCAGTTATATTAAACCCTTACACATTCAAGTTTAAATCATAGCAAACACCGGGAAATCCTAAATTAAGCATGGCATTATTGATTTAATCATGTTTCTAACAAGTCTTGTGAAGGAATCGTTATAAGATTAAGTCAATCAAAATCTAGGTTAAATACCCCGAATTCAATTTATATCAATTTCAACCAAATTAAATGTTAAATACGAGTAAGAAACCGAACAATGATCACATACCTCGATTGGAATTGAAAGGAATCGAAAAGAGACACAAAAACGCAAAAAATCTCGGAAGTTGCTATGTGTGTGTATTACTATTTATGTGTGTATGTGGTTAAAGTGATTGCAATATTTACGGTTATATTACTGAAAAAAATGTGCACACTCTTAAAAGACATACGTCGTATGTGTTTCGTTGACTAAGAAAGTCAACAATTTGAAAACCGGCATACGTCGTATGCAGTTTTACCTACATACGCCGTATGTTTGTTTTGACCAGAAAAGTCATCAATTAAATTCTAAAGATACGTCGTATGTATGTTAAAACATATACGTCGTATATGCGGTGTTGCGCACAAGTTTTTTCGTTTTGGTGAATAAGTGACCGTTTAATGTACATACCTTGGTCGTTTCTTACATATACTTCAGAATATTTGATTTCCCATCATCACTAGCATTTAACATTCCTAAAAGTTTAAAAAACAAAAAGAATTATACAAAGAGCGGGTTGTCTCCCGGTTACCACTTTTATTTATTTCGGAGTCGTTAAGTTCGACTCGGCTTTCGCTCAAGCAATCTCAGAACAGAGGGTAATGCCCTCTTTATTCTTCGGTCCATGTGTCATCGAGTGTTCCTGCACTTCATCTTTACAAACAACATTAATAGTTCTTATGAAAGCAAGAAATTCTTTTAGACGTTGAGTATTACGCATGGCATTAGTTTTTCCAAACGTTGAAGTCCTATTTCCATGCCTAATCTTAATAGTGTTTTCATAGCAATCAATTACAGCACGGGAAGTTTATAAAAATTGCCTTCCTAGAACTATTGGAAATTTGGGGTCCGGTTCATCGATGTCCATGATAATGAAATCAGTTGGGTACAAGAAATCCTCAACTATAACCAAAACATTTTCTACCACACCTATTGGTTCTAGAATATTCCTATTAGCTAGGTTAAGTATCATGGTACAAGGTAAAATCGGTGGCAACTTTAACCTAGAATATAAAGAATAAGGCATGACATTAATTTCGGCTCATGTATCTGCTAAAGTATCGATAAATAATTTATCGAATTGGCATGGTAAATAGATACTACCTGCGTCCTCGAGCTTGATTGGAAAATTGTTGATGAATCGTGGTTTTTGTGCTTGATCAGAAACGTCATCTTCATCTTCATTTCCCGAACCCAACTGCCTATATTGTATTCTTCTCTTTCAGACCCATAAACTTCAAACTCCGGATTGTCACTGGTTAGGAAATTTCTTCTAAACCCCCGAACTTCTTCTTTCTCCTCTTCTGTTGGGTTTGTAAATTGACGTATGAAATCCGGTAAGTGAATTGGGTTCTTCTCACTCTCTTCAGATGAACCGTCGTGGTACGATCCATAAATCTCATAACCACTGGAACTGCTTACATAGCTATCTTCACTACCGGATTGGGTGTCACTAAGTGGACTAATTCTTCCTCGACCATTGATCTCGTTCTCATTCTTTTTTATTTCAATTACCCCTCTTGGTCTTCGTTTATCCTCATCTGTCAACCGCACAACCCTCCTAACAAGATCTAAAATATTGGATGAATTCCCCGGTAGCGGAGCCAAAAAATTGATGTGTATTTTAAGTAAGTCTTTCTAATTTATAAAACGTATATAGCTAATGCTAACTACTCAAAACCATAGGCAAGTGAACCTTTTGCGCGAAATAGTATAACCACGATAAGTACGGGTGTCGAACACTAGGGGAGCGAACTGAAACTACGATTAACTAATTTAAACTAATTATTAATAATTAAAACGACACAAATAAGATGGCGTTTGAGTTCCATACGAACGTATTAAAAACTGATTTTTATAACTTTTGAAGTAATTAACAAATAAAATTAATAATTAAATATTTAAACTATCAAAAAACAAAAGTTTGACAGGTTTTAAAATAAAACAGAGAAAAATGTGTTCACTTAGATCTTTATTCCTAATGTTTACCTACATCTCTATTAGCTAAATGTCTATATTTAATTTGTTGGTGATTTCTAATGTAATTTATACTAGTTGATCACTATATGTAAACATATGAAATTAGCTAAATCCTATTGTTGATCACAATATTCTTTTTCCAATTTCATGCATAAAGTTCTTCATTGTATGATTTATTAATAATAAATATCATGTAAAAGATTATTTACACTAATTGTTTACCTACCTAACGCCTTATTAATAATTCATCTAACAATAGGGTTTATTCCACCTCTAGTCAATGTTATTCACCATATTATTCAATAATTTAGTTCCTAACACCGATTCAAGTAACATTCATACGTAGATCTACTATGTTTATGATTACTTAGCAATAGATTAGTCATTATAAACATTAAGACGTGTAATTAACTTAATAAACATGCAAACTATCCAACAAACCAATTATAAACGTTAATTGAGATGCATTAAAACATTAATTCATAGAATCTAAGCAAACACTTAAGTTATTAGTTCATAATTGCAAAAAAAACTCATATTAAACCAAGGTTCAAAGCATTTAAACATGTTCATCATCTAAATAACGTGCAAACCGATGATTTATATGCTCCAAACGTTCTTGATCTTCAAGATTTAGTGTCTTCAACCTCCTAGCAGCAGAAAACCTCTGGTAAACCCTAGAACTCGAACGACAAGAAGTGATAACCTAAATTCGTTTTTAGGTTGGCTTTTATAGAAAACTTTGAATTCTGGCCGGATATACGACCCATATCTTTAAATGTACATACGTCGTATGTATCTTGATCGTGTAAATCAAGCGCCTTCTTCTTGGCACATACGCAATATTTCTCCATACGACGTATGTGATCAGGATAGCTTCTATTGACTTCTTTGAAGATCTTCTATTCGGCGTATGTCATTGTGTATACTGTCACACCCCGCTAAAGCGGAAACACGAGATGTGAAGAGCTGGAACATCATTACACGGGTTATAAGAACATAACGGCATTCAAGTCATAGATTAAAAATATAGTGTTTACAAGTTCAAAAGTAGTAACCAAGCCATAGTAATTTAGTACAAATACATAAACAAAGTTCCATTAAAAATTCCCAAAATAAGTGAACAAGTCTTTTCCCAATATGGTTCTCACGCTACCGCCTTAACCCGTCCCATGCACCTCATACTTACACTAAATTTCCTGAAACATAAGATAAAGTGTCAACTACGAAAGTAGTGAGTGAGTTACAGTTTAAGTTGCTCGGCAAAAATTTGGTTAAGTATATAAAAGTAAAAGTTTCCAAAAAGGAGGTTAGCGGAGAAAAGTCGCTTAAATTTTATATACTTTTAAAGTTATGAATAATGGGCGTATCAGTGCCCTAAAGTTCGTATAGACCAAGTAAAGTCAGAATTTGTAAAGTTCATGGTTGCGGAAACAATTGTGACATTCGCGAATTTCTAGGTATACTTCAAACGACCCGTATTCGTTTTATTTATTTATGTTTATGTTTTGACCCTATCGTATCCCTTTTATGTTCTATCGTATTCGTATTTCATGAGTATTGTATTCGTATTTCTCGTATTTTATGAGTATCGTATTTGTATTTTATGTGGTTCGAATCGTTATGTTGGGAACGTTTAGTTCTAAGTGCCTTTAGTATAAGTCTAGTATGCTCTTAAGATAAGTTTAGGGGTTTTATGCCTTATTTATACGATTAAGATTAACGTTTAAAAAGTATTACAATTTTAGTCCTTTCAGAAATTTATTACAAAACTAGTCCTATGGGAGATTTTTATTACAAAAATGGTCCTAAAAGGATCCCACCAACTTTTTGTCCTATCCCACACCAACCTTTTGTCTTATTCACCTACACCCCTCTATCACCTACCTCATTTCTCACCTTTCACTTCTCTCTCAAGAAAAACACACACAAACACCCACACTTCTCTCTAAGATATCTCAAGATCCGACCGTCGGAATTCATTTTCGAAGCTTGTTTATTGTTCACCATATTCGTCTCTATCATTCCTCCAAATTTCAATTCGATCGGGTAAGTATTTCTTAGATTTGGTTTTAAACTTTATTTTATTTATTCAAACTCGAAAACATCACTTTTTACCATCAAAACTCGGATTTTATTGAGGGTTATTGTACCTAAACGTATTCTGGACATAGGGTTTCGATTATGGATGATTTTGATGCCTAAAAACACTCAGAAATCGAATTCCGAATGTAATTTTTCGTAAAACCCAGTTACGTCACGTAACTGTGTTACGTGCACGTAACTGGATCACGTAACTTCTTGAGCACGTAACTAGGCTTGGTCACGTAACTGCTAGAGCACGTAACTTCCATGTCACGTAATTGTGTGACTATCACGTAACTCAGTTACGTGTTACGTAACTCTCAGTTACGTGATGCGTAACTAATTGCTGTATTTTCCGAAACGTTTGCTAAATCGATGTTCCTGTTGGTCACTTTAAAACCCGTATAAAACGTTAATCGTTAAGGCATACCCCACTAGACTTAGAGATACTTAGACATGTTTATTTACGTAATGTTTAGGGCACTTAGACGTGGGAGCTTGACCGTGTTATATTATTACCCGACATATCGTGTTTGGATTGCTTTGCTATTCTGTGAGTTATTCGTTGCCCTTTTTACCGCTTTTACATTTTGGGCATGATTAGCGTTGTATAAATGTATTTTATGGTATATTATGTATTATGATTATGTATTTTGGATATGAATGCCTTTAGGTTAGCATTACCCAACTTGTTCCGCCTTTGTGGTAGAACGAGGCCCCGTATACACACCTGTTAGCTTTTAGCCGCCGGTTCGTATATATAGCGCTATATGGGTCTAACAAGCCCTCATTGTTAACACGATGGATGATGGATGCGCCCTGTCCGTGTTAGCAATGTTATGACCGTTGAATTCGAGGACAACCTAGCGTAATGCACTAGGTGGGGTTAGTTTCCAGTATTGTTATGGTTCAGGTGTATAGTATTTACCTAAGGCTATTATCTATCCAGTATGGTATTTTTTTATGAATTGATTATGGTATTTTTATGGTATTTATATTGGTATATTATTAAAAGGTTTTGTATACTTCACGTATACCTTGAAACATCATTTTTCAAATGACTTATTTTCAAATCATATCACTTTTGGGTCAAAACATATTGAAACTTTTATACTATTATGTTTTTATTAATTATTGCGAATAATTCACCAACTTTATGTTGACGTCGTATTTTAACGCTTTTCAGGGATTTGAGGTTACACTTTTTGACGTTATGCTTGCTTGGCTACGTGGATTACTTGCATGGAATTTATTTTGCTTTTGTTAATTCCTTAGTATCCCAGACGCTGTAGCCGTATTTTGATATTTTCGGATGATTGTAATAAGTATGCTATTTTAAACTTATTTATCTATGTTGATTATGTTTGGTTTACTTATGTTGATGTAACCTTTGAATCTCTGATACCGTATTCTCTGTACACCTCGGTTCCGCCATTTTGCGGGGTGTGACAACAATCGCTAAAAGTGTTGCGGAATAAATCGCTAAAAGTTCGTAAATTTATGCGTATAAGTAACTAATTAGATTCTTGTATCAACCTCTTGGCATTCTATAACTTTAGTGTTCACACTAAACCGATTGTTCAACCGTGAGGCCCCTTACCCCGCCTATCCTACGGGGAGTTGTCAAGTTCTTAGTAATATGTACTTAGACTGCCATCTAAGCAAGGAACGGTTCTTTCCTAAGTATCAATACCCATTATTACTAAACGGCTCTGAAGTTAATAGTGTGTAAAGTCTAAAAAGCAGTTGGGCACTAAGTAGTTTTGTTTTAAAAAGAGATAGTCGTCTGTCACTTAAGAGTCATGTTATAGTTCCATCACGGGTCGGTCTCGTATACAAGCATCGATAATTAGTTTGGCCGAAAAAAAGGGGGAAAACCGGTAAGTTCAAGTAAGCCAGTAGTTCAAATAAGTGTTTACGCATAAGAGTTTCAAAAGTTTGTCCAAGATAGTTCAATAGTTCCAAAAGAGTTCCAAAAGTTCACGAAAGTTTCAAAGGTTCACAAAAGTTCATAAGTTCGTACGGTTTCAAAAGTTCTCAAATAGTTTCATGAATTTGTAAAGTTTCAAAGGTTAATAAGTAGTTTCAAATATACAAGTAATCTTATGTTTCCCCCAAAATCATGCAAAAATATACATTAAGTAAAAGGGGTTGTAACTCACGGATTGCGAAGAGTAAGAATGCGAAAGTCGGTCGGAATGTAAGCCGGGAATCACGGATCGCCTATTTACCAAGATAGTTTAATTAGTCATTATCTTATTATGTTCTTTATATAATATAATAGATAAAATTTTATTAAACTTTAAGTGTCAAGGTTAAGTATTGTCCAAAATAGTCCGAATGGTAATTGTCACGTTTTTGTCCAAAAATCCGATTTAACGTTTATTATTATTATGTTACGGGTGCTTTTGCTTGCTGAAGTGGTTTACATTTTTCTAAGGAAATTTGGGCAGCGCTTCCACGCCCAAATTTCATATCCAAAAATGCAAATACCAATTCCGCTCACAAATCACCTATAACACAAATATATATATATATATATATATATATATATATACTAGATTATTTAATGTCCAAATAGTCCATACATGTCTCAAATGTTATTACTTTTACCAAACTCAGTCCCAAAAGTCATATGTCAAAAAGTCAGCGGGTCAATATAGTCAAAAACGTGCCAAAAACGAGTTTTCGGAAAAGTTGCAGCTCTGTGCGCCGTTGTGAGCACTGGGACGGCGCACAGAACACATTTTTGTGCCCGCTGCGTCGTCCTGGTCTCTGGGACGGCGCACAGAACGTGATTTTTCGAGTTTTTCTTGTAAAACGTTTATTTATCCATAGATCTCGACATGCAATAGGTTTAAACTTATTAAAACATCATTTTAACAGTTTCTAAAGTATTTTAAATCACAAATTCGTGGATTTAAAGGTTATTTCGGTTAAAAACGTTTTTGACCATAGAAAGTCATAGATCTTTATAAAATCTTGTTTTTAGCCTTTAGATCATACATGCAAGTAATAAAATCAATATAAAATGAAAAGGGAATGATTTCTACCGAAGAGATTAGCTTGGAAGAGGATTTGGCCGGATTTAAGCTTCAAAAACCTTTACGAAAGTGGTCCTTTACCGAAATAGTTTGGCTTCCCTTGCTTCTCTTGATGTTTCGAACGATTTGTATGGAATAAAATGGTGTTTTAGTTGCTGGAAATCACTGGAAATGTGGTTTTCTTGAGAGAGTTTTTGAGAGAATAATGTGTGTGTGTATGTGTGTTTTGTTTTATAAAAATGATAAAATGAAAATGGAATAAGGAAAATGATAATAGGGTGGGTTGGGACTGTCATCTTGGCAGTAAATGAGTGCCTAAAACGAGATTGATTGGTGGTAGGTTTGTGTAAAACGAGACATGCAAAGTTTTCAAATTTATTACAAAATCAGTCCTGCAGGACGGCGCACAAGGCATGTGTGCGTCGTCCAGGACCATTTTTGTAACAGATTTTGTATTTTGGCTGTTTTTGTATAATTGTTTCGTTGAACCTTTTCGTTAACTAAATTTTTAAAGTATGTTACATTATGAACTTAGGAAAGTTCATTAGGAGTTTTCTTGGTATTAGGACTTATATAATTTTATTCCAGTTGTGATTCCGACACTGTCGCGGTTCCGGTTATTGAATAGTTAAAGACTAGATAGACCAAAAGAGACATAGAGTATAAAAATGCACCTGGAATTGGACGGTTGTCACATTCTCCCCGGGTTGAAAGAAATTTCGTCCCGAAATTTAGTTCGTCCCATTATGAAGAAGTGCTCTCGAATAGATGTGGATATTTCTGACGGAATTGGTCTTCACGTTCCCATGTGAATTCGTGACCACGTCGAGAATTCCACCGAACCTTGATAATCGGAATACGACTCTGCCTGAGTTGTTTGACCTCGCGGTCAACAAATTCGAGCGGTTCTTCAATGAAGCTTAGTTTGTTTTCGATTTTGACCTCGTCAAGAGGGATGACAATGGTCTCATCAGACAGACACTTTTTCAAGTGTGAGACATGGAATACATTATGAACGTTCGAGAGAGTCAGGGGGAGTTGGAGACGATAAGCAACTGGACCGATACGCTCAATGACTTCAAATGGACCGGTGTACCTTGGACTTAGTTTTCCGCGCTTTCCGAAGCGGACTACCCCTTTCCATGGCGATATCTTGAGGAGCACTCTATCGCCAACTTGGAACTCGAGGGGTTTCCTTCGGTTTTCTGCGTAGCTCTTCTGCCTGGTACGGGATGTCTTCAGTCTTTCACGGATGGTGGTGATCTTTTCAATGGTCTCCTGGACGATATCGAGTCTCGTAAGTTGTCGATCGCCAGCTTCTAGCCAACAAAGCGGTGACCGACACTTGCGTCCATATAGAGCCTCGAATGGTGCACACTTGATGCTGGCATGGTAGCTGTTATTGTAGGAGAATTCGACCAAAGGAAGATGAGTGTCCCAACTTCCTCCGAAGTCGACTACACATGCTCTCAGCATATCCTCAAGTGTTTGGATCGTCCTTTCGCTCTTACCATCGGTCTGAGGATGGTATGCAGTGCTGAGGTCTAGTCGCGTCCCTAACGACTACTGGAGGACATTCCAAAAACGGGACGTGAATCGACTATCCCTATCGGAGATGATGTAGAGAGGTGTTCCATGACGAGAGACGATCTCGTTGATGTAGACTTGAGCGAATTTCTCCATCGAGTGATTTTCTCGAACCGGTAGGAAATGAGCGGATTTTTCCAAACGGTCCACGATTACCCAAATCGTGTCGTTACCCCTAGCCGTACGGGGCAATTTAGTGACGAAGTCCATAGAAATTTGTTCCCACTTCCACATGGGAATTTCCGGTTGTTGAAGTAGACCTGAGGGCTTTTGATATTCCGCCTTGACCTTGGAGCAAGTAAGGCACTTACCTACATACAAGGCGATATCCTTCTTCATGCCCGGCCACCAGTAATATTCTCGGAGGTCCTTATATAACTTGTCGGATCCCGGATGGATGGAGTATCTAGATCGGTGGCCCTCGTCCAAAATGAGTTTGCGAAGATCCTCAGATTTTGGAATCCATGCTCGACCCTTGAAGTAGTAGATTCCGTCGGACTTGCGTTCGAATTCTTTTTCATGATTATGCAGCGTTTCGGCCTTAATGTTCTCAGTTTTCAATGCTTCTTGTTGCGCGTTTGCAATCTGCGTTCGAAGGCTCGTCTGAATTTGAATACCTAATGCTCGAACTCGAGATGGCTCTACCCTTTCCTTCCGACTCAGGGCATCTGCTACTACGTTTGCTTTACCCGGGTGGTATTTGATCTCGCAATCGTAGTCACTCAGCAGTTCTATCCATCTACGTTGCCTCATGTTGAGCATTTTCTGGTCTAAAATGTGCTAAAGGCTCTTGTGATCAGTGTAGACCGTACACTTAGTACCATACAAGTAGTGCCTCCAGATCTTCAAAGCGAACACGACGGCTCCCAACTCTAAGTCGTGTGTTGTGTAGTTCTGCTCGTGCACTTTAAGCTGCCTAGAAGCGTAAGCGATGACCTTGTCCTTCTGCATTAGAACACACCCAAGTCCTTGGTGGGAGGCATCACAAAACACTACGAAGTTATCCGTGCCCTCTGGCAGGGACAGAATTGGTGCGTGACACAGTTGATATTTGAGCTTCTGGAAGGAATCCTCCTGATCTTTTCCCCAAGTGAAGTCCTTGTCTTTTTGAGTGAGCTCGGTGAGGGGTTTTGCGATTTTCGAGGAATTTTCGATGAATCTTCGATAATAGGCAGCCAATCCTAGGAACTGACGGATTTCCGTCGGGGTCGTCGGAGCTTGCCATTTCTCGATCGCTTCGATTTTGGCTGGATCTACATGAATCCCTTCTTGGTTGACCACATGACCAAGGAAGTGTACCTCTCGGAGCCAGAATTCACACTTTGAGATTTTGGCGTACAATTTCTGATCTCAGAGGAGTTCTAAAATGAGCTTAAGGTGTTTCTCATGATCCTCCTTGTTCCTTGAGTAGATGAGAATGTCGTCTATGAATATGATAACGAATTTGTCTAAGTATGGCCTACACACTCTGTTCATTAGGTCCATGAACACTGCTGGTGCGTTGGTAAGACCAAAAGGCATGACCAGAAATTCGTAGTGACCGTATCGAGTTCGAAATGCGGTTTTCGGAATGTCGGTCTCGCTGACACGAACTTGGTGATAACCCGAACGGAGGTCGATTTTGGAGAAGTAAGTTGCACCCTGCAACTGGTCGAAGAGATCATCGATTCTCGGGAGTGGGTATCGGTTCTTGACGTTCAGCTTGTTCAGCTCTCGATAGTCAATGCACATGCGGAAGGATCCGTCTTTCTTTTTAACGAAGAGGATTGGGGCTCCCCAAGGGGACGAACTCGGGCGAATAAGACCATGGTCTAAGAGTTCCTGTAACTGTTTCGACAGTTCTAGCATTTCAGGTGGCGCCAGACAGTACGGTGTCTTGGCAACCGGTGCTGCGCCAGGAAAGAGGTCTATTCGGAATTCCACTTGTCGTTGAGGTGGCAGCCCTGGCAAATCCTCGGGAAAGACTTCGGGATGATCCTTGACTACTGGAATATCTTGGATTCGGCTCTCTGAAGGGTTACGCTCGACGACATGGGCAAGGAATGCGTCATAGTCCTTCTGAAGGTACTTGCGCATTTTTATGGAAGATACGATGCGAAGTTGTCGTCCAGGCTTGTCTCCCTGAACAACGAGAGTCTCTTTTTCCAAAAGAGGGATACGGATGAGTTTGTCGAAACAGACGATCTCGGCTCGAAAATGAGACAGCCAGTCCATTCCGACAATAACGTCGAAACTCGAAAGCTCGATAGGAATTAGATCAATGGGGAAGATTTTGTCAGATAAGCATAGCGAACATCCTAAGATTATATCCTTAGCGTTAGCATATTCGACGGTAAAACTATCCTTAAGAATTTTAGATCCTAGATTAACGAGGGGTCTAAATTCTAAGGAAATGAAGTTTCTCTCAGCTCCTGAGTCGAATAGTACGGAAGCAGAATGATCATTGAGAGAAAACGTACCAGTAACTGCGTTGGGGTCCTGACGTGCTTCCTCAGCTGTTAGTGCGAAGGCTCAACCCCTACCTTGTCCACCCTGATTCTGCTGAGTACGGAGCAGTTTGGGGCAGGTGTTTCGGAGGTGTTGGTCGCTCCCACACTCGTAGCATGTCAGTTTCTGGGCCGGGGTGGTTGTCTTATCCGGGCAGTACTTGGCGAAATGACCCACCTTTTGGCATCTCAAACATAACAGGCAGTTCCCGAGGTGGTGAAAGTTGCACTTGTTGCACTTCGGGTGCTGTCCGGAGTAGGACCTGGATCCAGTAGGTGGTGCTGGTAAAGGTGCAGGTGCAGGTGTGGCAGTCACGGCGAAGTTTCGGGAGCTTCGGGTCTTCTTGTTGCGGTCACTTTTTCTCGGGGTTTGCTTTGCTTTCCTCTTCTCACCTGACTCCTTTTTGGAGGAGGTAGGAGCAGTGAGTAGGTTGCTGGTGAGGCGGTGACCTAGGATGATTGCGCTTTGTAGGGTCTGCGGCTCAGATGCGATGACCATGCCACGGATTTCCGGAACGACGCCAGAGATGTAAAGGTCGATCCGGTTCTCCTCAGTGGTTACCAGCCTTGGAACTAGCCGGGCGAGCTCGTGGAACCGGGTGGTGTACTTCTCGATGTCGTTTCCGACCATCTTGTGATCCCACAGCTCAGCCTCGAGCTTCTTGATTTCCCCTCTTGGGCAGTATTCTTCAATGAGCAGATTCTTAAAGGCGTTCCAGGAAAGAGCGTAGGCAGTCTCGCGCCCTCTGGTTTGAACAACGTTGTTCCACCAGGACATAGCTCGGCCATGGAATACGCAGGACGCGTACTCCACCTTGTTTGCCTCAGCACATCGGCTGATGTGTAGGACGGATTCGATGCTCTCGAACCACTGGAGCAGTCCTACAGCACCAGTTCTGCCGTGAAACTCCTTTGGCTTACATGCCATGAAGCTCTTATAGTTGCACGGGGGAGGGTTCGGGTGTTGGTTCTGGTTCTGATTCTGGTTTTGATTGTTCTGCTGTTGCTGTTGCTGCTGTTGCTGTTGCTGATGGTGGTTGTTGACATTGGCATTGATCCCGGCAGTGATCTGGGCGATCATGTTGGCCATTGCCGCATTCAACTGCTCAGCGACTTGTTCAGCAATGATGCTAGCGTTTGAGCGAGGAGCCATGATTCTACATCAGAAGAATAGATTCAGTTTAGAACGCACGAATGGAATATGATAAGAATATAATTTAGTACTGATTGATAATGATAGCACAAGAATATTATGAAGGAACAAATAGCACACGCACGACTAAGATTCAAGAGACAGAATTATAATAATTGTCAATTGTAAAAGATTCACACAATAAGATAAACGCAATAATAAAAGACAGAAGTTCCATTAATGACAATAAAGTTTAATACAAGTATTGAATGAGAAATACGATTACAATACATGGAAAGGAAAAGGAAATAAAAAGTCTAAGTCGTGTACAATGAGAAAATTACGACCAGGCTAAGCACAGTACAATACAGGGAAATAACTAATGGCGCCTCTCCAGAAACAACTTGGCCGCCATGACCGCAATCAGTGTGCCCATCACCAGGCACACACCAATGAGGTGCTGCACGGTTCGTGCCGTAGCTCGGGTCGATGCGATGACTCGCAACGCCTGCTCCGACAACTGTTGTGCAGAGTCGGTGACCTCGCTGATGCGGTGCCCCTGCTGCTGGGTCTCCTGTGCCAGTCCCCGTACCTCTCGGTGCAGGTGAAGGAATGCGGCCGGCGGGGGAGGCTGGAGGGTAGGAGGCATCCTTTGCCTTGCTGCCTCGGCGTCTCTGACGCGCTGCATTTCTTCGCGCTCCATCTGTCTCTCCCAGGAGTAGTGGTCCATGAGAGGGTTATGTGGGACCTCTGGAGGGTGACCGAAGGGTAGGTGAGATGGTGCGGGTCGGGATGGGCCGGCCTGGTGCACGGCCATCCGGTCCGGAAGGCGGCCCGGGAGGGATACCTGCTTTCGCGCGGTATGCCTAATGCGCGGGCCCCGGTAGTGGAGTGTTGCGGCAACGGGTACCGATGGTGGGGGTAGCACAGCCCTCGGGCTGGACCCGATGCTGCTGGAGATGGCCATGGAGGTGTCCTCCGTGTGATCGGTGGTCTGCCGACGTTGGCTTTCCGAGGCGGTGCGGCCCTCGGAAGCCTCAGAAGGCGAAGCAGCTCTCGGTAGCGAGCGAGACTGGGATCGTGACGGTGAACGCGAACGGGAGGAGTGAGACATGACAGATCTGTGGACAATGAGTTTCGTAAGTACGTGAAGACACAAAAGAATAATAAAGGAAATGTGTAATGAAATGCATGTACAGGTCAGTCACGTGAGAATCGGGAAAAGACAGAACCGGGAATTTTCGACTCAAAAGCGTTAACAATAGTAATTACGTTCCGTCCTTGGATAATTCATTTTGAACTAGGCATGGGTGATCAGGCCATGCGTAGTTAAAAATAAACATGCAATCGCGAAATTAATTCTCTAAAGTTTGAACCCATAAATGATTTTCCGAAAAAGCCTTGGTTATACTTTGGTTTCGAAAAAAAAAAAATTTTTTTTTTTTTTTTTTGAAAATTTTAAAACCGTTTTTCACTATAACCTGTGCTCTGATACCAAGTCTGTCACACCCCGCTAAAGCGGAAACACGAGATGTGAAGAGCTGGAACATCATTACACGGGTTATAAGAACATAACGGCATTCAAGTCATAGATTAAAAATATAGTGTTTACAAGTTCAAAAGTAATAACCAAGCCATAGTAATTTAGTACAAATACATAAACAAAGTTCCATTAAAAATTCCCAAAATAAGTGAACAAGTCTTTTCCCAATATGGTTCTCACGCTACCGCCTTGACCCGTTCATGCCATGCACCTCATACTTACACTAAATTTCCTGAAACATAAGATAAAGTGTCAACTACGAAAGTAGTGAGTGAGTTACAGTTTAAGTTGCTCGGCAAAAATTTGGTTAAGTATATAAAAGTAAAAGTTTTCAAAAAGGAGGTTAGCGGAGAAAAGTCGCTTAAATTTTATATACTTTTAAAGTTATGAGTAATGGGCGTATCAGTGCCCTAAAGTTCGTATAGACCAAGTAAAGTCAGAATTCGTAAAGTTCATGGTTGCGAAAACAATCGCTAAAAGTGTTGCGGAATAAATCGCTAAAAGTTCGTAAATTTATGCGTATAAGTAACTAATTAGATTCTTGTATCAACCTCTTGGCATTCTATAACTTGAGTGTTCACACTAAACCGATTGTTCAACCGTGAGGCCCCTTACCCTGCCTATCCTACGGGGAGTTGTCAAGTTCTTAGTAATATGTACTTAGACTGCCATCTAAGCAAGGAACGGTTCTTTCCTAAGTATCGATACCCATTATTACTAAACGGCTCTGAAGTTAATAGTGTGTAAAGTCTAAAAAGCAGTTGGGCACTAAGTAGTTTTGTTTTAAAAAGAGATAGTCGTCTGTCACTTAAGAGTCATGTTATAGTTCCATCACGGGTCGGTCTCGTATACAAGCATCGATAATTAGTTTAGCCGAAAAAAAGGGGGAAAGCCGGTAAGTTCAAGTAAGCCAGTAGTTCAAATAAATGTTTACGCATAAGAGTTTCAAAAGTTTGTCCAAGATAGTTCAATAGTTCCAAAAGAGTTCCAAAAGTTCACAAAAGTTTCAAAGGTTCACAAAAGTTCATAAGTTCGTACGGTTTCAAAAGTTCTCAAATAGTTTCATGAATTTGTAAAGTTTCAAAGGTTCACAAGTAATTTCAAAGATACAAGTAATCTTATGTGTTCCCCAAAATCATGCAAAAACATACATTAAGTAAAAGGGGTTGTAACTCACGGATTGCGAAGAGTAAGAATGCGAAAGTCGGTCGGAATGTAAGCCGGGAATCACGGATCGCCTATTTACCAAGATAGTTTAATTAGTCATTATCTTATTATGTTCTTTATATAATATAATAGATAAAATTTTATTAAACTTTAAGTGTCAAGGTTAAGTATTGTCCAAAATAGTCCGAATGGTAATTGTCACGTTTTTGTCCAAAAGTCCGATTTAACGTTTATTATTATTATGTTACGGGTGCTTTTGCTTGCTGAAGTGGTTTACATTTTTCTAAGGAAATTTGGGCAGCGCTTCCGCGCCCAAATTTCATATCCAAAAATGCAAATACCAATTCCGCTCTCAAATCACCTATAACACAAATATATATATATATATATATATATATATATATATATATATATATATATATATATATATATATATATATATATATATATATATATATATATATATATATATATATATATATATATATATATATATATATATATACTAGTTTATTTCATGTCCAAATAGTCCATACATGTCTCAAATGTTATTACTCAGTCCCAAAAGTCTTATGTCAAAAAGTCAGCGGGTCAATATAGTAAAAAACGTGCCAAAAACGAGTTTTCGGAAAAGTTGCAGCTCTGTGCGCCGTTGTGAGCACTGGGACGGCGCACAGAACACAATTTTGTGCCCGCTGCGTCGTCCTGGTCTCTGGGACGGCGCACAGAACGTGATTTTTCGAGTTTTTCTTGTAAAACGTTTATTTATCCATAGATCTCGACATACAATAGGTTTAAACTTATTAAAACATCATTTTAACAGTTTCTAAAGTATTTTAAATCACAAATTCGTGAATTTAAAGGTTATTTCGGTTAAAAACGTTTTGACCATAGAATGTCATAGATCTTTATAAAATCTTGTTTTTAGCCTTTAGATCATACATGCAAGTAATAAAATCAGTATAAAATGAAAAGGGAATGATTTCTACCGAAGATATTAGCTTGGATGAGGATTTGTCCGGATTTCAAAAACCTTTACGAAAATGGTCCTTTACCGAAATAGTTTGGCTTCCTTTGCTTCTCTTGATGTTTCAAACGATTTGTATGGAATAAAATGGTGTTTTAGTTGCTGGAAATCACTGGAAATGTGGTTTTCTTGAGAGAGTTTTTGAGAGAATGATGTGTGTGTGTATGTGTGTTTTGTTTTATAAAAATGATAAAATGAAAATGGAATAAGGAAAATGATAATAGGGTGGGTTGGGACTGTCATCTTGGCAGTAAATGAGTGCCTAAAACGAGATTGATTGGTGGTAGGTTTGTGTAAAACGAGACATGCAAAGTTTTCAAATTTATTACAAAATCAGTCCTGCAGGACGGCGCACAAGGCATGTGTGCGTCGTCCAGGACCATTTTTGTAACAGATTTTGTATTTTGGCTGTTTTTGTATAATTGTTTCGTTGGACCTTTTCGTTAACTAAAGTTTTAAAGTATGTTACATTATGAACTTAGGAAAGTTCATTAGGAGTTTTCTTGGTATTAGGACTTATATAATTTTGTGACATTCGCGAATTTCACGGTATTATTCTATCGTCTCGTATTCGTTTTATTTATTTATATTCGTGTTTTGACCCTATTATATTTCTCTTATGTTTATCGTATTCGTATTTTATGAGTATCATATTTGTATTTTATGCGTATTTGCGTTTATCAGATATATAGCGTGTAATTCGGATCTTTATGTCGGGAACGTATAGTCTAAAGTGCCTTTAGTATAAGTCTAGTATGCTCTTATGATAAGTTTAGGGGAATTATGCCTTAATTATATTATTAAGATTAACGTTTAAAAAGTATTTCATCTTTAGTCCCTTCGGAAATTTTATTACGAAACTAGTCCTACGCGAGATTTTTATTGCAAGCTTAGTCCTCCACCAACCTTTTGTCTTATTAAGAAATCAGATTTTTTGTCACTATCTTCTCTCCCTTCCTCTCCAAGTTATTCATCACACACACACTTTCTCTCTCTAAAAACACACATAAACACCTCCACCTTCTCTCTAGCTTTTCCGGCGATCCGACCGTCCGATTTTAGATCCGAGACCGGATTATTGATCACCATCATCACCTCTATCTATCCTCCGAATTTCGTTACGATCGGGTAAGTATTTCAGCACTTTGGTTTTAAACTTTTACCTATTTTATCCAAACACGTAAATACCATTTTTAATCGTCCAAATCGAGATTTTATTTAGGATTATTGTTCCTAATAGTATTCTGGACATAGGGTATCGATTATAGATCATATGGACACTTAGAACACTCAAAAACCGATTTCCAAATGTTATTTTTCGTCAAAATTCCGTTCTAGCACGTAACTCGAGTTTACATCACGTAATACGTGACTTACGTTCACGTAAGTCACCACCTGGTCACGTAAATCTGCTGAGGTTCACGTAATTCGTTCTATGATTCACGAAATTGCCTTCTAGCTCACGAAATAAATGCTACGCTCACGTAATTCGGTTTATGATCACGTAAGTTCCACCTAGCACACGTAAGTTCCACCTAGCTCACGTAATTCCATGTTTCACGTAAGCTTGTATTCATGCACCACGTAATTAATCCATGTGATCACGTAATTTATGTATTCTTCACGTAATACCTTGTACACATGCACGTAATTCATGTGCATGTCAAGTAATTCATTCAATTCCTTTTTGCTTTGCACGTGACTCTGCCTTGCATGTGGTCTTGTGAATTCAGTCCACTTAGCAATTAGTTAACATCTATGGGCCACGTATTATCCATGTCTAACACGTAAGTCTTCGTATGTTCACGTAAGTATGGCTTAAGTAGCGTAATTCTTACTTAAATCACGTATTTAACTCTTGTTTGTCACGTATTACTTCCATGTCACGTAATACCTCCTTGTATAAAACGTAACTTGATACTTACGTGACTTATAGTGCACGTAAGTATACGGTTCACGTATCAAGTCCGTTGACTTTCCGAAACTCTAGTTATTCCGTTATATCGATATTCATTTGGTTATTCAAAACCCGTATAAAACGTTAATCATTAAGGCATAACCCTACTAGACTTAGAGATACTTAGACATGTTTTATTTACGTGATATATAGGGCACTTAGACATTGAAGCTTGACGGTATTATTGTATTTCCCGACATATAAAGATTTGGATTGCTTTGCTATCGGTGAGTTATTCGTTGCCCTTTTTACCGCTTTTATATTTTTGGGCATGATTAGCGTTAAACAAAAGTATTTTATGTTATGTATTATGGTATGATATTATGGTATGCATTGGTACGTATGTACAATGCTTACATATTATGGATATGAATGCTTAAGATGATCTCACCCAACTTGTACCGCCTATGTGGTAGTACAAGGCCCCGTATACACACCTGTTAGTCTTTGACCGCCGGAAGTATATATAGCGCTATAAGGGTCTGACGAACCCTCATTGTTAACATTATTTTGGATGATGTCGTGCCATGTCCGTGTTAACAATCTTACGACCGAATATTTTTATCGAGGATAACCTAGTTTGAGACACTAGGTGGGGTTAGTTGCCATAATATATGTTAAGGGTCAGGTGTATTGTATGTTCCTAAAGCCGATATTCTATCGAGTATGATATTTATGTTATGATATGATTATGATATTTTATGAAATGAGTATGGTATTTTTATGAAATGATTATGGTACCGTATGGTACAACTATGGGTATTTTATCAAAAGGTTTTGTAAACTCAAGTATATTTTTGAAACATCATTTTCAAAAGACTTATCTTCAAATCTCATCTTTTGGGTCCAAACTTATTGAAAACCTTTATCCTATTATGTTTTATTTACTATTGCGAATAATTCACCAACTTTATGTTGACGTCGTATTTTTAACGCTTTTCAGGGATTTGAGGTTACCTATTTTGATGCTATGCGTTGATTGGCTACTTGGGACTTTTTGCTGGAATTTATTTTGTTTGTTGTAATTCCTTAGTATCCCAGACTATGTAGCCGTATTTTGATATTTTGGATTACTGTAATAAGTATTTTAATTCAACTCTTTTATCTATGCTGATTATGTTTGGTTATTTATGTTTGATGTAACCTTGAATCTCTGATACCGTATACACTGCACACCTCGGTTTCCGCCATTTCTATGCGGGGTGTGACAGAAGTTGGTATCAGAGCCAATGGTTATAGCGAACTAAGTGACCTTACGGAATCACTTAGACTATGACCTAGGCTTTTGGACCTATCTGATTTACTCTATGTGCGCACTTCCTTCTTATGTGGGCCTGTATGTGATTTATATGCTATATGTGTTTTTATTTCGCTTTTTATGTTTTGAGGCCTGCTCGTTTTAGTCGCACATACAGTTTATCGTTCTGATTTATTCCGTTTGATATTCGTAGAAGATGCCGCCTAAGAGAGCTTCTACTAGAGCTACTAGAGCCACTCCTGCCGTCACTGCTACGAGAAGGTCGGCAAGGCGAGGTCGCGTCCCTGTGAGAGCGGGTGCTACACCTCCGATTCCCACTGCTACCCCCAATGTTACTTCTGCTATTCCGAACATCAGTCAGCTGATTGCGGAACAAATTGCTGCAGCTATCCCAACGATTGTGGCGCAGCTTAAGGAGACACCAGTGCAAGATGCTGACTTAGGGTTTGAAGAACCTGAGATGCAAGATGGTGAAGCGGAAGGTATGGCGTCTGGGCGCGATGGTTCCGATGTGGGAAGAGCGGTGCACGTAGGAGTTGGTGGACCAAATATTGTGATGGAAGATCCACCCCGAGGCTGCTCATATAAAGCCTTCCTGGATTGCAGACCTACTGAATTTAGGGGTACTGAAGATGCTGTGGCTACACTGCAGTGGTTTGAAAGGATGGAGTCAGTATTTGATGTATCTGGATGTGCCGATGAGAGCCGAGTTAAGTATTCTACCTATCTGTTCCAGGGTAAAGCCCTCACTTGGTGGAAAAGGTTCAGGGCCGAGCTGCTGTTACCCTGATGACCTGGGAAAACTTGAAGGTTTTGATGAAGAAGGAATATGTGCCGTCGTCTGAGACGCAGCGATTGGAGGATGAGTTTTGGAACCTAACTATGCAAGGTTCTAACTTCCGTGGGTATGTGAACCGCTTCTATGACTTATGCGTCCTGGTTCCTCGTTTGGCTCGTACTGAGAACGAGAGGATTGAACGGTTCGCGAATGGTTTGCCGCAGACTATGCGAGACCATATTATTTCTCATCTTCCGGGTACACTTCAGAGCGCCGTTGATATTGCGGGTAGGTTGGTCGCTAGTGCAATCCGTGGTGGTACACTGCAGCCAGTTGTGAGTCGTAGGGATACTGGTAGATCTGCTAGAAGGGATGGAAGTAATTCGAGGAAGAGGAGCCGTAGCCATGACCAGAGGCCTCAACTTCCTCAGGTGTATGCATTGACTGGTGCTGGAACTGGTTATCAGGGTAAACACCCTAGGTGTGACACTTGTCATAGTACTCATGCAGCCAATGTAGCGTGTTGGGTTTGTAAACGCTGCAAGAGGTTAGGCCACACTGAGGAATATTGTAATAGGACTGCTGGAGCTTGTTATGAGTGTGGAGAAAAGGGTCACCGTCGTCAGCAGTGTCCCAAGCTTGCATCATCTACTTCCCTTCCTACTCCTGGTGCTGGTACTAGTGCTAGAGGAAATCCTGCAAAGAGCCGAGCTTTTGCTATGGAATCTGCTGAAGCTCATCAGGATCCTACCGTAGTTACTGGTACATTTCTTGTTGACGATTATCCTGCTTTTGTTCTATTTGATTCGGGTGCCGATAGAAGCTTTATTTCTAGTGACTTTCGCCCCTTAGTAAACCGTGCCTCTAGTCCTTTAGAGCCTGCCTATGAAGTAGAGATAGCTGATGGTAGATGTGCCTGTGTTAAGGAAGTTATACGCGATATCTCTCTCGTTTTAGCCGATATTCCTTTTTCCATCGACCTTATCCCTATGAAACTCGGTAGTTTCGACGTCGTAGTCGGTATGGATTGGTTAGCGAAGCATAAAGGAGAAATAGTCTGTTATGAGAAGTTTATTCGTATTCAGAAGCCGGATGGAGATCAGATGATTGTTCATGGAGACAAGGCCGGGAAACGCCTTAAAGTTATTTCTTGTTTGAAGGTTCGCGAGTATGTCCGTCAGGGTTGTTCTTTATATCTCGCTCACTTGGTGAAGAAAGACTCTGCGATAAAGATTGATGGTGTGCCGATTGTTCGCGAATATTCTGACGTTTTTCCTGACGATTTACCTGGAGTCCCTCCCCAAAGACAAACCGATTTTCGTATTGATCTTATTCCTGGAGCAGCGCCTGTTGCTAAAGCTCCGTATCGTTTGGCTCCTTCCGAGATGCTCGAGTTGTCGAAGCAAATTCAGGAATTGGTAGATAAGGGTTTTATCCGTCCTAGTTTCTCCCCGTGGGGTGCTCCTGTTCTCTTTGTTAAGAAGAAGGATGGCTCCATGCGTTTATGTATTGATTATCGGGAGTTAAACAAGTTGACTGTGAAGAACCGTTATCCCCTTCCTCGTATTGATGACTTATTCGATCAACTTCAGGGTTCTTGCTATTTCTCAAAGATTGATCTTCGCTCTGGTTATCATCAGTTGAGAGTTCGAGAAGATGATATACCTAAGACTGCTTTTCGTACTCGGTATGGTCATTATGAGTTCATGGTGATGCCGTTTGGTATGACAAACGCCCCTGCAGCATTCATGGAACTAATGAACCGTATTTGTCGTCCGTATCTTGACAAATTCGTTATCGTATTCATCGACGACATTCTTATCTATTCCCGAAGTCGCAAGGAACATGAAGAACATTTGCGTCTTGTTCTAGAAGTGCTTCGAAAAGAGAAGTTGTATGCGAAATTCTCTAAGTGCGAGCTCTGGTTATCCGAAGTTCAATCCCTTGGCCATGTGGTTAGCGCAAAGGGTATTCATGTTGATCCTGCTAAGATTGAAGCTGTTAAGAGTTGGGTTGCACCGAAGTCACCGACCGAAATCCGTTCATTTTTGGGTCTTGCTGGGTATTATCGCCGATTTATCGAGAACTTCTCCAAGATTGCTTCACCTATGACTAAGCTGACACAGAAGAGTGAACCTTTCGTTTGGGGTACCGATCAGGAGGAAGCATTTCAGATATTGAAACAGCGGTTATGTAACGCTCCTATTCTTAGTCTGCCCGTTGGTTCCGAAAATTTTGTTGTTTACTGCGACGCTTCGCACAAGGGTCTGGGTTGTGTGCTTATGCAGAATGGTAAAGTTATAGCTTACGCTTCGCGGCAGCTGAAAATTCATGAGCAAAATTACACGACGCATGATCTAGAGTTGGGAGCCGTCGTCTTTGCATTGAAGATTTGGAGACACTACCTGTATGGGACCAAGTGCACTGTATTCACCGATCACAAGAGTCTACAACACATTTTCGATCAGAAGATGCTGAACATGAGGCAACGACGATGGGTTGAATTATTAAACGACTATGATTGCGACATTCGCTACCATCCTGGTAAGGCGAACGTCGTTGCTGATGCATTGAGTCGTAAGGAAACCGTCAAACCGGTCCGTATTCGTTCTATGGTGATATCTATTCAGACGAGTTTAAAGGCTCGGATTATTCAGGCACAGGAAGGTATTATGACTGAGAACCGTGTTAAAGAGGAAAGATTGTATAAGTTGGCGTTGGAACTAGAACCGAAGGAGGATGGAGTTCTGTATTTCCTCGAGCGTATTTGGGTTCCGGTTAGTATCCGTCAGTTGATTCTAGACGAGGCCCATAAGTCGAATTATTCCATTCATCCGGGTTCCGACAAGATGTATCACGACTTGAAAGATTTCTATTGGTGGCCGGGTATGAAGCGTGAGATCGCCGAGTATGTTAGCCGGTGTTTGACATGTTCCAAGGTGAAGATTGAGTATCAGAAACCGTCTGGACTACTCCAACAACCGAAGATTCCCGAGTGGAAATGGGAGCGCATTTGTTACGAAGCTTCCGAGATCTTCGAGTGGTTATGACAGTATCTGGGTTATTGTTGACCGTCTGACGAAGTCTGCTCATTTTCTTCCGATTCGCGAGAATTATCCGATGGAGAGATTCGTACGTTTGTATATCGCCGAGATTGTATCGAAACACGGTGTTCCTGTATCGATTATTTCCGACCGGGATGCTCGTTTTACTTCTCGATTTTGGAAGACATTTCAGACTGCTATGGGTACACGGTTAGATATGAGTACCGCCTATCATCCTCAGACCGATGGTCAGAGTGAGAGAACTATTCAGACTATGGAAGATATGCTACGAGCTTGCGCTATTGATTTTGGTGGTAGTTGGGATATTCATTTGCCGTTGATTGAGTTCTCGTACAACAACAGCTATCACACGAGTATCAAGTGTGCGCCGTTCGAAGCTTTGTATGGCCGTAAATGTCGATCACCTGTATGTTGGGCAGAAGTTGGAGATAGTCAGATTTCCGGTCCGGAGATTATACAAGAGACCACTGACAAGATCTTCAAGATCAAGGAGCGATTGATTACTGCCAGAGATCGACAGAAGAAGTATGCTGATAAGCGCAGGAAACCTCTCGAGTTCAGTGTTGGGGATTTGGTATTGTTGAAGGTATCTCCATGGAAAGGGGTTGTCCGTTTTGTGAAGCGCAGCAAGCTGAGTCCGAGATACACGGGTCCATTCAAGATCTTAGCCCGCGTCGGCCCAGCTGCGTATCGATTAGATCTGCCGGCAGAACTGAGCAGCGTACATAATGTATTTCATGTATCTCAGTTGAAGAAATGCCTGGCTGATGAGACATTATTAGTTCCGCTTGAGCAACTCCAGATTGACGACAAGCTTCATTTTGTTGAAGAACCGATCGAGATCGTTGCTAGTGATGTTAAGCTTCTGCGACGACGCAAGATTCCTATTGTCAAAGTTCGCTGGAATTCCCGCTTTGGTGCTGAGTTCACGTGGGAACGCGAAGATGAAATTCTGCGGAGTATCCTCACCTTTCTCCCGGAAGTAGTACCCAGTGATAATTTCGAGGACGAAATTCTTTTTACTTGGGGAGACTGTGACATTCGCGAATTTCACGGTATTATTCTATCGTCTCGTATTCGTTTTATTTATTTATATTCGTGTTTTGACCCTATTATATTTCTCTTATGTTTATCGTATTCGTATTTTATGAGTATCATATTTGTATTTTATGCGTATTTGCGTTTATCGGATATATAGCGTGTAATTCGGATCTTTATGTCGGGAACGTATAGTCTAAAGTGCCTTTAGTATAAGTCTAGTATGCTCTTATGATAAGTTTAGGGGAATTATGCCTTAATTATATTATTAAGATTAACGTTTAAAAAGTATTTCATCTTTAGTCCCTTCGGAAATTTTATTACGAAACTAGTCCTACGCGAGATTTTTATTGCAAGCTTAGTCCTCCACCAACCTTTTGTCTTATTAAGAAATCAGATTTTTGTCACTATCTTCTCTCCGTTATTCATCACACACACACTTTCTCTCTCTAAAAACACACATAAACACCTCCACCTTCTCTCTAGCTTTTCCGGCGATCCGACCGTCCGATTTTAGATCCGAGACCGGATTATTGATCACCATCATCACCTCTATCTATCCTCCGAATTTCGTTACGATCGGGTAAGTATTTCATCACTTTGGTTTTAAACTTTTACCTATTTTATCCAAACACGTAAATACCATTTTTAATCGTCCAAATCGAGATTTTATTTAGGATTATTGTTCCTAATAGTATTCTGGACATAGGGTATCGATTATAGATCATATGGACACTTAGAACACTCAAAAACCGATTTCCAAATGTTATTTTTCGTCAAAATTCCGTTCTAG
>CAJVGC010000432.1:40198881-40291214 GCA_910822075.1 Senecio squalidus
GCGAATAAGTACACGAATATGGGTCACGAAGATGTTGTTCAACGAAGGTGTTGTTCGGCGAAGATGGATCACGAAGATGTTGTTCGTCGAAGAAGGGTGTCAATCACGAAGATGTTGTTCAACGAAGATGTTGTTCGGCGAAGATGGATCACGAAGATGTTGTTCGTAGACTTAAGAGATCCAGAAACGAAGAAATTCCAACGAAGATGTTCACGAAGAAGTATCCACGAAAATCCACGAAGAAGTGTCCACGAAAATCCACGAAGAAGTGTTCACGAAAATCCACGAAGAAGTATCCACGAAGATCCACGAAGAAGTGTTCACGAAAATTCACGAAGAAGTATCCACGAAGATCCACAAAGAAGTATCCACGAACTAAGCCCACGAAGTAAATCCACGAACTAAGCCCACAAAGTAAATCCACGAACTAAGCTCACGAAGTAAATCCACGAATTAAGCTCACGAAGTAAATCCACGAAGACGTCTAGAAACCCTAATCGCCGCCGAAGATGTCCAGAAACCCTAATAAACACAAACGGCCGCTGAAGAATTTCTAAGAACCCTAAATTTCCAGAATCGATTAAAACCTGAATTTAACCCTGAACCAAATCCCGATAGAGAGCAAACAAAGCGTTTGCTCTGATACCAATTCTAGGTCCCAGTGGTCCGATCTACAGGATTAAACTATACTAACTACGAGGCGGAATCTCGTAATCAATAAACACACAGGTTATAAACGAAAGCAATAAACGCATAACACAATTACCGAATTCTAATACTTCTGATTAACAAAACGTTGTTACAATCCGGAAGTATAAACACGAATTCTCTATCAAAACCAACAACCCTAAACTGATCTGAACACCTCTATTTATAGAGTAACATGTTCAACCAGTTTGGGCTTGGACTCTATTGGGCCTCACGGACATGCAAGTCCGTGAGCAGCCCACTAAGCTATCTATACACAGACTAATACAATACTACGTAATCAAAACATGATAGAACATCCAGTCATTGCATTTCTTGCACTAACAGAAAGGCTCTTTAAAATCTATCAGGACGACTCTAAGAGAAAGCTTCAATGATAGGAAAAGGGTAAGAAATGGTATTGAAAAGCAAAAGTTCAATTTTAGATATAAAAAACTTTGAAATTGTTTAAAAAAGCAAAAGTTAACTTTGAAATTGTTTAAAAAGCAAAAGTTCAATTTTAGATATAAAAAACTTATATTCCAGGATTTCATAAATTAGTTCATACGAGCAAATTTGCTAGAGAAATGAAATATTTTGTAAAATGCAAAAACTTGTATTTTTATTAGAATTCAACCTATGTCAAAAATTCATAAATTGCAGGTTTTAATAATTTAAAATTGATATGATATAAAGTCAAACTTATTCAATTCTTGTCAAGTAGAAATAAATTAAATTAAAATATTTTACTTAAATGTGACATATATGCCTTATTGTCATTAAAACACAGTAGTCTTCTGTCATGATTTAACAAAAGAATTTATATGAACACATTAACAATCTTCAATCTATATTGAGACTCCCCAGAATATGATTCTGCAACCTTATAAACTGCGTCTTCTCTCAAGATATTTGTGATTGTATGCATTTTTTTATGTTCAAAAGTTGACTTAGTATTGTTGTTCAACTCATTCCCCTGTCTCTGCCGTTTATGAAGTAAGCATCAAGGATTTAAGAGGACAACATACTAGTTTTTCAATGAATTTTGGACTTATTCACCTATCTTTGTCGTTTATCAAGTTAGCATCAAGGATCTCAAAGTCAATAAATTATAAAAGACACTTTAAAAGTTTAATATCTTTGATGATAAATAGATTTAAATGCCATAATTTACTGAAAATATATCTTTTCTTTGCTTTTCTACTTGACAAAAACTGATCTCCCATTTGATAATTATCTATTTTAATGATTTGAAGCAATTTATAAACCACAGTTTGCTAGAGGTATCAAAATACAAGAATATATGCATTTATAAAAACATTTGGTTTCAATAAATTCTATAAATATGGAACTATTGTAACTCATTTCTTAGAAATTTTGTTTTTGTGAAACATTTTCATTTTTTATATTGTTTTTTATTGGTTTTTCAAATTTTGAATTTGATTTTCTGAAAATATGTCAATATGAAACATAAATAACATAATCAAAAACTTAAAAATAGAATAAAAAGAAATTTTTTTGAGTTTTATCTATACATACTATAAATCACATATTTTTGAATTTTATCTGTACAAAAACTTAATACCCGACTTAAAAGAAAAACAACACCAAAATTAAAATATTAACACCAAATTTAAAAAAGAAGAACGTCAGACTTAAAATATTAACACCAGACTTAAAAATTATTTACCAGACTTAAAAGAAAAAGGAACACCAGACTTAAAATATTTTTGATTTTTTCATTTTTCTCCCCCTCTTTTTGTATTTTGAAAATGCAAAACGATAAATGCAAAATAATATGTAAATAATATTTATGAAGAAAACACTCAATCAAGATTCATAAGACAAATGGCTTGAACAAGAAAATTGAATCTTGAAACATCAAATGCCTTTGTGAAAAGATTAGCCAATTGTAAATCAGTGTGAATCTTAATTGTTAGTGCAATATCTGTGACAATTGTTCTAGATTAATTAAGTCTTTATTAATAGTTTATTTAAGTCTGTAATGGCCCAATAACATTCTGCGGGTGATTCTAGTAATGCAAGTGAAATTAGCTCGAATGAAGAGGAAAATCAAAATGTTGAAGATACTGAAAATGAATCAAAGGTTTGCAGCTGTACGTTGGACCTATCTAACGAAAACTTTATTGCAAAGATGGCCAACCTCAAAACCGAGAAGTCAAAGGTACTTCTTGATCTTAAATCCGTAAAAGTGTTCTGCAAATCGTTTACAATATTAACTCTTCAAAACGAGAAGTTGATAAAGTTAGTATCAACCTTGAAATCTCAGCAAACTGAACTTGGGCAAAACATATCAACACAAACTTATCTAAAAGATGATTTTGCAAAGAAATTCTATCGAAATGAAAAGGACATAATGGAACTTTTGTCAAACGTTGGTGAGAAGGTCCAAGAAATAAATAATTGTGAAATCAGATTAACCGAGCACGAAAGGAAAATCGAACAGTTTCGCACTTCTTCTAGTACTTTAAATTCTATCTTGATTCGTCAAAGGCCAACTGGAAATCGCACTGGTTTGGGATACAATGAAACACCTCCACCTTTTAATCACAATTACAGTTTTCTTAAATCTGAATGTGACGTGAAGGAAAACAGTGTTGACTCTTCATGTGAATCTTCCTCTACAAGGGACGATCAGACTGAGTCCAGTACTTCAACTGAATCAAATGTTTCGGAAACAGAAATGAGTACATTAGCTGAAAACTCAAAACCCAAACAGCCTATGGATGATTTAAAGTGTTTTAAATGCCGGGAACATAGTCACGTGACCTCGGTATGTCCAACGAAGAAGCAAAAGCAAGACAACAGATCGTGCTCTCCGAAGAAAGAGCAAGCTATCAGATTGTCCTCACCGAAGACTAAACCAATGGATCGTTCACATTCACCTATACGGAAACACGTGCAGCCTGTTCGGAAATCAATGGCTCGATCACATTCACCTGTACGGAAACAGGTGCCTCAAAAATGGATTAAGAAACAGGAACACACGGGTGTTTCTAATGATCGTTCATTTCAACTGTGTCCATTTCGACCGTCTTTTAGAACTTCTAATCCATACTGCCCGAGTCAGAGAGTACATTCTTGTTATCAACAGTCGAGATCCTTTCGTCCACCGAGGAACCACCTGAATTCTAAAGTTAAAACTACGGTTACTAAAGATGATGGTTTCTTCAAGGAGTTTGTCTACGTAAACGAAAGAGGACAATCAAGACGCGTTATGGCTTGGGGTCCCCACCATAATTGATTATTGCTAGCTTAGCTGAAATTTTTTGTAATCTTGTATATTTATCTTTATGAAAATTAGAATCGACATGAAAAGCTCAAAATTTCATGTCGATATCTTAAAAAAAAAAAAAAGGTTTTACTAACGTTTGTTTGCAGGTTGTGCGCATACGAGACTCTACTCTTGAAAATGTTGTTTGAGACGTTGTTCATCGTCAGACAACTCAGGGGGAGTTTTGTTGTCATTTATGGAAGATCGAAGAATACAAGCAAAAACGATGAACTTAGTTGAGTCAACTCGTGATGAAGACTCTGATAAACAACGAAGTTCACAACAACAAATGGAGCTGCCTAATGGAGAAGACTGAATTATTGCAACAATTCAGGGGGAGTTATTCAAGACAATGATGAGTTAGAAGAACCTGCAAGGAACACAAGGAGTAAAAGACTATAAAGACTTTGAGCGTATAACGGAATCTAGAAACAACAGTCAAGGGGGAGTTTGTTAGTGTTGTTCTAGATTAATTAAGTCTTTAGTAATAGTTTATATGAGTCTGTCATGGCCCAATAACATTGTATTGTTAGTGGGCTATTTAGTATGTTATGGGTGTTAATGGACTTTGCATAGTCCATGAGCCTATTAGTGGCCTAAGCCTGTGAACATGTCTCTATATAAAGAGGCATTGAGTTTAGGTTTAGGGTTAATGATTCCAGACAGACTGAGGGAAAGAATTATGTGAAAGGCTATTTATTGTAATTGAGTGATACAATTAATAAAGTAGTCAGAATTTGGTAATTGTGTTTATTGTTATTTACTGCTTTCGATTATTACGTGTGTGATTACTGATTACGAGATTCCGCCTCGTGATTAGTTTGGTTTAATCTTGTAGATCGGACCACTGGGACCTACATTAACTAATCTCAATATGAAAAGGTCAACCAATTTTCAAAACAATCTCTTATGAATGATGTCTAATCTCAATATGCTTTGTCTTAGAATGTTGCACAGGGTTCTTAGTGATGAACATTGCAGCAGTGTTGTCTATGTGTATGGGAGTATTCATAAAGTTAAGGCCATAGTCTAGCATCTGATTCTAAATCCATAAAACCTAAGAAGTAAAGGAACCAACATCAATGTATTCTTCTTCAGCAGAGGATTGAGAAACAAAGGTCTGTTTCTTGCACTACCAAGAGACTAGCCTATTTCCTAGGAATTGACATCCTCCCGTGGTAGATTTCCTATTAAGATTTCATCCTCCATAATCACTGTCAGTGTAAGAATAAAAGTCAAAGCTAGAATTCTTAGGATACCAAAGAGCTAAAGAAGGTTGTCCCTTAAGGTATCTAAAGATTCTCTTAACAACAATTAAATGGGAAACCTTAGGATCAGCTTGAAACCTAGCACATAGAAAAACTCCAAACATTATATCAGGCCTACTAGGAGTAAGATACATTAAAGACCCTATCATAGACCTATATAAATGTTGATCAACACTCTCACCATCTAAATCATGATGAAGTTTGGCCCTAGTGTCAATAGGAGTGGAAGGAGATTTACAATATGTGAATCCAAATTTAGCCAACATGTCTTTGACATACTTAGACTGATTAATAAAAATGCCATCATCCAACTGCTTAACCTGAAGTCCTAAGAAGAAAGACATCTCTCCCATAGAGCTCATTTGAAATTGTGAATGCATGACAGACTCAAATTCTTTGCATAAGACATCATTAGTTGAGCCAAATATAATATCATCAACATATATTTGAACAAAAACAGACTCTTGGCCAACTGTCTTAATGAATAAAGTTTTATCAATTGTGCCCCTAAGATACCCATGTTCTATCAAATATTTGGACAATGTATCATACCAAGCTCTAGGAGCTTGATGTAAAGCATACAAAGCTTTGTCCAACTTAACCACATGATCGTGGTATTGAGGATCAAGAAAACTTGGAGGCTGATTAACATACACAGTCTCTTCAAGAACTCCATACAAGAAGGCTGATTTAACATCCATTTGATAAACCTTAAAGTTCTTAAAAGAAGCATATGCTAAAAACAATCTTATGGCCTCTATCCTAACAACTGGATCAAAGACATCATCATAATCTATACCCTCTTCCTGAGTATATCCTTTAACCACAAGTCTAGCTTTATTCCTCACAATGATACCTCTATCATCTCTTTTAACCTTAAAGATCCATTTAACTCCCAATACATTCAAATCTCTAGGTCTTTCCACTAAAGTCCCTACTTCCTGAATCTTAAACTGTAGCAACTCCTCTTGCATAGCCTCTGCCCAACTATTTATAGTTAATGCAATGTCTACATTCTTAGGCTCAATCTGGGACAAAAAGCAAGAAAACAAACAAATATTTGTAAACCAATACTACTTGTTGTCTTGACACCATCATACAAATTTTCTATAATATTACTTAGAGGATGTGTTTTGTGAACTTTTAAAAATGAATTTATTTTCTCAGTAATATTATTAGAAAAATTTGTTTCATGTGGCACAAGATCATCAAAGAATAAAGAATCAGAATTTGCTTCACTAGGTTGTTCTTGGCTTGTTTCATCAAAATGATTTTCAGATTCTGCACCAGAGTTATATGGATCTCCACCATAGTTGTTTAGACTTTCAGTTTGTGCACCAGAGTTAAATTGATCTCCATCAGATATGTTTAGACTTTCAGGTTCTGCACTAGAGTTGTTTTGTGATTCACCAGAGTTTTCTTGAACTTTAGTTTGTGCACACGAATTAAATTGTGATTCACCGGAGTTTTCTTGAATTTCAGTTTGTGCACCTGAATTTATTTGTGCTTCACCAGATTTATATTGAGTTTCACTGACTCCGCCCGAATTGTTTTGATCTTCATGAGAATTGTTTTGTTCTTCACCAGAACTGATAACTTGAGCTTGTAAAACATTGTCCTGTTCTTCAATTGACCCTGGAATGTCTTCTTCTTGAAGAAAGTCTGCATCAGTTTGTCTTTAAGAAGAATCTTGACTCACAAATGTTATATCTTCTGGTGAATGAGTTTGGTCATGAACTGTAGATGAAGATCCTCCACCTGCACTTTCTTGATTACATACTTCTTGTCTTGTACCAATCTCAAAATCAACATTGTATTCAACATTAGAAACATCTCCTTGAGATACCTGCACCTATTTTGAAACATGTTCTTGACAGAAACCATTAAAAGAATTCACAAATGTATCTAAATAAAACAACCAAGCACCGCCTAAATTCTTAACATTTGATGTATATTCATTGAATATCACATTAATGGATTCTTCTATGGTTCTAGTTCTTTTATTGTAAATCCTATAAGCCTTTGAAACACTTGAATAACCAAGAAAGTATCCATCATCAGTTTTAGAATCAAATTTCCCTAAGTAATATTTGGTATTCAAAATAGAGCATTGACATCCAAAAGCTTTGAAAAATCCTATAAAAGTGTCGCACCCCGCTAAAGCGGAAACACGAGGTGCGAAGAGCAAAAATATCATCACACGAGTCACAATAAAAATGCAACGGTTTCAAGTCATTCAATTAAACAAAATAAAGTACATGTTCAAAAATTAACCAAGTATTTAACATATCAACATAACAGACTACATGATTAAATGTTTAACAAATTTCCCAAAATGATAAAAAAGAACAGGTCTTTTCCCAATTCGTATTTCACGTGACTTGCCTGACCCATCCAGGATATGCACTTCGTGTTCTTACATTAGGTTTCCTGAAACATGAGAAAAAGTGTCAACTACATAAAGTAGTGAGTGAGTTACAGTTTTCTAGTCCTCGACTAAAAATGGTTTGCGACAAGTATAACAATACTTAAATAGTTTGCGATAAGTATTACAATACTTAAATAGTTTGCGATAAGTATAACAATACTTAAATAGTTTGCGAAAGTAAACAGTACTTAAACAGTTTGCGACAAGTATAACAATACTTAAAAATAGTTGCGGAAATCGTATATCCATATACGATCAAGATAAGTAAACTATTGATTGAAATGGTGTATAACGACTACTTGGCATAATATAACTTAAGTGTTCACACTAAACCGATTAACCAACCGCGAAGCCCCTTACCCCTCACTATCGACGAGGAGTCATTTATGATCGAGTAATATGTACTTAAGCTGCCGCCTAAGTAAGGAACGGTTATTTCCTAAGTATCGATACCCATAATTACTAAACGGCTTAACAAAGCTAATAACGTGTGTTGCAAAATGGGCACTAATGTTATTTTAAAACCGATAGTAGTCACTTATGGTTAGTTATATACCTCAAGAGTCACGTTAGTTATACGATCAATCAAAGTTCATACGATTGCCGAGTGTGGCAATAAAATATGTTCATACGAGTGCCGAGTGTGGCAAAAAATAACTTCATACGAGTGTCGAGTGTGGTAGTAAAATGTTTTTGCATATAAGTACGTAAAAGTTTGGTTCTCATGCTTCCCCTAAAAGAATTATTTAAAAACAGTAACTAAAAGTGGGGATGTAACTCACGGATTGCTAGGAGTAGCACAAATATGAAAGAGCGGTCGGGACGTGTCGGAAATCACGGAAATCCTAAAAGAGTACCGAGATATCGAGTAAATATAGTTGTTCATATGTTCAATGCCATTTTCGTATTAGTTAAAGTCATTACAGTTAGTTCAGGATCAATACGTGAAAAACCGAGCTTAAAGTTACGTTTTACAACGAATTTGGTACGGTTTCGGAGTCTGATCAAAGTTACGGTGCGAAACTGTCAGTTTCGTTGCGAAACTGTCAGTTTCTCTGCCAGCGAAACTGACGGGCAGTTTCGGTTCAAAAGTCGTTTTTGGCGTCGTAAACTCATTTTTGACGGTAAATTTTGATTTATACTTATAGGTCTTTCAAAATCACAATATAACCGACAGTTTATAGTCACTTTTAAGCCACGAAAGTTAAGATTTATGAACGACCCGTTTGTATGTAAATGGGTTAAAAACCTCAAAATCATAGATTTAGGTGTTAGATCGTACATGCAGTTAATTAATCTTGTAAAAACAGAAGATTTAAAAGGGTTATACCGAATGGATGGTGATTTGAAGAAGGTTAAAGTGTTCCTTTGGTGATTTTAGCCCCAAGAATGCTAGAAATCGTTTTTCCTTGACCCAAATGAAGATTCCTTGCTTCCTTCTTGATTGTGAATGATTTTAGTGCGTTTATTGTGGTGATTTTTGCTGCTAAAATTGTTGTAATTGATGTTCTAAAGGTGTGGGTGTTTGTGTTTTTGAAGCAAAAAGAAGGAAATGAGGGAAAGAGAGGTATTTATAGTCCAAATCTCGATTTTCTGTAATTTTTGCGGTCCAATAGGGTCTAGACACGTGGAGGAAAGTCAGAACCCGTGGACCAATCAAATTTCATGCAAAAATGGGAATGAACACCACAGTTTCGCCATCGAAACTGTCAGTTTCGCTAGCCAAACTGTTAGTTTCGCTGACAGTTTCGCTGCCAGCGAAACTGTCAGTTACACTGCGAGTCGAAATTCGTTTTTGTTGTCGTTAAGTATTTTCGTTAGTTGCAAGTTTACGTTTAGTTTAGAGATGAACTTAGGCAAGTTCTTTATGCATTTTCCTGGTATTATGGTCCATTTATAGATTCCGATATTGATTCCGACACAGACACGTTCACGGTAACGGTACGACTAAGAACAACACAGACATAACGAATACATAGAACACGAATATCACATGAATTCTGGACGGTTGTCACATTCTCTCCGGGTTGAAAAGAATTTCGTCTCGAAATTTAGTTTGCCTCATCGGGAGGGAGAGTCCTTGAACAAGTGTGGATACTTCTGACGGATCTGGTCTTCACGCTCCCACGTGAATTCATGACCACGTCGGGAATTCCACCGAACTTTGACGATAGGAACACGACTCTGCCTGAGTTGTTTGACCTCGCGGTCCATAACCTCAAGCGGTTCTTCAATGAAGTTGAGCTTGTTGTCGATCTGAACGTCGTCGAGCGGAATGACGATGGTCTCGTCAGATAAGCACTTTTTCAAGTGCGAGACATGAAAAACGTTGTGGATGTTCGAAAGAGCCTGCGGGAGTTGGAGTCGATACGCCACCGAGCCGATTCGCTCTATCACTTCGAATGGACCGGTGTACCTCGGGCTTAGCTTTCCGCGCTTCCCGAAGCGAATTACCCCCTTCCATGGCAATTTATTGAGGAGAACTCTATCGCCAACTTGGAACTCGAGGGGTTTCCTCTGGTTGTCGGCGTAGCTCTTCTGTCGGGCACATGATGTCTTCAGTCTTTCCCGGATGGTAGTAATCTTGTCGATGGTTTCCTGGACGATATCGAGCCTTGTGAGTTGTCGATCTCCATCTTCTAGCCAATAAAGCGGTGACTGACACTTACGTCCGTGTAAGGCCTCGAATGGTGCTCACTTGATGCTAGCGTGGTAGTTGTTGTTATAGGAGTACTCGAGCAAATGGAGGTGAGCATCCCAACTTCCTCCGAAGTCAACCACGCACGCTCTCAGCATATCTTCAAGCGTTTGAATCGTCCTTTCACTCTGGCTATCGGTCTGGGGGTGGTAAGAGGTGCTAAGATCTAGTCGCGTCCCGAGCGATTTCTGAAAGGCGTTCCAAAATCGGGACGTGAATCGACTATCCCTGTCGGAGATAATGGAGATAGGTGTTCCATGACGAGAGACGATCTCATTGATGTAAATCTGGGCGAACTTCTCCATTGAGTAGTTCTCTCGTACAGGTAGAAAATGTGCAGATTTTGCTAACCGGTCCACTATGACTCCAATCGTGTCATTCCCCTTTGCCTTCTGAGGCAATTTGGTTACAACATACATGGAGATTCGTTCCCACTTCCACAGGGGAATCTCCGACTGTTTCGGTAGGCTTGATGGTTTCTGATATTCGCCTTGACCTTAGAGCAAACTAAGCACTTTGCTACGTACAAGGCGATATCCTCCTTCATTTCTTGCCACCAATAATATTCCCGAGGGTCTTTGTACAGTTTGTCGGATCCAGGGTGGATGGAATATCTATAACGGTGGCCTTCGTCTAGTATAAGTTTCTGAAGGCTTTCGGATCTCGTAATCCACACTCGGTTCTCGAAGTAGTGGATTCCGTCCGGATTAAGCCCGAATTTCCTCACGGGATTCTGTAGTGTCTCGTCCTTAAGGTTCTCGGGTTTCAGTGCTTCGCTCTGAGCTCTAGCGATTTGATTTTGAGTTTCTGAAATGGTTCCTCCTGTTCTTTGCCCCAAAGGGAAACTTCATATTTCAGAGTGAGTTCGGTCAATGGCTAAGTGATCCTTGAGAAATTCTCAATGAACCTTCGATAGTAGCCAGCCAATCCTAGGAATCGCCGGATTTCCGTAGGAGTCGTTGGGGCTTGCTATTTCTCAATCGCTTTGATTTTGGCTGAGTCTACGTGAATTCCATCCTAATTGATCGCATGACCAAGGAAATATACTTCCCGGAGTCAAAATTCATATCTCAAGAATTTGACGTGCAACTTCTGATCTCTAAGAAGTTCTAGAATGAGTTTCAAGTGATCTTGTTTATTCCGAGAATAACTGAGGGTGTCGTCTATGAATGTGATTACGAACTTGTCCAGATATGGTCTACACACCAGGTTCATCTAATCCATGAACACTGACGGTGCGTTGGTTAGACCGAATGACATAACGAGATATTCGAAATGCCCGTAGCGAGTTCGGAAGGAGGTTTTAGGAATATTGTGTTTATTGACTCGAACCTGATGACACCCTGGACGGAGATCGATCTTTAAGAAGTAAGTTGCACCCTGCAACTGATCGAATAGGTCGTTGATTCGAGGGAGAGGGTATCGGTTCTTGACGGTCAGCTTATTGAATTCACGCGAATCGATGCACATCGGGAGAGATGCGTCTTTCTTTTTATCGAAGAGGATTGGGGCTCCCCAGGATGACGTACGAGAACGAATTTGTCAAAACAGACGATTTCAGCTCGAGATCGGACTAACTAGTCCATTCCGACGTTGAGGTCCAAACTTTTCAGTTCCAAGGGAATGAGATATATGGGGGAAGGTCATATTGGTTAGGTGCACTGAACATCCAAGAATTACGTCCTTAGCTTCAATTTCTCGACCATTAGCGTATTCTTAAGTGAAGCTATCCTTAAGGACTTTAAATCCTAGATTAATAGGGGTTCTAAAACCTAAGGATGCCAAGCTTCTCTCTGCTCCTTAATTGAATAATATAGATGCGAAATGCTTATTCACCGGAAATGTACCTGTTCCTGCATTGGGATTCTGCCTTTCCTCTTTGGCAGTGATTGCGAGAGTACTGAAAGATTCTGTTGTATGCAATATGGGGCAAGTCTTACGGCGGTGTTTTTCGCTTCCACAATCGAAGCAATCTGGCTTCCTTCCTTGGTTATTATTTCCTTCTTGGAAATATCTGACGTAATGCCCCGTCTTGTTACATTTGTGGCACACCGGACAAATTCCAACATGGTGGAAGTTGCATTTGTCGCACTTGGGGTGCGAACCATTGTAAGATCGGGGTCCGGTTGTGGGTTTCTTGCTGGGGTTGCTCCTCATTGTTCGATGATCAGCCTTCCTTTTCTTACTCTCATTTCGCTCGACGGGTGCTGGGGGGAGAAAGAGTTTATTGTTCCCGGAGTTCTCGTCTTCTTCGTGTTTGACTGTTACTGGAAAGGGAAGGGGGTTAATGTTTTCGAGGTTTTCACCTTCCTCTTGTTTGATAGGTACTGGAAAGAGGTGGAGGTTATGGTCGTCTTTGTCCTCCTGGTGGTTGTCGTTGGGGTTATCATTCCTGAAAATTTCGTCGTTGACCCCAACGATGATCTGGGCGATCATGTTTGGGAGTGCTGCTTTGAGTTGCACAGTAATATGCTCAGCTAATAGGTCACCGTGGCTTCTCTTGGGAGGCATGATCCTACAACATAAAAGGAAAACTAGTTTAGAATGCACGAATGAGAATCTGAGACAAAGATGTTCACGACGAAGAATCGACGATGATATGTGTGTAAGGGGTTAGATAGTGCAAGCACGATCAACGGTCAAAGAACGATTGCACAATCCAAGCATGACAGAAAAGCAAAGTTAATGTAAGGGAAATTATGGGGAGGTAAATAGCGCACACACATTAACGATTACGGAATGATAATATAGTTCAAGTAATATGGACAAGTACGGAAAAATAAGGTAGAGATTCATTCGATAATACGATAATCAGTTACAAGGTTCATAATGTGAAAGGTTCGAATACAAGTACAATACAACATAAAATAAAATATGAACTAGCTTTAAGTCGTGTACATATGGAAAAATTACGACTTAAGCTTGCGATACAATACATAAATGAAAGGCCTAACGACGCTTATCAAGGAACATCTTCGCCACGATGACCGCAATAAGTGTCCCCATAATCAGGCAAGCGCTGACGAGACATTGCACCGTCCTCGACGTGGCTTGAGCCGACGTGATGACTCGAATTGATTGTTCAGACAGTCGGTGTGAAGCATCAGAGACTTCACACAGAAGAAGACCCTGTTGTTGGGCCTCCTCGGTGAGTCCCCGAAGTTCTCGATGAAGCTGAAGGAACGGTGCTGGGGGCGACCGTAGTGAAGGCGGCATCATCGGCCTAGATGGTCCGGCGCCGTCGGGGCGTTGTGTCTGCTGCTCCTGAAACTGACGCTCCCAATGGTAACGATCCATCGTCGGCGTACGCGAAGATACAACGTACGGGTCTACGAACGGCACCGGGGGAGGAGCGGGTCTGGATGAGTCGAGAGTTTGTCCCATCATCCTATCAGACAGACAACCAGGAAGGACGACCTGCTTATGCGCTGTCATCCGGACTCGGGGTCCACGCTGCTGAGGTGGTGCTGCGACGGGCACTGGGGGTGCAGCTGGTAGCACGGTCCTCGGAATGGAGGTGTCGTGGCGGCTCGAGAAAGCCATCGAGCTCTTCTCGATCGGGTCAGTGGTCTCGTGGTGCTGGGCTTCTGAAGCTGTGGGGTCGTTCGAGACCTACTGCGAGTAGACGGCCCGCGATAGCGAGTGCGACTGTGACCGGGAGTGAGACTGAGATCGGATCTGCGAATAACGAGTTACGTGAGTACAGGGGGAAATAAGGAAAATGTTTAAGGAATGGATAAGACCGAGAATTTTTCGACTCGAAAACCGTTTAACGATAGCAATTACTTTCCGTTCTTGCATAATTTATTTTGAACTAGGCATAGTTGATCAAGTTATGCATAGTTGAAAACAATCATGCAATTGCGGAATTAATCCACTAAAGTTTGAAAGCTCGTGAAATGATTTTCCGAAAAAGCCTTGGTTATAGTTTGGTTTCGAAATTTTTTGAAAATTCTTAAAACCGTTTTCACTATAACATGTGCTCTGATACCAAGTCTGTCGCACCCCGCTAAAGCGGAAACACGAGGTGCGAAGAGCAAAAATATCATCACACGAGTCACAATAGAAATGCAACGGTTTCAAGTCATTCGATTAAACAAAATAAAGTACATGTTCAAAAATTAACCAAGTATTTAACGTATCAAAATAACAGACTACATGATTAAATGTTTAACAAATTTCCCAAAATAAAAAAAAAAAAAAAAAAAAAAAAAACAGGTCTTCTCCCAATTCGTGTTTCACGTGACTTTCCTTACCCATCCATGATATGCACTTCGTGTTCTTACATTTGGTTTCCTGAAACATCAGAAAAAGTGTCAACTACAAAAAGTAGTGAGTGAGTTACAGTTTTCTAGTCCTTGACTAAAAATGTCTTGCGACAAGTATAACAATACTTAAATACTTTGCGATAAGTATAATAATACTTAAATAGTTTGCGATAAGTATAACAATACTTAAATAGTTTGCGAAAGTAAACAATACTTAAATAGTTTGCGACAAGTATAAGAATACTTAAAAATAGTGGCGGAAATCGTATATCCATATACGATCAAGATAAGTAAACTATTGATTGAAATGGTGTATAACGACTACTTGGCATAATATAACTTAAGTGTTCACACTAAACCGATTAACCAACCGCGAAGCCCCTTACCCCGCGCTATCGACGAGGAGTCATTTATGATCGAGTAATATGTACTTAAGCTTTCGCCTAAGTAAGGAACGGTTATTTCCTAAGTATCGATACCCATAATTACTAAACGGCTTAATAAAGCTAATAGTGTGTGTTGCAAAATGGGGATTAATGTTATTCTAAAACTGATAGTGGTCAATTATGGTTAGTTATATCCCTCAAGTGTCACGTTAGTTATACGATCAATCAAAGTTCATACGAGTGCCAAGTATGGCAGTAAAATATGTTCATACGAGTACCGAGTGTGGCAATAAAATAAGTTCATACGAGTGTCGAGTGTGGTAGTAAAATGTTTTTGCATATAAGTACGTAAAAGTTTGGTTCTCATGCTTCCCCCAAAAGAATTATTTACAAACAGTAACTAAAAGTGGGGATGTAACTCACGGATTGCGAAGAGTAGCACAAATGTGAAAAGGCAGTCGGGACGTATCGGAAATCACGGAAATCCTAAAAGAGTACCGAGATATCGAGTAAATATAGTTGTTCATGTTTTCAATTCCATTTTTGTATTAGTTAAAGTCATTACACTTAGTTCAGGATCAATACGTGAAAAACCGAGCTTAAAGTTACGTTTTACATCGAATTTGGTACGGTTTCGGGGTCTGATCACAGTTACGGTGCGAAACTGTCAGTTTCGCTGCCAGCGAAACTGACTGGCAGTTTCGGTTCAAAAGTCATTTTCGGCGTCGTAAACTCATTTTTTACGATAAATTTTGATATGTACTTATAGGTCTTTCCAAATCACAATATAATCGACATTTTATAGTCACTTTTAAGCCACGAAAGTTAATAATTATGAACGACCCATTTGTATGTAAATGGGTTGAAAACATCAAAATCATATATTTAGGTGTTATATCGTACATGCAGTTAATTAATCTTGTAAAAACAGAAATTTAAAAGGGTTATACCGAATGGATGGTGATTTGAAGAAGGTTAAAGTGCTCCTTTGGTGATTTTAGCCCCAAGAATGCTAGAAATCGTTTTTCCTTGACCCAAATGAAGATTCCTTGCTTCCTTCTTGATTGTGAACGATTTTAGGGTGTTTATTTTGGTGATTTTTGCTGCTAAAATGGTTGTAATTGTTGTTATAAAGGTGTAGGTGTTTGTGTTTTTGAAGCAAAAAGAAGAAGATGAGGGAGAGAGAGGTATTTATAGTCCAAATCTCGATTTTCTGTAATTTTGTCGGTCCAGTAGGGTCTAGACACGTGGAGGAAAGTCAGTACCGTTGACCAATCAAATTTCATGCAAAAATGGGAATCAACACCACAGTTTCGCTGCCAGCGAAACTGTCAGTTACACTACGAGTCGAAATTCGTTTTTGTTGTCGTTAAGTATTTTCGTTAGTTGCAAGTTTACGTTTAATTTAGAGGTGAACTTAGGCAAGTTCGTTATGCTTTTTCTTGGTATTATGGTCCATTTATAGATTCCGATATTGATTCCGACACAGAAACGTTCACAGTAACGGTACGACTAAGAACAACACAGACATAACGAAGACAAAGAACACGAAAATCACATGAATATTGGACGGTTGTCACAAAGAGGTTTTCTTCCTGAAAACAGTTCATATGAGGTCTTTGCTAAGCTTTTAACCACATGAATCCTATTATTCACATAACACATAGTGTTCATAGCCTTTTCCCAAAAGGTAACAGGTAAAGAAGATGCAATTAACATTGCTCTAGCTCCCTCAATTAATGTCCTATTTTTCCTTTCAGCTACCCCATTCTGTTGAGGTGTTCTTGGTGAGCTATACTGCCTAGAAATTCCCTTATGAGCACAAAATTCATTCATAGTAGCATTCTTAAACTCAGTTCCGTTATCACAACTAATGATTTTCAACTTTTTATCACAAAAATTTTCAATTTGCACAACAAATTCTCATGTTTATGAGCAAAGAAAAAGACCCATGAAAATCTTGAATAGTCATCAGTGATAACTAAACAATAAGATTTCATGCCAAGACTCTTTACACTAACTGGACCAAATAGATCCATGTGTAAAAGGTGAAGGACAGTCTCTACTGAATTTTGAGTCTTTAGTTTAAAACTTTATTTATGATGTTTACCTTTTAAACAAGAAATACAGTGGTCAAGCAATTGAAAATTATTTTTAGGTAATCCAGTAACTAGATTATCTGTGACCAACTTATTCATGGTTTTAAGATTAACATGACAAAGCCTTTGTGCCATAAATCGGACTCTTTTGAAGTAGTTTTGGATATGAAACAATTTGAGGATTCAGTTTTTTTTGCATTGTTCATATCCAAAATGTACATGTCCTCGCATCTTGGAGTTTGCAAAACAATCATGTCCTGAGTTATGACATATTCACGTTTAAAAATGTAGAAAAATTCTGAATTGAAAGTAGTATTGTACTCATTATCACATACCCGAGAAACTGAAAGCAAGTTATAATTCAATTCTTTCACAAAATTAACGTGTTCCAAAGTCAATGGCCCATTTGAAAATTTTCCTTGTCTAGTGATAGTTCCACCCATATGCCCTCCAAATGATACATGACCACCAATGAAAGTAATAAAATCTTGTAATAACTTGATGTTTCCTGTCATATGTCTAGAGCATCCACTGTCTACCACCTATATATTCTCTTCAGGATCAATGGATTGCTCCTGCACATAATCATTGCTCAATGAGATTTTGGTATCTAAGTTCTTGTAAACATGGAATTGAATCTTTTAAATTTGTTAAACTTAAAGTGATCACCAAATTTCCTTTCTGGAATACAAGTTTCATAACCAGAATTAAAATTTTCATCACACGAGTTAAAACTTTCTACATCCGAGTTAAAATGAGAACACACAATTTTATCCGACTTATACATTTGTTCCTTCGACTTAAATTTTGTTCACCAGAGTTAATCTTGTAATCATGTTTAGCAGAGTTAATTTTCATTTCACCCGATTTAAACATCATATCATCATTTTTCAAGCTTTTTAACTCAGATATAGAATATTTTAACTTTGGTAAATGCAAACCAGTCAACAACACAGGATTAATTCTACCAATTTTAATCACATTCACATTTTTGAATTTTACATAATTAAGCATGCATTTTTCAAATTTATTCTACCAAATTGCAATTTAGCATGCATTGGATCACATTTAGAAACATATTCAACCTTAGGTTTTAACCAACATTCTACTAATATGTGTTTCTTTTTGCATGTATTTCATTTTGGTTTTCTCTTTGACTTTTTAGATTTGACTTTTTAGATTTGACTTTCTTAGTTTCAACAACCACAGATTCATTAACAGCAATTTCATTCACAATCAATTCATGTTTAGGCAACACAGAAACATTCACATTATCAAAATTATAACACTTTTCATTTAAACTGTCATGAATAGATTCAACAAATTCTTCTACAATCTCAATCAACTCAAAATTATTACAAGACTCATCATTAACAGTCTTCTCTTCATCTAACTCTTCACACTTACTTGACTCTTCTAACTTTAGACCTGCTACAACATTAAAAGATTCAAGTTTAATAGAGTATTTATCATTAAAAGGTGGTGGTACAACATTGAAGCCAAACAAACCTTAGCTTTATGCACAAACTGATGTTCATTGATCCCATTCAAAGTCTTAAAATAAAGATTAAACTTATCAACATGAATTTTAGCATTTTCAAACTCAACTCTTACTTTTTGAAATATTTCAAATAAATTTTCATGTTGAGTTTCCAATCTTCCCAATTTACCCTTGTACACATCCACATCCTTTAAAAGAGAATCAATTTTATCTTTATAAACCTTTCAGTTTTCAAAAATTCTCTTTGATGAAATTTAATCAAATCAATTTCTTTAATCAAACTCACATTATGCTCCCTAGTATACTTAAGAGTATTTAAACATTTAACAGAACATGATTAGAAAGTACCTCATCATCTGAAACTTTATCTATCTTACTCATGAGGGCTGACACTTTCTTGTTCTTGAACTCCTCCTCCTAAACTTCATCCCATTCTCCAAATGTGATCAAAGATTTTCTACTTGTGCTTGCTTCATCACTTCCACTTTTTCCTTCTGCAAGTGTCAGCTTCTTTTGATCATCCTTTGCTTGATAGATGTTCCTTTGATAACTGTTATTGTTTATCCTTCTAGGTGCCCTGCACACTCTCTTGCAAAGTGACCATAGTCTTCACAGTTGAAGCATTTGACCTTTGACTTGTCAAAACCAACTTTGTCTTCTTGAAGAATCTGTTGGCTCTTACACTCACCATGGCCATTTTCCATTTCAAATCAATCTCCTCTAGGTCATATGGATGGGATTGTTCAAGATCCTCCCTTGCAAATTCTGCCTGAGTCAAACTTCCAACCACAAATGCGTCATAGCTTGCAACAAAGGTTCTAAACAATATCTCATTGTCTCATAACCCATTAACTCCAGAAATCACAGAGGATGAATGATAAGCATTTGATTCAACACTTTGACTGGAATATCCTCCATAACCATTTGAATTGTATCCAAAAGATGATTTATTAGGTAGACAACAACTTCCAGAATGAGAATTTGCATATGATTGAGCTTGATTAGGATAGTGAGTTAAATTCACAGGAATCTGAGCTATTAAAGCACATCCATAAGAATTTACAGTCTGCTTCTTCTCGTCAATCTGCATATCAACTTCATATGATTGAAGAATCCCAATCAACTCTACCAAGGTCATTGCATTCAACTTTGCAGTTCTCTTGATGATCATAACCTGTACTGACCACTTAGTAGGTAGAGATCCCAACAGCTTCTTACACACATCACTATCCTTCAAAACAACACTTGAACTCTTAAGATCATTCACTATTTGATCAGACAAGCTCTCACCCCTTACATACTCAAAGGTTTCATATAACTTCTTCAACATGTCTCTCTTGCTCTCCTTAAGCTCCAAACTGCCTTCATATCTCAATTCCATGACATCCATTAGTTCTTTAGCAGAAGAACAGTCCTTGAAATTGTTGTAAATCTCAGTAGATAGAGCTAGAATCACAACTCCAAGAGCCCGAAAATCTCTATCAATTAGCTTGTTATCTGCTACAGTGTACCTTTCTGGATCAACATCTACTAAACCAGTTCCACCAGTCTCTACCACTCTAGGTTGATGTGGACCATTAACAATCGATTCCATAACTGCGGTGGTCACTGTGGTAAACAAATGCTACGAAACGAAGATAACACATCATGAAATCAGATCGTGGTAGGAATTTTGGAGGTCTACCACCAGAACTTGTTTCATTATCATAATTCACAACTGGAGCAGCCATCACTATTGCAGAAATTTGAATTCAGAAATTCCAATTTTTACTCGGATGAATAAACTATAACTCGGATTAACTAACTAACCTGGAAAATGATTCAAACTCAATAAATTTTGTAGAAATTAACAACTAAACCTTTGCAAACACTCTAACAATCAAATCAACACTTAAACTAATGATTACTACTAGAATACCTCAATAACGAATTTTACCGCCAAATTTCAAACTTATGAATACTGAACAACCGTTGATCTTATTGTTCTAATTCTTGTAACTCTTATAAACACCTTGAATGCAGCTTACAATCTTCTGATAACTAAGCTGAATCAAATTAGATTTGATTTCCAGCTCTAATACCATTTGTCAGGTCTGATCAATCGTCAAAGCAACAATCCTATGTTCAGAATCACTAACTTGTGGCGAAATCACGAGATAATGAATTGAGTTAACGTAATAAGAACAATGAATCAATATGAAATCAGTAAAGGAAACTTTCATTCAAAATCCATAAATGGTGGAAAAGGTTGTTACAGATGATAATCTCACTTACACTTAAGCTCTTACCAAATGAATCACTCTCACCACTATTTATAGGTTGTACATTTTATCTATTACATTACATCAACCCTTATGTTTATTTAAAAACACTTCGGGTGAACAAATAAACAAAACATCATTTAACTTTTATTTCGGGTAAACTTGAACTTAACTCTGGTGAAGAGTTAGTTCACCCGACTTAAAGTCTTCATGAAAGTCCTAACTATGATTTAGTTCGGGTGATGAACAATGTTCACCCGAACTAAATGTTTAACTCAAAACACTTGATGAAGAGTCTTTGGAAGCTTTTGCCATCACTCCTTTTATGCTCAAACAGAAGATGTGTATATTGTGACAACCCACCATTTTGAGGTACTTTGGTTACCGTATTATGTTACTTTTATTCGCTATTGTTTTGACCTTTTTTTTCGCTTTGTATTTACTCACATTTTATTTTTATGTGTCGGGTTTATGTGTTTTATTTCTTTGTCCCTCGTGACTTAAAAGTTAGATTTACCTAAGTGCCGTATAGTTAGTATTCTCGTGATATTAAGTTAGGGTGTTTACGCCGTAATCGTCGGTTAAGAGAATTTATATTTCAAATAAAATCCATTACAAAGTTATTCCTCTAACTAAATCTATTACAAAGTTAGTCCTTTAACGGGAACTAACGGAATCTGTTACAAATCTAATCCTTTAACGGTGACTTAACGAAAATAGCCAAAAATGGCCCCGGTGCGCCGCCCTTGATAGCTAGGGGCGCCGCCCCTACGCCATTTTCAAGTATTTCCAAAACGCCTTTTTGAGTCAAAACCTTGAGATTCCACAACTTTAAGCACGTGATTTCTTCTGCAAATTGCCCCATTTGGGTATGCTAGATCTAATTGTGGATCTCTAAATGTGTTTATACCCTTTCTCTTTCCAAAATCAAAGTTTACATCACAAACTCATATTCACTTTTCTTTTCCATTTTCACTTCCCAACTCTCTCTCTCTTTTCTCTCATTATTCCAGAGAAATTGAGAGCTTGTAACATCATATTGAAGTGAAAATCCAAGGAAGTAAGTTGGGAAGAAATCATCTCCTACATCCATCTTTTCATCCCACACATTTTGGTAAGTTTTCTTAATGAATTCCTTAACTTTTTCTTCTCTTTTCAACCTTTTTGTTAGAAGTTTTCTACCACAAATTTTGTTCTCTTGTCTTACAAGCTTTATACTTCCATCTTCATCTTTGAATTCGTGGAGTTTCGGTCATTTCCTTGAAGGACCATCATTTTTATTTTGGTAAGTAAATTATCGGAAATCTCTCTATCTTTCTTTTCAAGATTTAAAACCTCTAACACATCAATTCACGGGTCAATGGAAACCTTTTTGTTTCCATCCTTTGCTTTTGGAGCTCGGTTATCAACTCGGAGAAATATCCATCCATAATTTGTGGTAAGTAAATCTCTTCGAAAATCTATTTATCTTTCTTTCATTTTAAGAACCCTTACTAATGGTGGGTGTATTGTGTTTTGGAGCCGGATATCTCCTCACCACCACCATCGAAGTCTTCTTTTTCTGGGTTCGTGATTCTCAACGATTTAGAAGATTGTAGATTTCTTGCGGGTGTTAACGGTAAAAATCGTTATTTTCCGAAATTCCTCTTTTTCATATATTTTCTTAGTCTTTCGGTTTAGCCCTAAAAATGGCTAGGATAAACTATTAGACCAACACTTTGAATATTCTCAATTTTGACTAAATGTTTAAAATGTGAAGCTAACCGAAATTAACTTATTATCTATTTATTTATGTAAAACCACATATATACATATATATAAAGCTTGGTAAATGTAATTGAAGCATAATAGAATTTATTAACAGATTATATTTAACCCTAAAACCGTTAATAAATCAGATTTCGACAAAACGACAATTTTCATAAGTCTAGAAAATGACCCAGGACGCCGCCCCCTATACCCAGGGCGACGCACCGGGCTCTGTTCATCAGATTTTCAGTTTTGCATTTAAACAGCTGCGACGCATTGGTTCCGTAGTGCGCCACAGTGAAGCCTCATATTGCATTTTATGACTTTAAACAACTCTAAACACTTATATAAGTAAACTAATATATATAAAAGTAACATATAATGCTAAAATAGCGTCTTTGGACTCAAAGACGTCAACGCTATCATAAATGTCATAATATTTATTTAAAACGAACGTTTTAACTACTTTTCGATAAATACACTTTGTTACAAAACGCGATCGTAATCTAAAATCATCAAATAATGTTTACGAAAAACTTTTATCAAATCATTTTAAAAGTTATTTTACTCTATTATTTTGAAAATTAAAGACTTTAAACTCTCAAAATGTCAAAGTTTGACTTTCACGTTGACTTTGACTTTTCCTTCAAATTGTTGACTTTGACTTTGACCAAGTCAACATATTTGACGTTGACCTTGGTCGATCTCAATAAATCTTTGCTAACAGTATTTCTTTCAATCGATATTCCTGTTAGTCATTTTCGGCTCGGAATATCATTCCTTTCCAATTTTCATTTATGATGTGAAATATCGATATCTTTCTTATCGTCCTTTTTGGCACGGAACATCGTCTCCTTAATCCGTCATCATGACTCGACTTAATAATCATTGGAATATTTTAAACTTTAAAACTTAACCTTAACCGACAAGGCTAAATCGGACTAGACTTATAGAGATACTTAGACTATGTTATTTATTGTTTTAGGGCACTTAGGCGGTGGAGTTTTAGCTCCGTGATTGTATACCCGATATTTTGTTAAGCTTTCATTGTGAGTTATTCGTAGCCCTTGTCTTTACTATTTTTGGGGTGGAAAGCGTATTTTAAATTGTATGCATGTATGCTAGACGTTACTGCTTATCTTGTTTACCTAGTGGATTAGGTTTTCCTTAGATTAGGTGTTCATTAGGCCTCGTTGGCCCACCTTATACACTCGTTAAGATTTGTGCCCAGTTTTTCATATATATAGATCTATATGGGTTTGACCTAACCCTCATTACTCGATAGGATGTCCCTATGAGTGGATGTTATGACCGTTGTGATTTATTTGTTGCCTTTGGTTTGACACACCTTAGGATAGGGGTTATATTGTGTGGTCATGATCGGTGTATGACTACTCTAGGCATTGTACCTCGCACTTAGGTTGTAAAACAAGATATGTTATTTGAAACTTACCATGTTTATTACATCTTTTCATTGGGTCAACGTTTACTTAAAATTGCGAATAATTCACCAACATGTGTTGATGTCGTTTTTAAAGTTTTTCAGGAGTTTGAGAATTTTCTTGATCATGCCATGCTTGTTTCGGATCATTTATTTTGTGTATTTGGAATTCGTTATGTTTGATGTAATTCCTTTATGATCCATTTTATGACATTTGATTTGTATTTGTACTTGACGTTGTATCGCATTTGACTTTGTATTGTATTTTGTAAACCTTTGGCATGATTAATATTATTCCGATGTTTTGTTTATTGGTTGTAATGTTGTAATCCTTGACTCTTGATATCATAACTGGAACTCCTCGTGTTTCCGCTTAAAGCAGGGTGTGACGTATATGGCGGAGAAACTCAAAGAATTTTAAACGAATGCTATCATGGACCTACTGGAGGACATTACAGACCAACGGTGACGGGGTAAAAGGTTTACGATGCGGGATTTTATTGGCCTTCGATTTTCAAGGAAGCTTACACATTGGTGAGGACGTGTGACGCGTGTCAACGTCAAGGAAACATAACGAAGAGAGACGGGATGCCATAAAACGGGATTCAAGTGTGCGACGTATTCGATATTTGGGGCATTGATTTTATGAGACCATTCAAGCCTTCAAATCGGAACATTTATATACTTGTTGCGGTAGATTATGTGTCAAAATGGGCTGAAGCAAAGGCATTACCTACTAACAGTTCTAACGTTGTTGTTGATTTTCTTAAAAGTTTATTATGTAGGTTTGGAGTGCCGAAAGCTTTAATTAGTGATCGAGGGAGCCACTTTGCAAATGCTCAATTAGCGAAGATTTTGAAGAGATATGGAGTGAATCATCGATTTGCTACATCGTATCATGTGATATCGCATATTTATACATATATTTATATGCGATATTCGGTCGATTTTCGTATTAAACATGATGGATATGATAGGTTTTTGAATTTAACATTGTGAAAAGTTTTTTATTCAAGTAACAGGTTGAATATGATCGGGAAATGGAAGATTGGACGAGAAATGAAAGTGAAAGGACGGAAAATACAAAATATTGTGAAACTGGCAGGGAGTGTGAAGCACTGAATAGCATGGTGCGCCGCAGTCATCAAAAGTCAACGTGCAAGAATGTTCTAGAATCAGGAGTGTGACACATTAATGTAGCATGGTGCGGCGCAGCGGGTGTTAGAATTGGTATCAAATTAGGAAAGTCAGGATTGCGGCGCAGTCGGCACGACGCAGTAAGCAGTTTTATGGCAATCCTGATTTCTTCCTATAAATACAAACCGAAACTTCACAAATAATATTCAGTTTTTCACAGTCGATTTTGGAGTTCAATATTCGGTTTGGGAGCTGCAAGGAGAGTTTGAATCCTAGTTTTGAATCCATATCTTCAACATTATCGTTTTTCGTGATTCTTACTTTTACTTTATCGAGTTATTGCTATTATGTCTACTTCTTTTCTATTTGGTTACTTTATTATGAACATGAGTAGCTAATAACTTTACCACTTGTTTGGTAATTGACCTTTTGTGATGATTTAGCTTAATTGTGATTGAATGTTTTTAGGTGTTTATGTTTAATCGAAGAACCTTGGTTGTTTACGTATTTTTCAAAGTTACTTATATTCAATTTGTAAGTCGATATTCTAGGTATCCGAGAGGAATCTAGAGTTAGATTATTTAATTGAACGAAAAAAATCAATGGGTCTTTAATTGGTTTAGAATTGCTAATATTCGAGAGGAATTAGTAATAGTAACTTAGGTAATTAGACTAAAACAAGAAAGCTAGTTAATAATTACAAGAGATTGGATTAGAAAACTAGAGAAGCTATTCGAGAGGAAGATTTATAAGATTAAATCATAAAACACCGGCTTGTTTCTTAATGATTAGTTATCTAGGGTTTTTACTATATTCAAGAGGAACAGTAGAGTTTGAAATAATTAAGGTTAATTAGGTATTCGAGACGAACTTAATATACATTAGAAGTTAAAAACAAACATCCAATTACATAATTTAAATTAGATCATTAGTGAAGTTACCAAACGAGTGTATTCTCCTTAATTGATAACAAAATCAATCAACTTTTCAACGAATGATTACTTAAATCACTTTTCTTAATTTTAGTTAAGCAACGTGACAATTAGGTCAAAAAACAAACCAAAACAAAACAGTTTCATTAATTTTTTATTTAAGCTAAATTTAGTCCCTGAGAACGAACCTCTACTTACTATTTGCTAAATTACACATGATTAGATTCACTGCCTATAAGTGTGTAGTCGAGTTAATCAGTATTTCGAGTTTTTAAAATTAAAACTAGATTTTACACATCAAGTTTTTGGCGCCGCTGCCGGGGACTGATTTTTAGTTTTTATTTAGAATTTGTGATAAGAAACTTTTAAGTATTAACATACTTAAAAGTTACTTTTATATGTTTATTACACCGGTTGGTTTTACGGGTTTTGTTTTTGTCTTCGTAGGTATTCAGACAGTTGATGAACACAAGGTTTTCTAGGTTACCACTCAAGAGTCCTTTATTAAATCCAGGAGTATCGAAAAGACGCAACAAGAAGCAAGCAAACCAAGCAATTTAAATTTCAGTAGCTTTTGGACCTTTCTCACCGGTCAAATTCGAAGACACCGAGTCTTCATTGGGTGGTGAAGGTAGTTCAAAGTCAGAAGTTGAGGAGATATCTTAAGAGAAGAAACTGAAACCACAAACAGTTAAAATGGATCCTTTAGATGTACCGATCCACCGAAGAGTTGCAGTCGTTGCAGTGCCACCCACCCGAGGGTCGGATATTTCTACCCCGAACTTGGGTGAAGATTTGTGGTCAAGGGTCATCACTTGAACATGATCCAAGACAACACATTCGATGGGTGATACAATTTCGATCCACATAAGCACGTAGCAAGATTCATCGAGCTATGTCAGATGTTCAAATACGGAGATGGTAAGAGTAATAGCGTCAAGCTACGTTTTTTCCCTTCGTCTCTCAGCGGAGATTCGAAGGTGTGGTTTGAAGAGCTAAAGGAAAACACGATCACGACTTGGACACAGATGAGGGAATCCTTCATCAAGAGATTTTTCCCACCCGCCTTGGGTAGGAAATTGTTACGGGATATTCGTGGATTTAGACAAGAAAAGGGAGATACATCAATCGAAGCCTGGAGTAGGTTGAAAGAGATACCGAGGAGTTGTCACGGTCATGGTTTGGCCAAAGATTACATCATCGAGATCTTTTTCTATAGTTTGAACAAGGAATCTCAAAACGAATTAGACTTAGATGAAGGGGGAGATTTCATGTACAAGTCAACTAACGAAGCTTACAACCTCATGGAAGACAATTTGGTGATTATTTTGTCGAGGGAGTAACATGACGATGGTAGAGGAAGAAGAACAAGGGGCGCCGTTGCTCAAGCGGAGAGTAGTAATGATGTTTTTTCGATCGTGAAGGAAATCAAAACTATGTCGGACAAGATTGAGAAGCGCATGGGAAGATTATAGAAATATGTTCACATGGTGAAAAAAGGATGCGAGAATTGTGGAGGACCTCACTACGCTAGTGATTGTGATCGACAAGTTGAGGATGCCAATTACGCACAATATGGCTATTCTAATCGGGGAGAAAATTGGCAAAACCGCGGAGGTAACTACAACTGAAGTGACAATCAAAACGGATTGCAACGCAACAATCAAAGATCACCTCCAGGACCAAGATATGATGTTAATCCACCGAAAGATAAAGACTATCAAAGTGTAAAAGAATTTTTAAACCCTTTCATTCACACTCAAAACGCAAAGAATGAAGGTATGGAAAATCAAATGAAAGTAATGAACGATCATATCGAGCAAGGACAGAGAAATCAGCAGGCGAAGATGCAATATTTGGAGAGGGGATTTGATCTTATGAACGGTGGTTACTCAAATAGGTCGTCGGCCTAATTACCGAGTAACACTCAACAAAACCCGAGACCGCAAAATAATCAAGGAAGCAATTCCAACAATCAAGTTTGAAGTATCACCCTCCAGGAATGAGAGACAAGCAGGTTAATGCTATTCCAACATGCTCGGGATTTTTGTATGGAAGAAATCGAGACGAAAAAAAAGAAGAAAAAGCTAAAAATTTGTCATATACTGCGCCGCAATACCATTCACTGCGACGCAGTGAACCTGAAAATGGGCCCGTTGCGACTCAGTCAACACTACTGCGCCGCAGTGAGAGGTCTGACCCCGAAAATGTTATTCTGGATGATTTGGAGATAGAGGATGACGAGGAAGATTTACCTCATGTTCAATCTAAAGCAAAAACACCGAAACCAGTGGAGGATCCACCAATTAAAGCTTACAAGCCACGCATTCCTTATCCTCAACGTTTGAGGAAGGAAAAGTGGAAGGAAAAATACGGAAAATTTTGCAATATGATTAAATTTGTTAATATTAATGTTCCGCTTGTTGATTTGATTGCAGGGATGCTGACTTATGCGAAGTCCATCAAGGAGCTTATAACAAAAAAGGAAAATCATCGGAGGCACAAGCCGATTTCTTGAATGCGGAGTGCTCGACTTTGGTGAAAAACAATAAGTTTCCACCGAAGTTATTATCCAGAAACTTTCTTAATTACATGTAATTTCAGTAAAACTTATAGTTGTAATGCATTGGCGGACCTAGGAGCTAGCATAAATTTAATGCCTTATTCATTGTATGCTAAACTTGCTTTAGGGGTTCTAAAACCGAGTAGAATGAGTATTCGACTAGCCGACCAATCATTTCAATACCCATTAGGAATTGCTGAGAATATGCTAGTTCAAGTAGGAAAGTTTACTTTTCCGGTTGACTTTGAAATTTTGGAAATGGAGGAAGATAGTAAAGTACCACTAATCTTAGGGAGAGCATTTTTAAACACTGTTGATGCGATTATTCATGTTAAAAATAAACAAATTTATTTGGGGGTTGGGAATGAAAGAATAACTTTTTCGTTAGATATGGCTATGAAACATTCTTATTCCACTGATGAAACATGTTTTTAGATTGATGTGTTTGGTGATTTAGATGGGCATGAAATACTAGAGTTGGAGGCCGAGATGAACGAGGAGTTGGAAAACGAGAAGATCGAGGAATAAGAAGTTGAGGTTGAAGTGAAGGAGGAATTGAATATGGAAAAGAGCATGAGGACCAAGTCTTTTATCGAAGAACCACCTACCGACTTGGAGCTTAAACAATAACCGGTATATTTAGAATATGCTTTTCTTGAAGGTACTAATTTATTACCGGTTGATTTTTCATCATCACTTTCAGGTGACGAAAAAGCTAGAGTATTGACGATCCTTAATGGTCATAAAAAGGCCTTTTCTTGGCGTATATCCAACATACCTGGAATTAGCCCTGAATTTCGCAAACATAAAATAAATTTTCTTGATAGGGTAAAACCCGTTGTTCAAAGACAACGGAGGCTAAATCCAAATGTGACGGATGTCGTTAAAAAGGAGGTTGTTAAGTTGTTGCATGCATGATTAATCTACCCTATTTCGGATAGCCCTTGGGTGAGTCCTATTCATTGCGTGCCGAAGAAGGGAGGTATGACCGTGGTGGTGAACGAGAATAATAAATTAGGGCCAACAAGCACGGTTACGGGACGGAGGGTTTGCATAGACTATCATAAGCTCAACGATGTGACGAGGTAAGACCATTTCCCGTTACCTTTCATGGATCAAATGATTGAAAGGTTAGCGGGGAATGAATTTTATTGTTTCTTGGATGGATTTTCAGGGTATTTTTAAATCCCCATTGATCCTGAATATCAAGAAAAGACTACGTTCACATGTCCTTTTGGGACTTACGCTTACCGGATGATGCCATTTGGAATATGTAATGCACCCGCAACTTTTCAAAGGGGTATGCTTGCAATTTTTCAAGACATGGTAGAGAAAACAATGGAAGTGTTCATGGACGATTTCTCGGTGTTTGGAGAATCGTTTGATTCGTGTTTGGAGAACTTGGACAAGATGTTAGAAAGATGTGAAGAGGCGAACTTGGTACTCAATTGGGACAAAATGCCACTTTATGGTTCGAGAAGGAATAGTTTTGGGGCATAAAATTTCTAAGGATGGGATTGAGGTGGATAAAGCGAAGATTGAGGTGATTGCAAAGTTACCACCACCAACATAGTACAAGGCAATTCGGAGTTTTCTTGGACATGCGGGATTTTACCGAAGATTTATTAAGGGTTTCTCGAAGATTGCTCATCCCATGACGAGATTATTAGAGAAGGAGATAGAATTTAATTTTTCGTAGGATTTCTTGTAATGGTATCACCGGATTGGTCACTCCCATTCGAATTGATGTGTGACGCTAGGAACTTTGCGGTAGTAGCCGTTTTGGGACAAAGGATCGAGAAGAATTTTTGACCTATATACTTTGCTAGCAAGACTTTAAATGAATCCCAACAAAACTACACAACAACCGAGCAGGAGCTTTTAGCGGTTGTGTTCGCATGATAAATTTCAATCATACTTAGTCTTGAGCAAAACAAATATTTTCACGGATCATTCGGCGTTAAGGTTTTTATTTACTAAATTAGATGCTAAACCTAGACTAATCCGTTGGATTTTATTGTTGCAGGAATTTGATATCGAGATTAAAGATAAGAAAGAAACGGAGAATATAGCCGCTGATTTGAGTAGATTGGAGAACCAAGTTTGGGGGAGTTGAAGGAGGAGAAGGTTATCAAAACTAACCCCAGGAATGTTTGACGAACAGTATATTATTTCGACATGATACATTTCCGGGAGTATGGCTAGTTTACGTTGATGTCAAAGAAGAAAAATATGCTCCATGGTTTGCGGACATTGCAAACTATCTAGTCGGAGGGATTTTCAACAAAAGTCTGACATCCCAACAAAAGAAGAAGCTCTTTGCGGATGATAAATATTACTATTGGGGGGAGCCTTATATTTTTCGGATGTGTGCGGGCGGTATGATTAGAAGATGTGTTTATAGCGTAGAAACTTGAAGAATTTTAGACGAATGCCATCATGGCCTACCGGAGGACTTTACGGACCAACCTTTTTCGGGTAAAAGGGTATATGATGCGGGATATTATTGGCCTTCGATTTTCAAGGAAGCTTACACATTAATGAGGACGCGTGACGCGTGTCAACGTCAAGGAAATATCACGAATAGAGAAGAAATGCCACAACACGAGATTCAAGTGTGTGAAGTTTTCGATATTTGGGGCATTGAATTTATGGGACCATTCAAGCCTTCAAATCGTAACTTATATATTCTCGTTGCGGTAGACTATGTGTCGAAATGGGTTGAATCAAAGGCATTACCTACTAACAATGCTAACGTTGTTGTTGATTTTCTTAAAAGTTTGTTTTGTAGGTTTGGAGTGTCGAAAGCTTTAATTAGTGATCGAGGGAGCCACTTTGCAAATGCACAATTAGCGAAAGTTTTGAAGAGATACGGAGTAAATCATCAATTGGCTACATCGTATTATCAACAAACGAGCTGTCAAGTAGAGAATACCAACTGGGAAATAAAGAGGATTTTGGAGAAAAACGGTAAACAATAATCCTAATATTTGGTCGAAGAAATTAGAGGATGCATTACGGGCGTTTAGGACGGCGTACAAGACACCGATTGGGAAAACCCCGTATCGACTACTATATGGGAAGACATGTCATTTTTCGGTCGAGATTGAGAACAAGGCGTATAGGGCATTGCAGAATTGCAGTTTTGATATGAATTGTGCGATAGATATGAGGTTTCTATAACTTCATGAGTTGGATGAGTTGCGATTGCACGCCTACGAGAGTTCAATCCTTTACAAGGAGGGAACGAAGGAGTTTCATTATAGGAGGATTATAAGAAAAGAATTTAAGAAGGGCGATAAGGTACTTTTATTTCAATCGAAGTACAAATTCAAGGCTCCGAAGTTAAGAACGAAGTGGACAGGTCCTCATGTCGTGAAACGAGCCTTTGCATCGGGATACGTGGAACTAATCAATGATCGAGGAGAGTTTTTCATTGCGTCAGGGACAAAGAGTGAAGTTATACCACGAGGAGGATAAAAAAAAATGGTATGTCGTTGACGGTTAATCACGAGGCGTATCGAGTCAAGCTAACGACTCGTTCGAAAAACAAGTGCTTCTTGGGAGGCAACCCGGGTTTGATTTTATGTTTTCATAGTTTAAATATTTAGTTTTCAATTTATTTTTATTTATTGTTTATAGTTTAGTTATTTGCATCGGGAGAGTTTTTCATTGCGTCAGGGACAAAGAGTGAAGCTCTACCAAGAGGAGGATGAAAAAAATGGTATGCCGTTGACGTTTATTTTTATGTATTGTTTATAGTTTAGGTATTTTTAACGTTTTTATTTAGTTTCAGTTATTTAGGTACGAAGAAAAATGACGAAAAACCAAAAAAATTGAAAAATACGAGAAAAAAAATACAACAAAAATATGTCAGGTGTTGCGGCGCAGTCCCGAGAGTTCAGTTTTGGTAGATTTTGGTTGATTTTGACAAAAATTATAACGGAAAAACACGTGATCTGTAACGGCCGTTACGTGGCCTAGGACGCCCGTTATGTGATGAAGGACGCCCGTTACCCCCAAGCCTGGGCCGCATCATGGACCAATTGCGCCGCATTGAAGTAATTAAAAAATAAGAAAAATGTCATGGGAGCTTAGATGCTGCAACGTAGTGTGTAGGTGACTGCGCCGCAGCGTGGCATATTCTCACACACCACCCAAACACACAGCCGGTGCTAAGAGTGCCCATACTTTCTTACTTTTTCGATTTCTTGATAAATTAATACTTGTACTCACTACATAATGAGGAGATCGGTATGGTTTCAATCCTTTATCTTTTATTTCCTTCAATTCATGTTTTAATTTGTCAAAATCAAATTGGGGGAAATTTCAGGGTTTCTTAAATTAAACTTAGAAACATTAAATTAGGTGTGTATATTGTTTATCCCCGTTGATTAGAACTTATTAGCATCAATTGTTGGTATATTTGAGGGTTGAATTTCACAAAACAAGTTTGGGTTGTTTGTCTCAGGTACTGCGCTGAGTACTAAGTCGTTGCGACGCAAAAAAAAGGGGCAGTGGGTTATTTTCTTATTGTTTGTTTGACGGTTTGGTGTTGGTTTGGTTTGTTTGTTATCGGTTGTTTGTTGTGTGCAGGGAAAACGTGTGGTTGAGGAAGGTTCCGGCAGCGGACAAGGACAACAAAGGGGAAGACGAGCACCGGCTCCGTCTAGTGAGACGTTAAATGCACAAGGGATGACACCAGAACCTCATCCATGGTTGAAATGGCCAGGTTGGAATGTGAATGACAAAATTGAGTTGAATAACAAACTAGCCGAGCTGCGGGAGAGGGAGATTTGCCCTCCAAGAGTGATGGACTGGGAGTATTGAATAGGTTGAATGCGAATTTAAGTGAGTTTATGGTTACAAGTAGTGCAACAGCGCATTGCGAAATTCCAATTTGGGAACGGGCTTTGAAGGTAGACGAGTCTGTTTATCGGGAATGGGCACTTGAATTCTATTGCTCATTGAAGGTTGCGAAGGAATTTAGTGCAACAGAAGATGTGATTTTTTTTAGACTCGGAGGAGAGTACCACAACATTAATGTTGTGGAATTTGGACGGTTGACTAGCATGTTTACTGATGGTGAGGCTCGTAATAGGAATATGATGGCGGATACATTGGTGATGCGGAAACGGATTCAAAGGATTTTGGCGAGAATGAAGCTTGGAATGACTTTACGGGGCAAGTGGAGCATAAACCCACGAGTAGAGTCAAGGATTTCAGGATCCAATTTTGCGGGTTTTACACAATATTCTACGCTATTCATTTGTGCACTGAGCGACTCAGCACGATAATTGCTATTCTGATGACTTGTGGATGCTTCACAAGTTCAGTCTACAAGACCCATTTCAATACATAAACGTCTCGTGGACTCTTGCGAAGTATATGGGGGATCGAGAAATCGGTAAAACTGCAGCTTGTCATTTGGTTTGCAGGCATTTCATTACCCGCATTGCTAGGAGTTTGGGGTATGTGACTCGGGCGAACATTGGTAAATGTTCCCCTCCTGCGAAATGCAAGTTGATTACGAAGAATGATTTAATACGAGCTGAGCTACTTATCCCTTCTGGGAATGCGTTGATCGGGGTAGCTCAGGGACCGTCACAGCCAGCACCACCATCGAGGCAGCGTCATCCTACTGTTAGAGAGATGTTAGGGGAGATCACCCACGGAGTGCATCATATGATTTTTGACATGGGTGAGATGTGGAAACAGTTGTCGAGTATGGTGGCACATGATCACTATCACACTCAGCGATACTAGTCGACCTGGGAATATATAGCTTAGTAGCATATTAAGGCGACATCATCTACTGAGCAATGGGAGTCGTATGTCGCGCCACAGTTTTATTATCCCCGGCCGTATCTGGGTTATCCGCAACCCGTGTAAGAGGAGGACGGAGTCGATGATGATGATGATGATGATGATGATGATGATGATGATGCTCTGGAGGATTAGGGGGGGGGGGGGGGTCATCGGGAAATTCCAAAGTTATCTTGTTATCTTTAGGACCCCTAATTTCCATCATTTTAGTATTGTTAAGTTTTGTACACTTTTGAAAAAATATCGAGAAAATACAAAAAAATCAAAAAAATATAACGTGTCTAGTTGGTAAAACCTTAAACTTTTGTTGCATAACCAAGCACATTTGATACCCTACTCGGTAAATAGTGAGATTTTGAGCCTTTGAAAGCATTCATCTTTAATGCTACTTTTTCGATTCTTTGAGTGTGTCGATGGTTGATGACTTTAGAACTTGATATTGTTATACACTTCAAGGCCATATATGAGCATTACATTAGGGTAACTTAGTGTAATTTCGTACAACGGTAGAGACAAATTAGGATTAACCATTTTAAATAACCTTTTCATTTCTTTTATAATTTTGTATAGTTAATCACAATGATTTGTTAGCATTCCGCCTAACCTGTGTAACACTCATTTTTAGTGTTAGAAACTCTAGAAAAACACTTTGCGCCTAAACTTTTTCGTTTCTTAAACACTACTATAAATTTTGTACATTCTTTTTATTTTTCGTTTCGTTATTAGATTAATCCGAACTTAGATTTTGATTGCTATTATATGAAGATTGAAGTATTTCGAAGATTTATTGAAATTTAAGTGATTGAATATCATAGTTTTGTACTATATTTGTATTTGGAGAAAAATAGAAAATCGAAGAAAACAATTAGTTAGTTTTAAGTAAACCTTTTGAGCATACCATCTTACCGAAAAGTTATTGTAAGAGATGTACTAAAAAAAGAAAAAAAAAATCGGATAATTAGAAAAGTTGAAAAAAGAATCGTAGAAGTTAAATTAAAGTAATTTAAGTGTATTTTGAGTCGTATGGAAGGATATTATGTAAAGTTGAAGAAGTTAAGAAATTTGGTACGTTAATGTTTATAGGAGTTCGGATTTAGTCTAAGTTAGATGTATACTATGTTAATTTTTGTATACTTTTTATTTCCTTACCCTTTTCACTCCATTATATATTTCCACTTGCCTTTATTTGTACATTACAACCCGTATAAAAGTCTCCATGTAGTTGTACCTAGACTCTAGTGGATGAGAAGTTATACTTTATCAAGCCTATGATAGAAAACTCACCATGCCTGAGCAATTGAGCGGATCTACATAATATTTTACACACCCTTTAGACTAGTTTGAGAGATTATGTGATTTATTCCCCTAAAATTTGTGATGTGTTTGGTTATTCTTTTTAATATGTCTTCGTAAATTTTTTGACACATAGTTTTTGCTTGAGGGCAAGCAAGACGGTAAGTTTGGGAGGATTTGATATCGCATATTTATATATATATATATATATATATATATGCGATATTCGGTGGATTTTCCTATTAAACATGAGGGATAGGATAGGTTTTTCATTTAACCGTGTGAAAATTGTTTTATTCAAGTAACAGGTTGAATATGATCGGAAAGTGGAAGATTGAACGAAAAATGCAAGTGAAAGGACTTAAAAAGACAAAATATTGTGAAACTGGCAGGGAGTGCGACGCACTGAGTAGCATGGTGCGCCGCAGTCAACAAAAGTCAACGTGCAAGAATGTTCTAGAATCTGGAGTGTGACGAGGTAATGTAGCATGGTGTGGCGCAGCAGGTGTTAGAATTGGTATCAAATTAGGAAAGTCAGGACTGCGGCGCAGTCGGTACATGGTGCCACACAGTAAGTAGTTATATGGCAATCCGGATTTCTTCCTATAATACAAACCGAAGCTTCACAAATGATATTCAGTTTTTCACAAACGATTTTGGAGTTCAATATTTGGTTTCGGGGCTGCAAGGAGAGTTTGAAGCCTAGTTTTGAAACCATATCTTCAACATTATCGTTTTACGCGATTCTTACTTTTACTTTATCGAGTTATTGGTATTATGTCTACTTCTTTTCTATTTGTTTACTTTATTATGAACATGAGTAGCTAATAACTTTACCACTTGTTTGTAATGAACCTTTTGTGATGATTTAGCTTAATTGTGATTGAATGTTTTTCGGTGCATATGCTTAATCGAAGAACAATTATTCTTTACGTCTTAAATATTGTTCAAAGTTACTTATATTCAATTTGTTAGTCGATATTATAGGTATTCGAGAGGAATCTAGAGTTAGATTATTTAATTGAATGACACCAATCAATCGGTCTTTAATTGATTTAGAATTGCTAATATTCGAGAGGAATTAGTAATAGTTACTTAGATAATTAGACTAAAACGAGAAAGCTAGTTAATAATTACTAGAGATTGGATTTGAAAACTAGAGAAGCTATTCGAGAGAAAGCTTTATTAGAGTAAATCATAAAACACCGGCTTGTTTCTTAATGCTTAGTTATCTAGGACTATTTACTGTATTCGAGAAGAACGGTAGAGTTTGAAATAATTAAAGTTAATTAGGTATTCGAGAGGAACTTAATTATACATTAGAAGTTAACAACAAACATTCAATTACGTAAGTAAAATTAGACTATTAGTGAACTTACCAAACGAGTGTATTCTCCTTAATTGATAACAAAGTCAATCAACTTTTCAACGAACGATTACTTAAATCACTTTTCTTAATTTTAGTTAAGCAACGTGAAAATTCGGTAACAAAACAAACGAAAACAAAACAAAACAGTTTCATTATTTCATTATTTAAGCTAATTTTAGTCCTTGAGAATGAACCTCTACTTACTATTTGCTAAATTACCCACGATTAGGTCCAGTGCCTATAAGTGTGTAGTCGAGTTAATCAATATTTCGAGTTTTTGAAATTAAAACTATATTTTACACATCATCATCAACAAACGAGCGGGCAAGTGGAGAACACCACCCGAGCGATAAAGAGGATTTTGGAGAAAACATTGAACAATAATCTTAGTATTTGGTCGAAGAAGTTGGAAGATGCACTATGGGCGTTGTTGGGTAGAGAAATTGACTGGATGAAGTTATGGAGTCTGAAAGTGTGTTTGAATAAAGATGATTTTAGTTCGTGGAGGGTCCGAACTAAAATCATGAATAATCCGAAGTAAAGTTTTCAGTTCGGGGAATATGTTAGTTCAGATACTCCGAACTGACTGAAGTTCTTCCGAACTGAAAACAAACTTAAGAATAACTTAAGTCAACTCAAGTCAACGTTGAAGATATCAACTCGGAAGCTGAAGAATTTGATTCCGAATTGAAGTGAACTCCCCGATTTGAAATTAAGATGATGACATGTTGTAATATTTAATTCGTAGTGTTTTAGATTTTGTCTATAAATAGTGTGATATGTTGTTAGAGTTTGTTGTCTTTAAACCCGGAACTCAGTTTGAGTTCCGTTGAGCTTGTCAATGTCTAATGTAACGGCTCGATACAAAACCACTTCACACTATCAATGAAATCTTAAACATTTACACATATTGTTCTATCAGCTTCAATTTCAATTTCAATTTCATGTTTCTGCTTTTGATTCAACTCAGGTCATGAGATTCCGCATCATGACCTGTTTCATTTCGATTCACTGAGTGTAGTGAAAACTAAGGACCTGTCAATTGGTATCAGAGCCAGACAAATCAATTGATTAAATTCAATTGAGTCTGGTTCATCATTTTTACTTGATTCGAAAATTAGGTCAAACTGTCATTGAATGTTAGAATCGAAGGAGTCCGAAGTGAAATTGAAATAGTCCGAAGTGAAATTGAAGAGCTGTATTGAAAGATCTGTGAAGATTTCAAGGTGTTCATGGTGGATCTGGTGTTACACATTTGAATTCCAAGACCGTTGGTGAAGGGAGCGAAAACACGAGTTATCAATTTGAGAAAGAGGTGTGATGGAAGTAGAACGGAGCTCAGCCTCACGTCATCAATTTGAAAAAAAGGTGTGACATGGTGCTTTAGATCTAAAATCAGAGTGGCAAATCATTTCGTTCAACTGATAGTGAAGACGATTGAAACTGTCAATGATCACTAAGATATACAAATGATGAAAGAATGAAGACTACAAGTTGATCCGAGAGTGATTAAGAACCAAATGTTTTTAATAACATGTGTCTTGTAGTTAATCTCTTAATTCGGAGGTATCTTGATGATCTACATACACAAATCAGTTGAAGACTTGATGAACCTGATTGAAATTTATGTAAGCAAGGTGGAGCTCGTTTGAAACTAAGTTAATGGCAAGTCACTTTCTTGCTGGAAAAGGTCAAAAAGAATCCATGAGAAATATGAGGTTAACCTATGATGGGAAGAAAAGTGCTTTTAGCTGCTGGTTAGATGCTCACCATGGAGTCTCTGATTGTGAAGCACCTAAAAACTGGTGATTCTACAGCTATTCCTCCTGAATTTGTTCAAGATACAAGAAAGAAGAATTGGAGGAATCCAAACATGGAAAAGTGTAAGTTATGAAGATTGAAGACTTATAGCATCATCCAAGGGGGGAGATTGTTGGGTAGAGAAATTGACTAGATGAAGCTATGGAGTCTGAAAGTGTGTTTGAATAAAGATGATTTTAGTTCGTGGAGGGTCCGAACTGAAATCATGAATAATCCGAAGTGAAGTTTTCAGTTCCGGGAATATGTTAGTTGAGATACTCCGAAGTGACTGAAGTTCTTCTGAACTGAAAACAAACTAAACGGAAGAATAACTTAAGTCAACTCAAGTCAACATTGAAGATATCAACTTGGAGGCTGAAGACTTTGATTCCGAATTAAAGTGAACTCCCCGAGTTGAAATTAAGATGATGACATGTTGTAATATTGTAGTGTTTTAGATTTTGTCTATAAATAGTGTGATAGGTTGTTAGAGTTTGTTGTCTTTGAACCCAGAACTCAGTTTGAGTTCCGTTGAGCTTGTCAATGTCTGATGTAACGGCTCGATCCAAAACCACTTCACACTTTCAATGAAATCTTAAACAGTTACACATATTGTTCTATCAGCTTCAATGTCAATTTCAATTTCATGTTTCTGATTTTTATTCAACTCATGTCATGAGATTCCGCATCATGACTTGTTTCATTTCGATTCACTGAGTGTAGTCAGCACTAAGGACCTGTCAAGCGTTTAGGACGGCGTACAAGACACCGGTTAGTACAACCCCGTATCGACTACTCTACGGGAAGACATGTCATTTGCCGGTGGAGTTTAAGCACAAGACGTATTGGGCGTTGCGGAATTGAAATGTGGATATGAATTAGGCAAGAGATATGAGATTTTTACAACTTCATGAGTTGGACGAGTTACGATTACACGCCTACGAGATTTCAAACCTTTACAACGAGAGAACGAAGGATTTTCATGATAGGAGGATCACGCGAAAGGAATTCAAGGAGGGAGATAAGGTACTTTTTTCAATCGAAGTACAAATTCAAGGCTCCGAAGTTAAGAACAAAGTGGACGGATCCTTATGTCGTGAAACGAGCTTTTGCATCAAGGTATGTGGAACTAATCAATGATCGGGGAGAATTATTCATTGTGTCAGGACAAAGAGTGAACTTATATCACGAGGAGGATGAATAGAATGGTTTGGTGATCGAGGTGGGCTTCTATGCCATTGACGCTTAATCACGAGGAATTTTGAGTCAAGGTAACGACTCATTCGAAAAACAAGCGCTTCTCAGGAGGCGACCCGGGTTTGATTTTACGTTTTCGTAGTTTAAATTTTTAGTATTTTATTTAATTTTTACTTATTGTTTTAGTTTTAGGTGTTTTTTAATGTTTAATGTTTAGTTTCAGTTTATTAGGTATGAAGAAAACCGACGAAAAACAAAAAAAAAAAAAAAAAAAAAAAAACAAAAAAAAAAAAAAAAAAAAAAAAAAAAGCGAGGGACTTCGCCACAGTAAGGTACTGCTGCGCCGCACTGGAAGATTTGAAAAATAAATAAAAAAAATGTCACGGACTACAGATGTTGCGACGCAGTAGGGGTTGACTGCGCCGAAGCGGACATGTTTACAGGTTATATTTTCTACTTTAGTTCACTTAACACACACCACACATAAGCACAAACAGCAGCCGAGAGTATACTCTTTTACTTTTTCGATTTCTTGATAAATTGATACTTGTAATCACTACATCATGAGCAGATTGGTATGGTTTCAATCCTTTATCTTTTAATTCCTTCAGTTCATGTTTTAATTTGTTCAAAAATCAAATTGGGGAAAAAATTAGGTTTCCTTAAATTAGGCTTAGACACATCAAATTACTTGTTTATAATTCTTATCCCCGTTGATTATAAGTTGTTAGAATGAATTGTTGGTAGATTTAGCGGTTGAATAATTGAAGGAAATTTTGGGCAGTTCGTAGTGTTCACTGCGTTGCAATGAGTTTGAACTGTGACGCAGTGAAGCAGGCGGTGAGCCTGTTTTGTGTTCATTCTTATTTAACGAGTGTTTTTGTTGTCTATTATTGGTTGTGAAGTGTAGGTAAAATGCGTAGCTGAAGAGGGGTCAAGCGGTGACCAAGGACAACAAAGGGGAAGGCGAGCACCGGCTCCGCCTAGTGAGACTTTGAATGCTAGAGAAATGCAACCGAAAACTCACCCTTGGCTCAAAATGGTCGGGTTGCAATGCGATCGACAAGATTGAATTTAACAATAAGCTAGTCGAGTTACGAGAAAGGGTGATTAGTGCTCCTAGAGTTATGGATTAGGGAGTGTTAAATCGTTTGAATGTGAATATGAGTAGTTTTATGGTTACAGGGAGTGGGAGTGAACATTGTGACATTCCGATATGGGAACGGGAATTGAAGGTGGATTAGCATGTTTATCGAGAGTGGGTTCTAGAATTTTATTGTTCGTTGAAAGTGGCAAAGGAGTTTAGTGCGACGGAGAAAGTGATATCATTTAGGCTAGGAGACGAGTACCACAACATCGATGTGGTATATTTTGGACGGTTGATGGGATTGTTCACCGATGAGGAGGCTCGTAACGAGCATATGATGGCGGGTTATATTGGTGATGTGGAAACTGATTCGACAGATTTTGGAGAGAATGAAATTCAGAATGAATTTACGGGGCAAGTGGAGCATTTTTCCACGAGAAGGGTCAAAGATGTTATGGATCCGATTTTGAGGGTATTGCACAAGATCTTGTGTTATTCATTTGTGCATAGAGAGACTCAGCATGAAAAATGCTACGCGGATGACTTGTGGATGCTACACAAGTTCATATTACGGGACCCATTTCAATATATCAACATCCCGTAGACTCTTGTGAAGTATATGGCGGAGAGAGGAATCGGTAAAACCGCGGCTAGCCAGTTGTGTTGCTGGCATTTCATTACCCGTGTTGCGAGGAAATTGGGTTATGTTACTCGGACGAAAATTGGAAAATGTTCACCTCCTGTGAAGTGAAAGTTGATCACCAAGAATGACTTGGCGAGAGCGGAGTTGCTTACCCCAGCGGGTAATCAGTTGGTTGGGTTGGCGCAAGGTCCGATACAGGCACCACCACCACCGAGGAGACGATAGCCTACAGTTAGGGATGATGTTAGGAGAGATTACACAGGGTGTGCATCACATGTCATTTGACATGGGTCAGATAGGTAGGCAGATGTCGAGTATGGTCGAGCAAACTAACTATCACACTCAGAGGTACCAGCCGACCTTGGAGTACGTGGCTCGACAGCGTATTGAGGCGACATCTTCTTCTGAGCCATGGCAGCCTTAAGCAGCGCCACAGTTTTATTATCCTCAGTAGTATCCGGGATATCAGCCACCCGTGTACGAGGAGGAGGGTGATAACGAGGGCGATGACAATGACATTATAGAGGTTTAATGGTAGCATTTGGTCGTATTTGGTATTTGTTGATATTATGTGATGTTATATTGTGCTTTTTACTATTCCCTATTAGACCTTTTAATGTACTATTTTTAATTCGTCGTAACCAGACTATTTTTCTTTTTAGTTTTTATTTTTCTATTTGGTGTTTAATATGTTTGCTTTTTAGTTTTTTCAAAGACTGACAGTAAGCTCAACACCCGTTTTTGAGCCTAACATTAAGTTCAACAAAGCAATCAACGAGGAATTATCACATTTACAAACATGTTATATCTTTCTACCTTTCTCTTTTGTATGAGTGTGAATATGGTTGATTACTTTGTTTAGCCTTTTTCGTTTCTTTTATATTTTTAATAGTCAATCACATTGATTTGCTAATTCCGCCTAACCCTTATAACACTCATTATTAGTGTTAGAAACTCTAGTAAAACACTTTGCTCCTAAAATGTTTCTTTTCTTAAACACTACTATAAATGTTTGTACACTCGCCTTATTTCGTTTCGTATTTAGATGAATCCGAACTTAGATACTGATTGCTATTATATGAAGATCAATGTATTTTGAAGGTTTACTGGAATTTAAGTGATAGAATATCGAAGTTTTGTATTATATTTGTATCCCTAAGAAAATATAAAATCTAAAAAAAATTAGTTAGTTTTAAGTAAGCCTTTTGAGCATACCATCTTACCAAAAAGTTATTGTAAGACATGTACTAGGCACAAAATAAATAAATAAATAAAATCGAAAAAGTAGAAAAGCTTGAAAAAAATAGTCGTAGAAGTTAAAGTAAAGTAATTTTAGTGTATCTTGAGTCGTATGGAAGGAATAATATGTGAAGTTGAAGAAGTTAAGCAATTTGGTTCGTTAATGTTTTTAGAAGTTTGGATTTAGTCTAATTTAGTTGTCTTCTACGTTAGTTTTTGTATACTTTTACCTTTTACCCTTTTCACTTCCATATATATTTCCACATGCCTTTACCTATACATTATAACCCGAATAGAAGTCTCCGTATAGTTGTACCTAGACTCTAGTGGTGGAGAGGTGTTTGGTTATGCTTTTAAACATGGTTTGGTAATTTAATTGAAACATAGGTTTTGCTTGACGGCAAACAAAACGGTAAGTTTGGAGGGATTTGATATCGCATATTTATACATATATTTATAGGCGATATTTGATCGATTTTCGTATCAAAACATGATGGATAGGATAGGTGTTTGCATTTAACTGTGTGAAAAGTGTTTTATTCAAGTGACAAGTTAATATAATCGGTAAGTGGAAGATTGGTCGAGAAACGCAGCTTAAAGGACGAAAAAGACAAAATATTGTGAAACTGACAGGAACTGCGACGCACTGAGGAGGTGAATGCGACGCATTTAATGAAAGTCTACGGAGGAATATTCTAGAATCTTTTCAGTGAGACGCAGTGAGTAGGGGAGTTGGCCACAACGTGATTCGTGTTGGTTTACAATTAGGCAACTATGGGACCGCGGCGCAATAGTAGCCGAGTGCGGCGCAGTGAGGTGTTTAAGGAAACCGGATTTCTTTCTATAAATACAAACCGGAACTTCACAATTAATTATCGGTTTTTGGAGTTCGATTTTGGAGCTTAATAATCGATTTGGGAGCTGCAAGGAGAGTTAGAAGCATACTTTTGAAGAGATATCTTCAATTATATCGATTCTCGCACTTTTTACTTTTATTTATCGAATTATTGGTATTATATCTATTACTTTGTTTATTTGTTTTTTCATTATGAACATGAGTAGCTAATAACTTTGTCCCTTGTTTGGTGATGGAGCTTTGGGATAATTTAGCTTTTTATGATTGAATTTTTTAGGTGTTTATGTTTAATCGAAGAACCTTTCTTTTTTAAGTCTTAAATCTTTTTCAAAGTTGCTTATATTCAATTGATTAGTCGATATTCTAGGTTTTCGAGAGGAATCTAGAGTTAGGTTATAATATTGAATGAAACAAATCAATCGGTCTATAATTGATTTAAAATTTGCTACTATTCAAGAGGAATTAGTAATAGTAAGTTAGATAATTAGATTAAAACGAGAAAGCTAGTTAATAATTACAAGATATTGGATTAAAAAACTAGAGAAGCTATTCGAGAGGAAGCTTTATAAGATTCATAAAACACCGGCTTGTTTCTTAATGTTTAGTTATTTAGGACTTTTTACTGTATTCGAGAAGAACAGTAGAGTTTGACAAATTAAAGTTAATTAGGTATTCGAGAGGGACTTAATTATACATTAGAAGTTAAAAAAAAAAAAAACATTCAATTACATAAGTTAAATTAGAACATTAGTGAAGTTACCGAGTGTATTTTCCTTAATTGATATTCAAAAACAATCAATCTTTCAAACACACGATTTTCGTTACAATCACTTTTCTTAATTAGTTAACCACTGTGACAATTCGGTCACAAAACAACCAAAAACAAATAGTTTCATTAATTCTCAATTTAAACTAAACTGGAGTCTCTGCGAAGGAATTGACTTACTATTTTCTATATTACACGCAATTAGGTCCACTACTTATAAGTGTGTAATCGAGTAAAAGGTATTTCAAGTTTTTAAAATTAAAACTAGATTTTGCACATCAAGTTTTTGGCGCCGCTGCCGGGGACTGATTTTTAGTTTTTGTTTAGAATTTATGATACGATCCTTTTAAGTAGTAATATACTAAAAAGTTACTTTTATTTGTTTAATATACCGGTGCGTTTTACGTTTTTTTGTGTTTGTCTTTGTAGGTATTCATGCAGTTGATGAGCACAAGGTCTTCTAGGTTACCATTCAAGAGTCCTTTATCAAATCCAGGAGTATCAAGAAGGCGTAACAAGAAGCAAACGAAACAGTCACCAATTCAAATTTCAGAAGCTTTTGGACCATTCTCACCGGTCAAATTCGAAGACACCGAGTCTTCTTTAGGGGGGAAATTAGTTCAGAATCAGAAGTTGAGGAGTTAATTTTTGAAGAAAAACCGAAACCACAAATAGTTGAGATGGCAGATCATTTGGATATTCCAATGCACCGACGGGTTGCAGCTGTAGCAGTGGCACCCACCCGAGGGTCGGCTATTACCACCCCGGACTTAGGTGAAGATTTCGTAGTCAAGGGTCATCATCTCAAGATGATCCAAGACAACACATTCGATGGGCGATTCAATTCAGATCCACATAAACACTTAGCAAGATTCATCGGGCTATATCAGATGTTTAAATACGGAGATAGAAAGAGTGATAATGTCAAGTTGAGGTTGTTCCCTTCGTCTCTCACCGGAGATGTGAAGGTGTGGTTTGAAGAGTTAGAGGAGAATACAATCACCACTTCGACACAGATGAGGGAAGCGTTCATCAAAAGATTTTTCCCACCCGTCTTGGGTAGGAAATTGTTACGAGACATTCGAGGCTTTAGACAAGAAGAGGGAGAGACATCAACCGAAGCATGGAGTAGGCTGAAAGAGATGTTGAGAAGTTTTCACATGCACGGATTGGGCAAGGACACTATTGTAGAACTCTTTTTCTACGGGTTGAATAAAGAATCTCACAATGAATTAGACCTAGCTGGAGGAAGAGATTTTATGAACAAATCCACCAATGAAGCTTACAACCTCATGAAAGACAAATTGGTGATTAGCTTTTCTAGGGAGTATCGTGAAGATGGTAGAGGAAGAAGATCAAGGGGCACTGAAACATACTTCAATACCCTAATCGGGCTTGTAAGAAAGCCTACTAAGAAGATAACAATTTCTAAATATATGTGACCTTTAACTCAGAATATTGAACTTAAGTTTTATTCATGTATTTGGGAAACTGAAGAACGTAATAGACGTAGGGCTAAGCGGAAGATACTGTAATACCCTGTTTTTTTAATGCTTATGATATTGTCTGTCGTCAGCAAGGTTCACGGATTTATTTTTGTTAAGGCTTCCGATGGAGGTCACTGATCCTGAAACTATTCTGGCCCAAGCACGCTTAACTACATAGTTTCTAAGCTATGCAGTGCCTATAGCTACCAAAACGTGTCATGTCATGAAATGCCAAGGTTTACTCATATATTCAGGCTCACTCTTGTCCACGGCCGATGTGAGAATTGCATAAGATGTTACAAACCCCCCCCCCCCCCCTTCTTTGGGACTCAACATCTGCGTTGAGGTTTGCCCAACCATCCCTAACGACTTAAGAGTGACTCTAATACCATTTGAAACATCCCTTCTTTTCATGCCCACGATATCCGACGTTTTGCCAGCAAGGCTCACTGATTTTCTTTTGGTGGAGCTTCCCAGGAAGGTCACTCATCCTAAAACTACTCTGGTCCAAGCACGCTTAACTACGGAGTTTCTAAGCTCTACAGTGCTTGAAGCCCCAAAAACGTGTCATGTCATTAAAAGCTAAGGTTTACTCATATACACAAGCTCACTCTTGTCCACGGCCGATGTTGGATTTACCTATGATGTTACACATACCTTTCAAACATGGTCAATCCTGAGGTTTTTTTATGTCTAGGACGAAATAACGAAAAATGCCCCTATAAAAAGTTTAGGGGACAAAAAATACTCTTTATCAAAAGTTTGAGGGTATTTATTTTCGTTGTTATGCAATCTATCTTGATATTGCATAACAAGTATTGGTTTAAATTATCTTTTTAGATACAAAATAGAAATGTATCAACTCGAAATAATTGTTTACTTCTTCAATAGATTATGCTAAATTGGTTCAAGCTTTTAGATTTATATTTATTAGAGAAGTATCTAATAAGGATTTGTAGCTTAGCGATTGGAGACTACGAGTTAGAGTATACAAGAAAAGTGAAATAATTGTTTGATTTGATATGATACTCACCTTTCTACCAAATTATATTTATAGAAAGTAAATCAAAATGTTTTATATGATCATCAACATGAAAATATAATAATAAAAAGATTAAAATAAATAAAAATATCATCAAGTGCTTATCCCATTTATCATTTAAGTAAAACAACATTTTATTTATATTCAAAATTCTAGTTGGTTTGATGTATTTTATTGTACATTCATGTATATATAAATGGATCGAGATAGAGAAAAGGTAATCTTTTGCGAATATTTTTCAAAAGCATATTAGATCTACGATATTGGTTTTTTTAATACATGGGACAAACTGAAAATATCTTAAACTTGTCATCGTCTTTCCCAATCTACAATTGTAAACCAAACACGTGCAATGTATATGGTTATTTATCATTTAAAAAAATTATGATTTATCTTGTTTTTACTAGAAATCAAAGGCAGTTTAATATTTTTCAAAAATATATTAGACCTACGATATTGTTTACTTTAATACATGGACAAACTGAAAATATATCAAGCCTGTCATCTTCTTCCCCAACCAACAATTGTAAACCAAATCCCATGAACATATGGTTATTTATCATTTAAAAGAATTATTATTTCTCTTATTTTTACTAGAAATCAAAGTATATGACTTCTAGAAACACATTACGACTATTTATTTAGAAACCAATGTATATTACTTTAATATTTACGAATTTAATGCCTCCAATTTTTAGATATCCTGAGCGGTCGTCCATCCTCAGCCATGCCTTCAAACTTACCAGCATTTCAAATTGCCCATCCAGCTCTTACATATTTAGGGGCCCAACCAAAATCACGTCCATAGATGGATCTACATTTCATGGAGGGGTACCCTCAACTAGCTGAGCAACGTGTTTTAATAACAACCCGATGTAGGAAAATAATCAGCTTCTACCCATAATATAACTTGGGATGCATGTGTTTGGCGTGAGTAGATGGAGCTCGAGTTTGAGCTTATAGTCGGGCTGGAGCTTATATATAAAAATAAAAAAAAATGTTTAGTAAATAGACAGAGTTGAAGCTTATTACTGTAAAAAGACATAAAATGGTATATAAATATGTGGAATTTAATTAAGAGAGAATGTCACAAATCGTCTTTGGGGTTAGTCACTTTTTCACATATCGTCCTTTCGAAGAAAAGTTAGCACCATCTATCCTTTTGTTTCTTCATTTTATCATTAATCACCCTTCCGTCCATTTCCGTTAAATTATCTCCGTTAAGTTACCTCACATGATAAACATGTGAGGGTAAAATAGACATTTCATTCCTACTTTTAAAAGTAAATAAAACACCCAGTTTCTTAGCAAGAGTTTGTAAACCATCACCAACAAGCTTTAATCTTTCAACACCCCCATTTCCAAAATCCGATAAAGTCGTAAGCTTCAACGAAAAGGGTGTTTGTTTTTCATCCTCACGCTCTCCACGCGCCATTGCAATTTCATGAAGTAAGTAAACATATTGCACACCTTGACCTATAATAAAATCCAACACATGTATCTGTTTTTTTTCAGTTTGAATTAATTCAAGAATTGTCGAATTTGCCGCCATAAAACCAAGCTTAAAAACCGGTGATTTGTCATACAGAAATTGTGTTGATAAAATGTGATCTTTTCCGTACAACTCCGCGGCGGATGACGGTGTTGAATTCAGCCGTGATCGGAGAGCCGCCGTCATGTAAAAACACAACCTTTGTTCAGGAGTACCACGCGCGTTTGAAACATGACTAACGCGCTTGAGTATCTCCAAATCGGTGTCGTGTTTCCCATCGGTTATGGCGGCTGCCACGTCGGATAATAATTGATTTGAACAAACTGGTGTTGCTAGAGAAGATGCACAGGAAGACGAAGACGACGTCGTTGGAGAAACCGAATCAATGTTTATATCCGGTGGGGAGAATAATGTTTCCGACCACTCAGGATTAGTAACTCCCGAAACGACATCGTTTTCTCCGCCGTCAAGTTCATCGTCTAGTAAAAGCTGTTTCTCTAATTCTTGCAACTGTTTCATCATTTTCACTTCTTCTGTTGTTTCTTGAATTAACGGCGTTTGTCTCGCCGTTAAGTTAGGAATTTGGTAATTACCCATGACGCCGTTAATATTGTTGTTTAAGTTCATCACGGAAATTGATCTGAGATTATTGGTGTCTTGTGTGTTTTGAGTGTGTGAAAGAGAAAACCAATTAAATTGGGTGAGAAAGAAGAGGTAAAAAAATGAAATGTCTATTTTACCCTCACATGTTTATCATGTGAGGTAACTTAACGGAGATAGTTTAACGGAAATGGACGGAAGGGTGATTAATGATAAAATGAAGAAACAAAAGGATAGATGGTGCTAACTTTTCTTCGAAAGGACGATATGTGAAAAAGTGACTAACCCCAAGGACGATTTGTGACATTCTCTCTTTAATTAATATAAGAGGTATTTACGTAATTTTATTTAGGATAAGTTCAAGCCAATTTCATAAAATACTTCAAATAGCTTATGGTTTTGAAGTTTATCTGAACTTATCCTTTTAAGAAGCCCTTAATAAAGTTGATAACTAAACAAAGCTTATAAATAAAAACATAAATTCAAGTCTTGATAAATCTCTATAAACCCTCAACCAAATATACCCTAATAGATAACCCATACTTTCTCAAAGAAAGCCTACTAAGAAGATAACGATTTCTAAATATATGCGACCTTCAACTCACTTTTCTCCGTCATCATCCACAAGGTTAATATAACTTTATTATCTTTTTATCCAGCCCATTACACGGCCGCGTAATGTTAAAAACAGACTCATGCTTTAGGTTGATTTATTTTTTCCAATTAAACTAAAAGTAAGGATAAATAACATTGGGTTGTCTCTCGAAAACTCTTATTCTTTTGTGAGTCATTACCTTACCTCATAAGCACTAGTTCTTCTCATTAAAAGTAACACACCTTGTTTGGAAAGATATGTAAGAAGTGGACTCAAGTATATTAGAAGACCTAGTGAGTCATCATGGGGTGAAAGTTTGGTGATTTAGGTTGATTGAAATCATTTTGAAAAATTGTGGGTAATGGTTTTCCGTGATTGATTCACATAAAATGAAAATTGTTTTGAATATAATAGGAAAGATGAAATAATACTTACTTTAATATTGAAATTTATTTGTTTAATAAATTTAGGATCTTTTTAAGATATAAGTTTTAAATAAAATAAATTAAAATAAGTTTTTGAAATAAATAACTTTTAAACTTTTATAATTGTATAAACTTTTTTCTTTTATCATAAATTAAGTTTATAAAAAAATATATTACTATATTATAAATATGTATAAATTTCAATATTTCTGGTGTCATGTCTTCATGAATCTAATTCCAATATGAATACACAAAAAATAAATCTATATCTGTTTTATAAATATTCTATAAACCTTTTATTGAAGATCTAACATTATAATTTTTAGACCGACTGATTTATGACACGCGTTAATCAATAATTACTAAGTAACAATAACTAGTGACGTATTTAAGAAAAATATCTATATTTTATTCGAACGAGTTCACAAGGGTGTGTCTTTTTTTCATTCATTTCATTTCACATCAATGTCTTTATTGATCATTTTCCTTTCACAAACTCTCCTCTCTTATTTCTTTCAATGAAGTAATTCAATGTCGACATGAGTATAGTAATTAATATCTCATTTTCATGCTCATAAGCTCATTTATATAAGTTATTCGAGTTATTTGTATTACTTTTTAACTAAAAATCTTCATACTTAATTATAAACATATTAACCATATACAACATAAATAAATCAAAAAATATTAATAATCAAACCTAAATATAAATGTATATCGAGGAATGTTACGTAAACACCCTAAAAGGGTTTAAACTAGGGGTGAGCAAAAACCGAACCGAAAACACAAAACCCGAAAAAACCGATAAAAACCGAACCGTAAAACCGGTCCGAATACAAAAACCGATGGTTTGGGTTTCGATTTTTAAGAAACCGAAAAAGATGGTTCGGTTTGGGTCGGAGGGTAAAACCAAACTGAAAAAATCCGAACCGAATCATTATATGTTGTAAATTTTAATATGTTCATTTTTAGTAGATATTTAAAGTTTTTTTTTTTATTTTTTTTTCTTTGTCTAAAATTCTAAATCATCCTAATTAATTACTCCCTAAACACACAAACTCTCGATGCTAATAGTCCTAAACACACAAACTCTCGATGCTAATAGTGAAGACTCAAAGTTTTCTTTTCTAAATTGTCAATCTCATACTTATCAATATGTAATCTTTTGGTGCCATGTAGGCCACAATACTCATCAACATATAGGTTTATTTCTTCAATTTTGATTTTTTTTTTGCCATGTAGGCTATAGTTTACTAAGCCACATACAATATTTTTTTTTCTTCTTAAATTTGTGTTTAAAGTTTTCGAGACTCATATCATTATGTTCTAGTAATATGCACAACTTCATGTTATAAGTTGTGAACTGCTCAGCCAATTATTGCGTAACATAGGCTTCCATTTGAGATTTATTTCACAAGTTTTCCTTGAAAGATCTATAAATTGGCCCATGTCCAAAAACCGAAATAAAAACCCAAACCTAACCGAAAAAAAACCGAAACCGAGAGGAACCGAACCAATGTAGAAACCGAACCAAACGGTTTGGAACTTTTAGGAACCGAAATTTCGGTTTGGATTCGGGTTGAGGTCGGAACCGACCTATGCTCACCTCCAGTTTAAACTCATTTCTACAACAACATGACTTAACTCACTCACAATACTATCAAAAGATCACAATTAGTCCGCGCAGAAAAAATAATAAATGCTCGAAGTAGAGTAAAAAGTCCAATATGATATGTAAGGATTGTTTGATAATGAAAAAGAGTGATAAAATGTGAATAACACTCATTTTACAGTAGTAGTGTGTTTAAGTCAAAAGTGATATAATAACTCTTTGAAAGAAACTTAGGGTTTGTTTGTTTATTTTTTCAATTTTTTTAATATATATATTATCTGTATAGATATATAACGTCTGTTTAAATAAAAAAGATGACGTTTGTTTGTATATTAGATCAAGCGTCTGAATCATATTAAATTACCACTATATTTTTTAAATAAAAGATATTTATATGATAACATAATAATTTCTATATAGTTCAATTTTAAATAAGTAACTTTAATTTAACTATAAATACCAATAAAACAATATATATCCATAATTAAACATAATGTCTTGAACAAAATTTTAATTCGAAATATTTATCAATACTTTGTTAACAACTTCATTACAAACATTAGTCATGTAACATTAGCCGAATTATAAAAGATGTAAAAAAAAGAAAAACTAAATGTATATTTTATTTACTTGTTATATCTCCAACAATAAAATAAATAGGGGTGTTCGTTCGGTCGGTCGGTTTCGGGCTAACGGGATTATTCGGTTTTTTGCCAACTAATAATCCATCCAAAACCAAACCGAATATAGTGACACCCAAACCAAACCATCCAAATAAGGGTTCGGTTTATTTGGTCGGGTTTTGGATCATCCAAATTATAGTATTTTGAAAATTTTATATAGTTTTATTGGAATAATTATATTATCCAGATGCAAATTTAAACCATTAGCAATCCATATTAGACTAATTGGATAAATATATGTATTTAGATTTGGAGTTTAACTATTAGAATATCATTTATATTATTTGGATTAGGTAATTAGAAATGTTTTTTTTGATAAGAAAATGCTTATTCGGTTTTCGGGTGGGGGACAATTAATGATGCACAAAACCAAAACCGAACCATTAAACTAATACATTATTCGGTTTCATCCAAAACTCAAACCAAATCCAAATAACCCAATCCAAGTAATCCAAATGATAATTGGACTGGTTGGATTATTCGGTTAATCCAAATAATGAACACCCCTAAAATAAAATATATTTCATGTTTAATGCCTACTAAAAGAAATTTTGTATTGAGCGTGAAAGACGTTTAAAAAGATTGAGAAGTAATATAGAGTTATACATTTATAAATATAATAACTATCCACATATATAAAAGTTAATTGATAATATGGACATATAGCAATCAAATTCATCATGAAATTAGAAGGCTGAAACAATCGAAGCAAAAAATAGACATATAATCACATTAACTAATGAAATCAATAATTTAAATGAAAAAAAAGGGAAGCAATATATCTTTATTTAGATATGATAAAGTTGTATTGCCTAAACCAATGATCTTTCATCAAAATTAATTGAGAAATAATGGTGTATACTTTGCAAATTTATCGAGAAATAATGGTGGATACTTAGCAATCTTACCGAAAATTAATGGTTGTAAATAAAGAGAAGTGGAGTATATGGAGATATGGTAAAATTGGAAAAGACTGGAAAATATAATGACTTAATATGAAGGACTAAGACCCCCATGACTTTGTATATTCAACCGTTCTTTTTTCATTAAGCATAAAACAAACAACCAAAAATGACTTTATAAATTAAGTTATTTTTATATTAAGTCCATTAAGTCAAAAATAAGCACTACCTTAATTGAAATAAGTCATGTTCTAAAATTAAGGTAATCGGGCCAAATACATGGCTGAAGAACCCTAAATAAGGGTTCATATATTTGATGAGCTAAAAATAGGGTCAATACCATAAGGGCAATAATGAGCCAACGTCAAGACACATGGACGATTAAAAAAAAAACAATGTCTTGAAATAATATACACAAAAACCCTAAGTAAAGGAGCAATGAAGAAGATGAACAATGCTATAAGAAAAGCTTAATAAAAATCACGGATAGGTGTCTAAAAATTTATCAAACTTACCTCTGTAATATATTATATGCATCCAACTTTGAATGAGTCTAATGTATGTATCGAACTTCAAATATAATGGATGTATACGATCAATAAAAGCTTAGCAAACTAATGATATGGCATCCTATATGGATATATGCAACGTATGATCGAATACATCCAACAACGATTTTTGAAAATTAGATATATATAATAGACCATTTAAAGTTATATATATACTCTAAATTTCGGAGTAAAATTTTATATTTTTTTAGACATTTATCCCTAAAAGCTAAATAAATCAACAAACACTGTATCCAAAAAAGGATAACAAGTGACGAGGCACATAACTAATTATACAAAGGTATGGTGATCAAATAACCATTGTACAGTGATAATAAAAAGTTGTGAGTGGCGAAATGAGAAATAAAAAAACCGTGAAGAACCAAAACGAAATCGAAAAAAACACGTAAAAATGTAAATTCAATGACCACTGAAGGTGAGATTCATATCAAAATAACGACGTTGCAACGTGTAAATGAGAAAAATAATTGAAAAAATGGATCCTTTGATTTTTAGGTCCTACGACTAAGAGAACTAGGTGTGGGCTCGTTGTGACACCCACAACGAGCGAAACACATCGTTATCACACCGACCCACTTCGTTGTGAGCCACCGTTGTGGTGACAACGGCTAGTTGTGAGATTTTATTTTTTTTATTTTTTATTTTTTTTCTTTAGCAACGGTCGAATAAAAAAAAATTAAATACCAACGGTCAAAATTACAACCGTTGGTTTTTTTCCCCCCCACAATTTCACCTATAAATACATTCACATTTTAACCAAAAAATCACACTTTCTTTCAATCTCATTCTATCTTAATCTCGATCTCATACCATAATCTTAATCTCACACCATAATCCCAATCTCAAAATGTCTTCATCGTCTTCGAACGCTCCCCAAACAAACACAAACACAAACACAAACACACATTCGACGCCACAATCACAAACATTCTCCGGTTTCGCAAACTACTACAATACACCAAACGCCCTATTATCACCCCAAATACCAAACTTTTCCCAACAACAACAACAACAACAAATTCTAAACACATTTTTAGTGCACCAAGCATCACAACCACCTCAAGCAATGTTCAATCCCGATCAATTATTAATGCATCAACAACTTTTGATGCATCAACAATCCCAATTTTTTCCCCAACAACAATCACAATTTTTTTCCCAACAATCCCAATTTCTTCCCAGACAAACACAATTTCCACCCGATCAATTACAAAACCGAGTTCAAGAAACTTAAGAAATCGTTCAAGAAACCGAAGACGTGGTCTAAGAAACGCGACATGTGCAAAAAGGTGGCATGGTCGGCGACCGAGGAGGTCCTTTTGGAAAAGATGTGGTGCCACGTTTCTGAAGATTCCGACAAAGGCAACGCACAACCCGACACAACATTTTGGAGACGGATCGTTGCGGGTTATAACGAACAAGCCAAGGGGCAAGAGTTTGTGGAGAGAAACAAGGAGTCCCTTAATAGCAAGTTCACGGCGATGAGTGTCTCGGTAAAGAATTTTATAGGCCACCATTCGGAGGCTTTACGACTTCGGGCTAGCGGGACCGAAGATTCGAAGGTTATAGAGGCGGCTCGTCAAATGTTCTTTAAGACGGAGGGTGTTACTTTTAGGCATATGAGGGCTTGAGAAGTCTGGAAAGAACATAGCACATGACGTGCATTTAACAAAATAGATACTCCATTCGCCACCGTCAACCTTGAAGACGTGGATATTTCAGATGATATTTTTGCGGATGATCAACAAGAACGACCTTGAGGAAATAAAAGAGGAAGTAAAAGAAAAGAATCATCTCACGCATCCGAAAAGGCACAATCATCTTCTTCGTCGACGTTTTGTGGAGCGATCGCGACACAGTTAAGAAAAATTACAAGAACAAAAAAGGATGCCGCCAAAACAAAAAAAGAAACACTCCCAGCACAACAACAAGCGGGACTCCGACAAGAACAAGTGGCTCTCCAACAAGAACAAGTGGCTTATTCAAGTGCAAGAAGAGACGATATGTTGTTTCTTCAACAAAGCACTGAGGGGTTGCCACAAGCACAAGCGAAGTGGATCGAGCCCGAAAAAATAAGAATCCAACCAAATTATGGGATGATTTAGCTTAGTATTTATTTTAGTTTTAATAATTTGTATTATTTTTTATTTTAATAAAATATTCTATTTATCTTATATAAATGCTTTTTTTTTCTTTTTGCTTTTAAAATTGGGTCCCACAACTCCCACAATCTTCGTTATCATATCACCCAAAATCTCAAAATCATAATTTTCACTACCTTATCAGCAAAAATAATCTTAGAATCACCAAAAGCGTGATTAACATACCGGATGCTTTAAGTAACCCAATATCAACTTCTCCGATACATAGAAAAATACGTATGTCAAATTGAGTTAAAAGGGTACGTGTTTGGTTACAATTAGTGGTTATAGATTGGTTGGTGGAGGTGCCATGTCATTTAACATTATAAAAGTAATTGAAAGTTGCAACACATCTTTATAATTCACACCATTAATTAAAATGAGATCACCACCTGAAGAACATATTTATAACCTCTTTGATTCATATTGGTTTCAACACCACATCCTCACAACCAATTCGATTTCCAAAACCCTAGAGTATCATAATCCGATAAAAAAACAGGGCGAGGAGATCGGAGAGTTAACAACAGCAATGAGCGGACATGACGTGGAGATGAAGGGTCTACTCAGATTTTGGGCTCATTCTGTTGCTTCAGGAGTCACCTAGGTCTTCACCGACTACTTAAAGTTTGTATCGAACATTCAAAACAATTTTCAGATACATGGTTGTAAAATAGACACCCAAGTTATGTTAGAATTCCATCAATCTTATTAAACGTCCCTAAGTTTATTCTTCTTAAGTTTTTTCTTTTAGTGTTCTAGTCTATTTTCTTTATCTCCCCTTTCCACAAATTCACACATCCATACTCACTCGGTGCCACACCTTCACTATCATGTCTCACTTCCACCATTGTCGGAGGTCTCGCTAGACACAGTGTCTGCCTTGGATAGAAGTATACCCGTCCTCGACGAGATTAGGGATTGTTTTCGTTATTGTTGCTTTTCTTCTTGTTATAGAAGGTCCATACTGTGATTAAATAAACTTATGATGTATGTATTTGAATAATAAAATATTAGGCTATAACTTTTCTGAATTAATTAGCTTTTTAACTAGTTAAAAAATAAACAGTTCGACTTAAGTTAAGTTTGAACTAATTAACTTGTCTTCACAAGTATTTGCCAAGGACCAAGGTAACCCATTCTTATCTATATAATAAGTAAAATGGTAAAGATTATCTAAATGAGATTTTATCGTTTATTTGACCAAACTTTACATGATGTCCAATAGAAAAAAGCTGAAATAAAAATAGCTAAACTTTAAGGGTCAAAATATTATAGTAACAATAATATTTAAGAGTATAAATTAAAAGTTATCTATTTAATGGTGTTTTAATGAGGTAAAATGGCATTCGTTAGTTTGTCATTTGATATTAAGGGATAATTAAACAATGACTTAGTATAAATTAACCCTATTCTACATGAACAACGATTATACTAGCGACATATTTTTGGAGCGTAATTCTTCTTAAGGATTTTTATTTTAACTAAGGTAATTATATAGATTGTCCTTGTGATTTCATTCAAATAACATGTTTTATCCTTTAAGTTTAAAAATAAACCTCTTTGATCTTTAACTTTAAACTTGTAACACCGTTTATTCTTTATTTGGATATCCGTTAAAAAGGTTCATTAATTCAACATGTGCTTTGCATATGAGCGTAAAATGGTCTTTTTCTATTTTTTTCTTGTATCTTTTTTAGTTTCAAAAAAGAAGTCAAAGTCATATTTTAATAGCTTTTTCACTATTTAATAGCTTTTTCGACAAAATAAATAAATTCGATTTAAACGAAATTCTAATTAGAGTAAGAACAATCATAGGCTTCTACCACTGCAAAATTTTATAACAAAAAAAAGAGTAAATTGCAATTTTTGTCCTCAAGAGTTTTCAATTTTCCGATTTCGTTCTTAAACTTTTTTTTTTCGCAATTGCTTCCATAACTTGTTATTTTCCCATTTTTTTTGTCCCTCCGTCATGTTATAGTTAATTTTTACCTTTAAATGTTAACTGAACTAACTGAAAAGACAAAAAATGTAATTTATTTTTATTTTTATTTATTTTAAGTAGTTACTTATTTTTAATTATTTTTCATATTTTGTTTATAAAAATCTTATTTGCTTTTTCGCATACAAAAATTGTATTTAAACATATTTAATTTTTAACATATATTTTTTGACGACCATCTGTCAGTGTCGATCATCGTCGCCGCCACCACCACCACTTCCGTTAAAAATCATGTGTGATTTAGAAACATAAAGTTTGTAGGTTTTTCAACCTACAAAATTATGTTTAAAAAAAAATCACATATGATTTCCTTGGAGACGGTACACAATTTAAGTTTTTAAATCACATATGATTTTCAACGGAGAATGTGGTGGTCGCGGCGACGATGATCGACGGTGGCAGATGGTCGTCGAAAAACATATGTGAAAAAGTAAATGTGACTTCAAATATAATGTTTATATGCGGAAAAGCACATATGACTTTAAAAAAAAATTAATTAATTAATTAAAATAAATAAATAAAAATTACATTTTTTAGTTAGTTCAATTAATATTTAACGGTAAAAACTAACTATAACTTGACGGAGGGACAAACAAATGAAAAAATAACAAGTTATGAACTCAAATTGCGGAAAATAAAAGTTTATGGACGAAATCTTAAAGGACAAAAATTGCAATTTACTAAAGAAAAAACTAAGAACTTGCCATTCTTTTTAAACACAAAAATCTAAAGAAACAAATGATTTTAAATAGATAAAACTCAAATTTTGTTTACCAAAGATGAAATAACTAAAACGTAAATTTCAGTAGGAATATTGAATCAAAACATCATTATTATCTCATATTCTCATCAACCAGATATGCTTAACCTCTAGAAAACAAATGTGAACACCAACATCCACAAAATATGGGGGTTTATGAAATAACGTTGAGCCCAACTAGAAGCACTTCTTGGATAAGCGGTGGAAGGATAGGAGATCAAATCCACCATCTTCGTCTTCGATTAAGGAGTTTGCCCATCATGGATTTCAGACCGGGACCCCTAACTCATAAATTAAAAAAATTAAAGGGTTTTGAAGTGGGATTTGGGATTTGATAAATAAATAAGGTGAATTTGAAGTTGATAGAATATATATATATACCAGATTATTGCCCCGCGATAGCGTGGGTAAATATAAATAAAAATTAAATCGTAAACTTTATGTTTATTAACACGTTCTTTTAAATTATTATAAGAATACAATATTACACGTATAATAACAAATATATATTTATGTTTATACATATGTTTATAGTTATAATAACATATATACATTTATGTTTATACACATATATTAATATTTTGTATTAAAGAATTTTTGAATAATAATAATAATAATAATGTAAATCATAGTCCAATAAGAGACATATATTTTTATTGTAATAATGGTGAAATTGAATAGAGAATGCAATTATGGATTGTAAGAGGGTGTAAAATGAAAAAAATATTTGATGACATCATCAATTTTATCTAACGGTTAAAATCAAAGTATCTAACTAATCCAATGGACCTTACTTCGCCATGTGGTATTTAAGGGCCCTCTTTTATTATATATTAAAGATATATATGGATTCACATAGGAACCATTAAATATTTAGGAATCATAGAAACCACTTTTTAACCACTAATATAAAATAAACTTTAAATTAACAATTAACTTTAAATTGACATATCTAGAGTATATAAATAGGTTTTATGAAAAACTAGTTACACCATTAAAACAAACATTTAATTCTCTTTCCAACGTGCACCTACTTGATATACTTTTGACGACTTTTTTTTTCCGGTATATATACTAGTGTATATACTAAAATACACTGGTGTATATACTAATTTTTCAAAAACACATTTGTCACACCCCGCTAAAGCGGAAACACGAGATGTGAAGAACAAAGATATCATTACACGAGATATAATAAATATGAACGGTTTTAAGTCATAAAATCATAAATTGTTTACAAAGTTTGAAAGATAACCAAGTATTTCAACTACTTACATCACAACCAAAATACATATATAAAGACTTCATAAGACCATCCCGAATTAAATAATAAGGTCTTCCCGATTCATGAAAACGTGACTTTCCTGACCTGAGACCAGATAGATACATTTCAAGTCCTTACTCTGCGTTTCCAAAAAACATGAGAAAAAGTGTCAACTACAAAAGTAGTGAGTGAGTTACAGTTTTTGCTAGTCCTTGACTAAAAATGGTTTTCGACTTAGTATATATGTCTAAAGTATTTCTCAAAAGAAATGAAGCGAAACAATGCTTGATGATATATATACTTGTAAAGATATGATTTTTGGCTCCGTATATATAGCTATATATACGTGAAAAGATATGCGTATAAAGAAATATTGATTGTAAAATGAGCATCGACCTCTTGACATAATATAACGTTAAGTGTTCACACTAAACCGATTACCGACCGCGAGCGGCCCCTTTCCCCGCATCGTCTACGAGAAGATGAATGGTTTGACCGTGAGGCCCTTTTCTCGCCCCCGTCCACGAGAACATGAATGATTTGACCGTACGGCCCTTTCTCCGCACCGTCTATGAGAAGATGAATGATTTTACCATGAGGCCCTTTCCCCGCACTGTCTACGAGATGAAGAATGATTTGACCATGAGGCCCTTTCCCCGCACCGTCTACTAGAATATGAATGATTTGACCATGAGGCCCTTTCCCCGCACCGTCTACGAAAAGATGAATGATTTGACCATGAGGCCCTTTCCCCGCATTGTCTACGAGAAGATGAATGAATTGACCATGAGGCCCTTTCCCCGCACCGTCTACGAGAACATGAATGATCCGATAATACGTACTTAGGCTAACGTCGAGGAACAATCGAGTAATACGTACTTAGGATAACGCCGAGGAACAATCAAGCAATACGTTCTTAGGCTAACGCCGAGGAAAAATCGAGTAATACATACTTAGGCTAACACCCAAAGAAGGAGCGATCATTTCCTAAGTATCGATATCCATATACCAAGCGGCTTAAACAAACTAATGGTGTGTAAAGAGACCGAGCACTGTTTTGATAGTAGGCACTTACGTCTGGCTATATTCCTATCAAGATTCAATAAAGATGTCGATTCCATGGCTTTTAAAAGTCATACAATCAATCATTCGGTTCATAAATGTATCAAGTGAAAAACGTACGCATATAAGTAATTTAAAACATTTGGTTCTCATGTTTCCCCCAAAAGTAGTACAAAAAGAGTAAAAAGAGTGGGGATGTAACTCACGGTTTGCGAAGGTCTAAACGTGTGCGGAAATGTAACCGGAAGGTGCCGGAATTAACGAAATCCTAGAATTTACCAAGTTTTCGAGGTAAGTATGATTACTTGTTAAGTTATACAATCGTTAGTCAACGAAATGCTTATTTTTAAGTTGTTATAATTTGGTATAACGAAATTTGGCCAGCGCTTCCGTGCTATATAATTTATGTCCAAAATTTCATACACTTTCCCGCTTTAAACATTATATAACAATATTTACTTTAACTCATAAAACACAATGTGGAGATTATATGTTAAATAAGTTACTTTAACATAAGTTATAATTTATTACAACCACTTTTATACCGATTCTTAAAATAACAAGTTTATGGTTACAATTTATAACAACTTAATTAAATTTACGTAACCTGACTGCAGTCCCACTGCGGCGCAACAAGACTACACCTCCACTGCTACGTGGTGAGGTCACGGTGGCGCAGTGGGAGACTGGAATTTAAACAAAATTGTTTACCTTGTAAAACTTATACTTTTGATGGTGGATTTAAATATGCAAGTGATAAAACATCAAAAGTATTTATAAATACTCTCCAATAACAATTTTGTTAGCTTAAAAACAATGTGTATAAAGATCTTTGTCATAATATGTTAAACTTATAAAACTTGTATTTTTACTTATAAAAACTTAGTAAAACTTGTATTTAGATGATGGAGTAGACATGCAATTGAAGATTTATGTAGAAAAAGTGAAGATAAGCAATTTTACCCAAAGAAAAGTGAACGGATGGTGATTTCTAGTGACTTGATGGTGATTTCGGCTCCAAAACGGTAGGAAATGGTGTATGTAACCAAAGTGGATGAAGCTCTTGTTAATCTTGGTGAAGATGTCGATTTGTTATGGTGTTTGCAGGTGGATTTTACTTGCAACTTTGCTGGAAATGTTAAAGAATTGAGAGAGAGTGTTGGAGGTGTGTGTGTGTGTGTTTGTAATTGTAAACGGAAGAGAAATGAAGTGTGTAGGTGAAGTTGGAAGAACAAAAAGGGTTATGCATGAGGTTTAAGTGGCTCAATCTATGAGCTTAGGGAGGTTGAGACACCTGTGGGACAGGTGTAAGGTTTGTTGATTCGTGTATGATGACTAATCGAAAAGTAAAATTATAAGTCTGCACCACCTCCAGTGCGACGTCGTGGCTCTAGTGCGACGCAATGGGAGGCTGGTCGTGCCTTTTCGTTTTACGTTATCGTTAAGTACTACGTTGTTTAGAGTATACGATTGTTATGAAATGAACTTAGGCAACTTCATTATATGTTTTCTTAGTATTAGGATTCGTTTAATGATTCCGATCTCGATCCCGAGACACACACGTTTACGGTCCGAGTATAAATAAGGGCAATAATAGATTATTTCGAGGATAAGGATAACGGAATTTGTCTGAAATTAGACGGTTGTCACAACATTTGAACCATATATTAACTAGTGAATACATATGTATACAGAGGTGAATACACTTCTATTCACCAGTGTATGAACTAGTTCGTGACGTACATTCTAACCATATATTCACCACTGAATACATACGTATACACAAGTGTATAAGATGGTATTCACCAATGTATATACACAATTTTTGAAAAATTCAAAATTTGTAATATTCGTCAAAATTTAAAAAGTTTATATATTTCTTAAAAAGAATTAAATACTCGTTCTAATGGTATATTTTTTATTTCGTAAAAGTTTATAATTTTAAAAGTATTTAATTTTGAAAATGAAGTGGGTTTTGGTAAATGAGTGATTAAAATGTGGTTTATATAGTTCCTTCATATTTAGATGATCCTCATTTGAAACCAACTCTCTCTCTCTCTCTCTCTCTATATATATATATATATATATATATATATATATATATATATATATATATATATATATATATATATATATATATATATATATATATATATATATATATGCATATATATATATATGCGAGGGTTAATGGAAAAAGTTTTTAAAATAAAAAGGATATGAATGATTGTGGGAGTGACATTTGACAATTTTGAAATTTCTTTTTTTAAAAAAAAAAAAAAATTGCCTCAAAGAAAGTTATGTACAAAAAAAATTTCAAAACTAATGCACAAGAAATCATTTTTTTAAAAACTGATATACGGAAAATATTTTTTTAAACGAAATAATGCACCAAAATCACTTTATTTTTAAAATGATGCACCAAAATTGTTATTTACCAGATAGATGAGGACTAGAAATTGTTGAATCAACTGCTCCTCCAGAATGGCTGGTAATACCACTTAACGGCGGATAGACCGTCCACCGAGTGCCACTACCCACTTCTACCAAGGCCGGGCTTATAAAATGATGCGCCAAAATCAATTTTTTAGTTGGTGTATTAATTTTTCGTGTACATAAATTTAAAACTTATACACGAAAATGATAATGTTATCGGAAAAAATTTAAATTTTTTTTGTTTTCCCCCGAAATTCTTTTTTTTTTTTTTGTTTCTTTTTTTGTATTAAAAAAATATTTTTTTTTGTATTAAAAAAAGTAATAATAATTTGTTTTTTAAAATGTCACCTAAGAATGTCACATGTCACTATCATATTTTTTCCTATCTTTTCTATTTTTAAACCTTTTTTATAATATGCTAATCATATATATATATATATATATATATATATATATATATATATATATATATATATATATAGAGAGAGAGAGAGAGAGAGAGAGAGAGAGTTAGGATCTAATAAAAAGGGTTATAAATAAAAAGAATAGGGAGTGATAAGGTGTTGACACGTGGCAGAAAAAAAAAAACCCCATTATTATATCAATAAGGGTATAATGGTCATTTGACACCACAATTTTACTTTTAAATCCCAAAATCTAACCCTAACCATATAAAACTAAAATATATCTCTCTCTTAAAATCCCTTTCGAAGGCGACGACGGTGAAGGGGACGGCGACGAGGCGGCGGAAGGCGACTGGCGGTGAAGGTGTTTATATGATGATGACGATGGAGAAGACGAGCATCTCTGTTTATAACGTGACATTGGCGGTGAAGGTGTTTATATGATGATGATGATGATGATGATGGAGAAGACGAGCAAATCTGGTTTTTCCAGGTTTTTGCGGCGACGGTGGCGGTGGATTTTCCGGTGACTTTCTGCTTTCTGGTGACTTTCTGGTGACTTTCTGCTTTCCGTCACCATGATTGTAACCGGAGTTGCAGGTATTTGAATTTATCCGGTGACGGTGGCGGCGGTGGATTTATCCGGTGACGGTGGCGGTTACCGGAAGGCGGCTGTTTTTTTTATGCACAATGGTTTTGTAAAGGTATGCACAATGGTTTTGTAAAGTTATGCACAATCTTTTTGTAATTATGCTCATATATATTTAATATTTACGCACAATGTTTTGTAATTTTTTGTATAAAAAACTTACATAAAATTAATGCACAAGTTAGTTTATAAAAACCGATACACAATGTTCGTATTTTTTTATAGAGAAATTTTTGATGCACATAAAATCGATACACACGTTATTGATAAAAGTTATGTACATAGATTAAAAAAATGAGTAATCTAGTAAAATTGAAAAAAAAAAAAAAAAAAGATATTTCTGCTTTATTACGAAAAGGGAATGAAAGTTTGAAAATATTACAAAAATTCCACCGTGTTAACTTTCTTGGATTAAATTTTTGTTGACTAAATGGGTGGCTAGAAACCCTTCTTATCCTTTTTTATTTTAAAATCTTTTTACAATATTCCTACCATATATATATATATATATATATATATATATATATATATATATATATATATATATATATATAAAACTAATTTTCTAATAAAAGCACCATACGTATTTGATAATATAATTGATAATGGATACCAAACGTAATAGTTTTTGTTTTTGTTTTTATTTTTACTTTTAAACAATAATAAAAGTTGTTTTCTAATTCAATGTATGAATCTTCTAACATTTAAACTGTTTCAAATTTTTTAATTATAACTTTATAGATTATTTGACAATTACCTCTAAAAAAGGTTTTGATAAATATTAAATTAAATAAGATTTTGGCTAATAGTCGGAGGCAACATCATGATATGCCTTCGAAAATCAAAAACAAAGTTGTCTAAATTACCCTCGTGTCTAAGATCCGAACCACAAACGCATCCATCAAAGGTTTTAGTGGTGGTAACCCTAGAACCATTGGATGATATCAAAGAGATCTAACAACAGAAACAATACACAATTCGATCAAGTCCTCACGCTCAATATCGGTCAATAACTTTTGCATCATTGGTCCCACCTCATGTCTAGGAAGATGGATCCGGTGGAGTCTAGATTCATCAAAGGGCTCATGATAAATATTACTTTAAGTTTATAGTTGTTGTTTTATTAGGTGTTTAACATATATAATTCATTATAATTGTTTATTTTAACGATTGATTGATTGATTGATCAATCATTTTCTGTAAACTATTTTTAGTTATTATACGCAAATACAAAATATCAAAAGTTTGAAAAGGACCGAACCTATCTAGACTTGGTCTCAAATTAAATATAATCACACAGAATAATGTCACAAATATCATAAGGATTTTGATCACATGTGAAGTGGAACAAATCAAATATGTCAACTAAGTTAAGTCACATATTAGATAAATTTTTATTTTTTGAATGTTTCTGAATAAACCCACATCATTAGCATGTTCTTAACGGAAAAATTACGTATTTAGTTGGTTAAGATGTTGGTTGAGCCCTTGTCCGTAAGCCCACCCATGTTTTAATGTTTATTCTGACGGTTACCGTTTAATTGTGGTCCTATTGAAAATACAAGTGAAAGTAAAGATCCGAATAGAAATGATACGGAGAAAAACATTCGGAGTTCGGATGGTCATGACAGTTACAGTAATGTTGATCTTTTTTTTTTTGCGTCAAAGATGAGATTTTAAGAAAGTTATATTGAGTTGGATTGTGTTAAATGAGAATGTTTTCTGCGAGAACTCAAAATTCTGCGAGAACTGCGATAAATCATTCTGGACCACTCATTTATTATTCTAATATTAATTATTTATTTTAATTCAAAAGGGTAAAATAGTAAATTTATAATTTCTTTATTTTGATATTTTTTTCTTGAGTTAATTACACGGATGGTCCTTAACCTTATACCCAAATGGCACTTTCAGTCCTAAATTTTGGATAATTACATGGCTAGGCCTTTATTTGGAATCTTTGCACACGGACAGTCCTTTGGTCCGTTAGGATTAACTCAATTCCGTTAGTTATATCATAATGACCAATTTATCCTTTTTGTCTTATTCGCAAAGGACCGATTTTGTAATTTTTTTTTCAACTTTTATTTGTTTTATAGCAATTGTTTATATATATATATACTAGGTAGTGTATAGGCTGTGCTAAGCACAGCCCTCACCTGGTCGTGCTACTTTTCTAAGTATTCATATATATATGTGTTGCTTTTAACATGTTTTCTCATACAACAAGAAAAATTATGCTTAGTACATAAAGTTGTGTATGGAACAATGTTTTGGTATACAATTATAAACATAACCTTTACTAACATATCTATTCGAACATTTACTTTACATTTCATATATCAATAGTTTCTCTAATTTACATAACAACAATTAATTAAAAAGATTCTTATCAAAGCAAAAGTAGTGTATTCTCGAATTTACTTCATTTCGTTAAGCAATATTGTGAGCAGTAGCATCCATGACTCTCATTAAGCAATAGCATATAGTTGGATCATGAGCATAGATGCCTTGTGACTCATTGTTTGTACGTGTAAATAAGCAAACTTGGTGCTGTATATAGTTATTGAGGTTATCAACATTACTGTATAAGTTTGTTTAAGGAAAGTAATGTACTTAACTTGATGCTACCAAATTACCATTCACCATACGTGAATATCAATCAACGATGACCAATGAAATAAATTGGACCGAGATCACGTGCTTTGTTAATTCTTCAAAAACAACAAATTTAATAAAGAAGGGATTGTTAGATCATCCACTTAATCCTTTCCTTTAAAATAATATATGATAAAAGCCATGATGAGAACTACCAAAAAGGTAATTACATAAAGAACTAACAATTAGATAAGAGCTACCAATTTATAGAAGTTTTGGTTCTTCAAGACCAATTACTCTCTATCAAATTTTATTATGGATCTCCTTGGACAGTTTTATGAAATGTTTTTTGCCCATAAACATAAAGATTTAAACAAGTGTAAATACATACATATGTATAAACACATGACACATTTGACATTACTCCCTTAATTGTTAAGGGCCATCAATGGATGTTAGAGCTTTTAGGCTTGGCACTGATTTTCAATTTGAAGTCCACACGTATTTCAACTGAATTTCTTGAAATATGCAAAATTCTCATCGACAAAATGATAACTTAATGTTTTTGCAAACATAACACACAAGAAGGCATGAGAAATTTTATGTAAGGCTAAATAAAATAATCATACAATTGAGAAAAGGTTATATCGAGTTTACAACATAAACCTTATCAATTTTGTTTTTGTTAATATTGTGTTTGCATGGCATGATACTCGGTATATTGCATAATCCAATTTCACCTGAATTTGAGAATTAAAATGTTCTCTCAATGATACATTCGAGAAGGTGTAATGAAATCATCATCATCATCCAAAAGTCAAATGCAAAAGAAATCATCATATAAAAAGAAGATAAAATACACTTACCTCAGGCTTTAATAATTAATCATCATGAAACCTGATCGGGAGAAATAAATTCAACAACTAAATGGTTAATGAACTACTTAAGATTATGGTTCAAATATCCACAAAAATATATAATGGGATTTACTTATCAAGACATTACCTGTTATACAATTTTCGAGATTGAAAAGCATCACAAGTTGTCTTCAATGGAGGTCTAAAATATATAAAAGAAGTAATGTTAAGCATGTATAAAAGAATGAGGAAGAGTGTAGGGATGGATAACATAAGGCTATAGGGGAATGGTCACTAAATTACAAAGGGATGGTGGTGCCATATCTTTGTCGTTGAATAAAAAGAAGAGTAGGTGACTAATCAATTTACTTTATATAATGAAGTGTCCATATGTATAATTCTTAGAAGCTTACGTGTCCTCATTGTAGATAGCTACAATAAACTAAGGGTTGATTTTATATATATATATATATATATATATATATATATATATATATATATATATATATATATATATATATATATATATATATATGAGTTAATTGCAATCCTCATTGTACTTTTGGGTTTAGGGTAAGTTTCATCCCAAACCCATTCTCCGTAATAATCACATGTATTTGTGGATCGTTGGAGTTCGTAATCGGGTAGGGTTTTGGGAAAAGCATAAGGATGAAGAAGATGAGGGTAGAAAGGGGTAAGAAAGTTGCAGGAAAATAATGGAGGTGATTAGAATAAAGATGAAGAAAACTAGTGAAAAAATGAAAAAATGTGGGAACTTTTGATCCACTTCTACAGTGATCCACTCCGTTAGTCTGCTTGGTGATCCACTAATTATTTATTGAAAATTGATGATGATGATATTTGGTTGGTTAATTGCAGGATTCGAAGGTGGTTCACTTTAACACAACTGTTTGGCACTTCCATTTCTCCACCTTCACTGTTTGGCACTTCCATTTCTACCTAGGTGTGTTCACTTTTCCACAATTAAATTAATATTAATTTTCTTCTCATCATTAATACTCTTCAAAAAAAACACAACTAGTTTAATTTTCCAAATAATTAAATCAGGTGGAAAAGGGTGAAATACTCGTCTTTGGGACCGCTAGGTGGATTTATTGAGGCCCAAAAATTGTTGGAAAGATTGAAGCCATAATTAACACGAGCTCTTTCTCCCGATACACATAAATTATTTGAACTGTTGTACATGTTAATTGGCATAATACATACTTCAGAAACGACGTCGGAGAATGTAGTTATGCGGCGGTGTACTCACTGTTCGTCGGAGAAGACGCCGTAGTGGCGAACCGGTCCGTTAGGTCCGAAAACGTTGTGTAACGCGTGTGGTGTTAGGTATAAGTCAGGGAGATTGGTACCGGAGTATCGACCGGCGACGAGTCCGACTCTTGTGCTGACTCAGCATTGTAACAGTACCGGAAAGTAATGGAGCTCCGGCGACAAAAGGAGGTGATGCAATCTTGGTAATCTAAATATATATTCTGGTATGATTCCAGAAACCAAATTTGCATCTAGAAAAAGTTGTTCTAAGGAACTACATTTCTCGAATTCATGTGGAATCTCTCCGCTAAAGTAATTCACCCCTAGTTTAAGAACCTTAATTCCACTAGAATTGAAACACAATCCAGGTGGAATTAATCCTTCCAAGTTATTAATTGTTTATATATATATATATATATATATAAACAATTGCTATAAAACAAATAAAAGTTGAAAAAAAAATTACAAAATCGGTCCTTTGCGAATAAGACAAAAAGGGTAAATTGGTCATTATGATATAACTAACGGAATTGAGTTAACCCTAACGGACCAAAGGACTGTCCGTGTGCAAAGATTCCAAATAAAGGCCTAGCCATGTAATTATCCAAAATTTAGGACTGAAAGTGCCATTTGGGTATAAGGTTAAGGACCATCCGTGTAATTAACTCTTTTTTCTTCTTTCTCATGTTTTATGTTTTGTTCCAGATTTCTTACAACAAACTTTTAATTTTTTTCTAGTAAATTTTGTTCAATATCACAATTGTTTATTACATACATATATAATGAGTCCGTTGATTAGTTGTATTTTGTGTTCTAATATATGACATATATATGAACAATAGTTTCTCTTTTGTTAATAAAGTTCCATAATATAATTCGTTCATTTGCGATCATATAATTTTCTTTATACACATCATGACAAATAGAATTAAATACAAAATTATATGCCACAATGTGAGTAGCTTGCATTAAAAAATCTACATTTAGTGACTGTTTGATAGATGCAGACTGAGTTGGACCTCAGACTGAGTTGGAGTTCAGACTGAGTTGGAGTTCAGACTAAGTTAGGTGCAGACTGAGTTTGTTGTGTTTGATTATGCCTGAGACTGACTATGCTGACTGGGAAAAATGACTATTTAACCCTTCTGTTTATTTTTATATTGAATGTCGTACAAAATCCAAATTAACCATAAATCCAAATTAAACATAAATCCAAATGTCTTACAAAATCCAAATTAAACAAATCCAAATGTCTTACAAAATCCAAATTAAAAAAATCCAAATTAAACATAAATCTTTTCGATTATAAACACAAACATACTGAAATCCAAAGAAAACTTAACAATGATTGCGTACAATTAAATTGAAAAATATTACTAAATCCATTTCATCTTTGTCCGAATTAAACATAAATCTTTTCGCTATCACGGGATAAATCTGATTAGAAAAACATTACTAAATCCATTTTATAACCAAACACTAGACTCCAATATAGTTTACAAAATAATTATCATAAATATGATTTGACATGAATATTGCTCACAACAATAACATAATAATGAAACGAGTACATTTATGGGACTGCCACAATGGCAATTCCAATAGAAACCTCAACTGCAACCATAAAAATACTTGTTCCCGCAACCGTAGCTAGACTTTTTGCTACATTCTTTACGATCCGTTTTGCTTTTCCATTTTTCTTCTTTATCTTATCACCGACGACTTCGCTAGTGCCACCAATGTCATTTTCCTCACCAGATTATTGGATAATTGATGCAAATAGCCACTGTATGTGCATAAACAAATAGTGAGTTTATACAAGTAGCCACTGGAGGAGCAGCGGAGGAGGAGCAGCGGCTGGAGGAGGAGCAGCGACGGTGGCTGGAGGAGGAGCTGGAGCTTTTTTTGGCTAAGGGATATTTTTTTCTTGAAACAAACTGGTCTGTAGGTTTTAATCACATATTCAGTCTTTGATATGGGTCCGTGATATGGACCGAGTCCGTGACATCTTTCGCATTATCAAACTCGCAGACCACGGACCGAGTCCGTGGTCTGAGCCCGGGTTCGTGGTCTATGGTGATATCAAACAGCCCCTTAGTCAAGAAACCCTTATTTTGTTTCCTGATATTAATTTATTTTTGACTTGTTCTTATGATCACACACATATGTTTACAAATGAACAAAGTTTGAAAACATATGCACATAACGATGATGTTTAAACGGTAATAATAAATAGTCGAATCCAAATTAATACGAATGACTAAGGATTAATCAAAAAGGCAATAAACTTCGGATGTTCACATTATACCAGACAATGTTCATTATCTTCATTGATACTCGTTAATGACTTGAAAATTCTTGCACCAACATATCTTCATCATCTTTGTGCATTAGTCTTCATAATATTATTTCCATATCTTCATTAAAAAACTCAAAACCTGAACAAAATAAACACACAAATTATCTGAACAATCATCATTTATAGGACGTGTTCACATTTAAACATGTATGTGTTCTTTAATGAACACATTAAAGAAACCGGAGCTGCTACATCAGGCGCAATATGCGACCGATTACAATTTCGTCAATGCTTCCCTTCAATCCTTCTTTTCGATAAACTCCCAATCCCATTTCTCATTTCCCTCACAATATTTTTGTTTGAGCAAGGATTGACAGGCTCAGTAACTTGGGTGTTTGGGGTTCAACCTCTTGACCTCCTGCTAAGCAGTGCAAACCTATCAAGCTCTTGGCGAGCCTAAGGTGGTCAAGTGGTTGGTTGAAGAAGGTGATCGGAATGTGGTTACTGCGGTGAGTAAGTATTCCGGTAAGTATGTAAGTGATGAAGATATCTGTGTGAGAGATGTATGGAGTTGTGTCCAAAACCTGAAGTGTTAAGTATTTATACCCAACACTTCCAGGTATTAACAACGTATGGCAATGATGACCATTTATGGCTCATCAATAGGATTCCAATGGCCATTAACGTCTATGTTATTAATATGACCTTATTAATGCTCTGACGGTTACACTCAAGGATTAGGCCTGAGTGTCTGACTGGTAGGAAGGTCTCCCGACACAGGGATGCTAAGTGCCGGGACACGGCCGGGATACGAGGCTTGGCTCCCGGACACTGCTGGGGCACGAGGCCTGGTTCCCGGATACTGCCGGGACACGATACCAGGTTCCCGGACACTGCCGGGATACGGGGCTTGGCTCCCGGACATCTGCCGAGACACGGGTTCGGCTCCCGGGATATTGCCGGGACACGGGCTTGGTTCCCGGGACACTTGCCGGGACACGGGCTTGTCTCCTGGACACTTGCCGGGACACGGGCTTGGTTCCCGGACACTTTGCCGGGACACGGGCTTGGCTCCGGACACTTTGCCGGGATACGGCTTGGCTCCAGACACTTTTCCGGGACACGGCTTGGCTCCCGGACACTTGCCGGGACATGGCCTTGGCTCCCGGACATTTTGCCGGGACACGGCTTGGCTCCCGGACATTTTGCCGGGACACGGCTTGGCTCCCGGACACTTGCCGGGACATGGCCTTGGCTCCCGGACATTTGCTGGGACACGGCCTGGTTCCCGGACACGGGCCAGGTGCCGGGCCATTTTTCCTGGTCGCGGGCTTCTGGTGTCGGTTCTAGCCTTTTTGTCACATTTTAGTGGGCTTAACCCAAATGTTAGGATTGATAGGCTATAAATATAAGCCATCACCTACTAACACTATCATGCCCCCAGTTAGGTTTTAAAAATTAGGTTTTGAAGCCTAACTCTTCTGCTTTTTGGTAAGTTTTCTCTTTTTTTTTTTTTTTTTTTTTTTTTTTTTTTTTTTTTTTTTTTTTTTTTTTAGTTAGCCGGCAGCCGGCAAATAGCCGGCCTGTGTGCCGGCGACTTGGTTAGATTGTTTAGCCGGCATATAGCCGGCAGTTTTGTGCCGGCAACCTAGTGGTTTTGTTAGCCGGCATATAGCCGGCACTTTTGTGCCGGCGACTTGAAGCTCGGTAGCCGGCATATAGCCGGCACTTTTGTGCCGGCGACTCGGTTTTGTTTAGCCGGCATATAGCCGGCACTTTTGTGCCGGCGACTTGAAGCTCGGTAGCCGGCATATAGCCGGCACTTTTGTGCCGGCGACTCGGTTTTGTTTAGCCGGCATATAGCCGGCAGTTTGTGCCGGCGCCTTCGGTTTGTTAGCCGGCATATAGCCGGCAGTTTTGTGCCGGCGCCTTCGGTTTGTTAGCCTGCATATAGCCGGCAGTTTTGTGTGTTTGGGGTGACTTGGTTAGCCGGCAGCCGGCATATAGCCGGCCCTTTGTGCCGGCGACTTGGTTAAATTGTTAGCCGGCATATAGCCGGCAGTTTTGTGCCGGCGACTTGGTGGCTTTGTTAGCCGGCATGTAGCCGGCAGTTTTGTGCCGGCGGCATTGGCTTTGTTAGCCGGCATATAGCCGACACTTTTGTGCCGGCGACTTAGGCTCGGTAGCCGGCATATAGCCGGCACTTTTGTGCCGGCTTAGGCTTTAAAAAATAAAGTTTTGAAGCCTAACTTCATGCATTTAATGGCTTTGCTTTGGGTTTGACCTTGCCTTTTCCACGCTTGGCATGTCTTCGCCTAGTTATTGTCTATGATATTTTTTAGTATCTGCACAAGTAGCTCTTTCATGAAGTGGATGAAGGAGGATGGTGCCAGATTGCTAAGTGCATACATATGGACTTCAAACTGATTGGGATTTGAACCTTCAGAGTGTGTCCATCACAAGTATTCTTTCCATTGTACTACGACATTTGGATAAGTAATGTGTCTATGACACTTTTGACTATCTATTGTGCCCATGACATATTTAGATTTGTATTGTGTGCATCACACTTGGATGGTCAAAGGTAGATTGACTAAGAAGAATGCCCATCTCACTCGATGTAAGGAAGACAAAATGTGGTTGGCATGTATGGATTCTGTCATTCCTTCTAAAAGGGATTTATTAGATGTCTTCGCGATTGTGCTTAATCACGTACTTAATCACCCTAACGTGATATATGTGCCTTGGGATGCCAATAGTCATTTCTTATGCATGAGAGACATCTTGCAGACTCTTTACCCTGGTGTTGGGATTGCAGTGCTGCCTTATTCCGATCCATTGGGTCACGGGGATATGTTGTGTGACAATGGTATGTTGAAGACTCGAGCTTTTCCAATCAGGAGCTGACTCGTGGAAGGTTTTGATATGTCTGTGCCAGACATCCTTACTCTCATTTCACGAAAGCCTTAGTATTTTCTTTTTGTGTTTGTAACACAATTTCATTTGTATGACTTAGCCTTTTTCTATCATATGATATGTTTGGACTACCATTTGTAGTTTTTTCTATTTGTGTATGTTGCTATAAATTTTGTATGTGATGGTTTTACATTATATAACCTTGAAATGAAAGAATAATGTATTATTGGATGATCAGACCAATAACATTTATGTGGCTTCATAGCTTTGTCAGATGTCTATGTTACATATAGATGTCCGAGACATTTTTAAATTTTATGTTGGTGTCTATGACACCTTTTGAATATTACAATATCATTGTGCTTATGACTCTTTCTTGTGTGCCCGTTGCATGTGTTATGCCCATGGCTTATTACATACAGTGACTATGACAACTGGATGGCAGTGACAAGTTCTTATATACCTATGACATTTTTCAGATGCATGTAGCATCTATTAAAGTTTTTATATTTTGCTCGTGGCACTGTGCCTATGACACTTTTTGTTGGTTAACCTTTATTTATTTGTTACTCGCGAGGATTGTCGCTTCCCAATGAGAAGTGCTTGCCTTTCCCCAAGTAGGTGAAAAGACGAAAATGATGATGTGCATGTTTGGCCTAGACAAAAATGTCCATCTTAGCCTAGGCACTTGGTCTGAACGTTGTTCAGAGTTATGTATATGATGGTGTGCATGTGTGGCTTGGATTTAAATATCCATCTTGCCCCAATGCACTTGGTCTGAACGTTGTTCAGAATTATGTGATTGTGTACGCACGTGTGTGCAATGTCCTAACCTTGTAATAAAAGGTATTGCTTCATTTGGTATTATTGGGATACATGATCAGACCAATTACTTTGCGGGATACATAGATCGGACCACGTGTTATTCTTGAACATGACATTCCATGATTTTGACAAAAAAGTATTTATTAATTGAAATAAAATATGAGAGTAATTACCTTGAAGAATGTTTTCCCATGTTGATACCAAGTCCATCATGGGTGGTGAATATGTGGCCGTCTAAGGTAATCTATGTCGTCCTCCTTCTTCCACAAGCCTTGTTAGTTGGGGATTTGTTCACCTATGGTCTAGCTCCTGGGATAAGGTGTTCGATCTTTCCTGCTGGTAGGAGCTGAAAGCTTTTTCTCTTGGGAGGAGGTGAAAGCATTCTCTGCTGGTAGGGGTGAGATCCTTCCCTCTTGGGGGAGATGGAATCATTCCCTGGAGGATGTGAAATCCCTCTCTCTTGGGAGAGGAGGTGAAATTCTTCCTGTTGGGAGGAGGTGAAATCCTTCCTGGTGGATGTGAAATCCTTTCATCTTAGGGAAGTTGAAATCCTTCCTGAGCACTTGTGGGCAGACATACGTGGTATGGCACTCGTGCCTTGGCAAGACGGCACTCGTGCCTTGGTCCAACACTTGTGCCTTGGTCCGGCAGTAGTGTCTTGGTCCGGCACTCTTGCCTTGCCTTGGTCCAGCACTTGTGCCTTGGTCCGGCACTCTTGCCTTGGTCTGGCACTCGTATCCCGTGTCGGTGAAACCCTTCCCCCTTGGGACTTGGGAGGGGTGAGAGTTGGTAAAACTTTTCATTTTTGTGAGGAGCTGAAATCCTTCCCCCACTTGGAACCCTTCCCCCTCTTGGGAGGGTGGGATGTGATGAAACCCTTCCCCCTTGGGAGAGGTGGGAGGTGATGGTAACCCTTTTTCCCGTGGGAGGGATGAGAGGTGATACCCCACCGTGGCCGGCACTCGTGCCTTGGCCGACGCCTTACCTGGCTGGCACTCATGCCTTGGCCAGTACTCGTTCCCCTTGGCCGGCACATTGCCTAGGCCGGCACTCAGCCTTGGCCCCTTTGGAGGGGTGAGAGGTGATGAAATCCTTCTTCTTTTGGGAAAGGTAGGATTTTTCCTTGAAATCTTTATGTATTGGAAGGAGGTGAAACCCTTCTCTGCTAGGAGAGGGTGAAATCATTCCCTGGAAGAAGTGAAACCCTTCTCTCTTATGGGAAGTGAAATCCTTCCCACTTGGGATAATGTGAAATCGTTTCATATCGGGAGGGGGATTCTTCCCTCTTAGGAAGATGGAATCATTCTCTTTTGGGAGAAATGGAATCCTTTAATCACTTTTTTTTTTTTTTTTTTTTTTTTTTAAAAAAAAAAAAAATTGGCCGGCTGTCCAAGCGCCGAATATTAAGGTCCGACACTAAATATCAAGTGTGTTGGACGAAAATATCAAGTCCGGACGAAAAATATCAAGTCCGCACAAAAATATCAATTTTTTGCCAAATTGGCCGGCTGTCCAAGCTGGCCGAATATCAAGGTCGGCTTAACTAGCCGACTGTCCGGATTTGGCCGACCTGGTCGGGTGTCCGGAGCTGGCCTAATTGGCCGGCTGTCAGGACCTGGCCGAAATGGTCGGCTGTCCGGAAATGGCTAAAATGGCTCTGGCATAACTGGCCGACTGTCCGGAGCTGGCCGAAATGGTCGGCTGTCCGGATCTGGCTTAATTGGCCGACTGTCAGGATCTGGCCGAAATGGCTGGCCTTCCGGATCTGGCTAAAATGGCTGGCTGTCCGGATTTGGCCTAACTGGCCTGCTCTCAGGATCTGGCCGAATTTATTTATTTATTTATTTATTTTTGTCCGGATCAATGATCCTGGTTTGTGGAAATGAGATGCAAACCTTTGTTTAAAGAGGTCGAATATATCATCCTTATGACATTGAGTAGGCATTTGAGATTGTGGTGGCAATTTCTGGTGTTGGTGAAATGACTCGAGATAAGTTACCTCCTTCATGGGAAGGATGTACCACTAGTAACTGGATGAATGGAGATGAAATGACTACCATTCCAGGACGGTTATCATGCCAAGATGGCTATTACGCCATGATGGCTATCTTTCCAGGACGACTATCAATGCCGGGATAACTATCATAGCAAAGTTTCTTCCATCCGGATTATTAATGTGTAAATCAAGTTTGTTACTCTTTATTGTGCCCATGGCACTTTTAGGTTTTTATTGTTCCCCTGACACTTGCAGATCAGTCTTGTGTCCCTGAGACTTTTAGATCTGTATTGTGTCCATGACATTATTTAGATGCATACTATATCCATGACACTTTCTCATCCGGATTATTTCCATGATACGTTTAGATCCATATTGTGTTCATGACACTTTTAGATCTATATCATGGCCAGTGCATCCTTGTGGTTATGCCAACTAGGGTATGACATTGTGCCACGTCATGGATGGTAGATGGAATTGATCCAAATTTTTTGAGAGCCTACCCAGTAGGACTTTGTAGGCCGAAAGTCTCATGGCATCCAGTGCCTTTGTGGGATACATAGATCTGACCACTTTATATTTTTCTGCTTGACCAACATCAATGGTCCGAGTCAGCATTGCAAATTGCTTTGGACGTGTAAAACTTGAGAAGAAAAAGAAAAAGAAAAATATTTTATGATCTAAACGGGACGTATAGATCAGACCATTTTGTAACCTTTTTTAGGGGTTTTGTTTTTTTTTGTCCGGATCAATGATCCGGTTTGTGGGAATGAGATGAAAATTTTGCTATATCATCCGGTAGTACGTCATCCAGAAGGTCAGCTGGTTTTGATGATTCGGGATATGGTATGGTTATGGTTAAGCCTCCCTCAAAATTAATGAGTGTGGCGGATGGGGGTGGTGGTGGTTATTTTTGATCTAGGCGAAATCACCTTGGTGTAACAGTATACTCCATGGAGAAGATGAGTTGCTACTGTGGCTGGATGAAGAATGAATGAGAAGAAACGAAAATGAAATGAAATGAAACACCGTTGCTAAAACGTGTCCCACGGATGGCGCCAATGTTTGAGCAAGGATTGACAGGCTCAGTAACTTGGGTGTTTGGGGTTCAACCTCTTGACCTCCTGCTAAGCAGTGCAAACCTATCAAGCTCTTGGCGAGCCTAAGGTGGTCAAGTGGTTGGTTGAAGAAGGTGATCGGAATGTGGTTACTGCGGTGAGTAAGTATTCCGGTAAGTATGTAAGTGATGAAGATATCTGTGTGAGAGATGTATGGAGTTGTGTCCAAAACCTGAAGTGTTAAGTATTTATACCCAACACTTCCAGGTATTAACAACGTATGGCAATGATGACCATTTATGGCTCATCAATAGGATTCCAATGGCCATTAACGTCTATGTTATTAATATGACCTTATTAATGCTCTGACGGTTACACTCAAGGATTAGGCCTGAGTGTCTGACTGGTAGGAAGGTCTCCCGACACAGGGATGCTAAGTGCCGGGACACGGCCGGGATACGAGGCTTGGCTCCCGGACACTGCTGGGGCACGAGGCCTGGTTCCCGGATACTGCCGGGACACGATACCAGGTTCCCGGACACTGCCGGGATACGGGGCTTGGCTCCCGGACATCTGCCGAGACACGGGTTCGGCTCCCGGGATATTGCCGGGACACGGGCTTGGTTCCCGGGACACTTGCCGGGACACGGGCTTGTCTCCTGGACACTTGCCGGGACACGGGCTTGGTTCCCGGACACTTTGCCGGGACACGGGCTTGGCTCCGGACACTTTGCCGGGATACGGCTTGGCTCCAGACACTTTTCCGGGACACGGCTTGGCTCCCGGACACTTGCCGGGACATGGCCTTGGCTCCCGGACATTTTGCCGGGACACGGCTTGGCTCCCGGACATTTTGCCGGGACACGGCTTGGCTCCCGGACACTTGCCGGGACATGGCCTTGGCTCCCGGACATTTGCTGGGACACGGCCTGGTTCCCGGACACGGGCCAGGTGCCGGGCCATTTTTCCTGGTCGCGGGCTTCTGGTGTCGGTTCTAGCCTTTTTGTCACATTTTAGTGGGCTTAACCCAAATGTTAGGATTGATAGGCTATAAATATAAGCCATCACCTACTAACACTATCAATTTTTAAATGACTTTTTATTATCTTAAATATCAATCTAAAAAAAAGACAAAAAATCTAATATTAGTATGAATTCAAGTTAGACAAAACCCCTAAAAAATAATATACATACATACATACATACATATATAATATATAGATATATAGATATAGATATACATATAGATCCGAGGTCATATGAGTTTAATTACAAAATAAAAAACCTGATTTTGAATCTAATAAAGCGTGAACAGAGAAAAAATTGCCAAATTTGACTATAGAAATATTTAAAAATTAATCAATTAATTAAATTGAATTAGTCTTGTTAATTAAAAACTGAAAAATAAAAAAAATTAATAAATGTATACCTGGGATGAAACTAGGGTTAATTGGATCTTGCAGGAGTAGATTCCGACACCGGTGGACGGAGTTAAATTGGAAAAAGGGAATCAATTAAGGGCAGCAAATTGGCATGCTTGTTATAAAAGGAAAATATACGCATCGATTCTCACACAAGACGATCACCATGGAATCTCCATCATCATCATCACTACATCCGCCGCCGCCGGTACCAATCGGCCATCACATGAACCGATATATGTTATTCTGGACGAAAAGAGAAAGAGAGAAGAGATAGGAGATTGAGATAGTTGGCAATTTTCTGATTATGATTGTTATTTAAATTACGTAGGTCAAACAAATTTATATATGAACTTCAAATAATACCCTTAAAGTCCTTATAAAAACTACCTTGTTTATAATTTATTTACGAATTTGCCTTCCATCTTTTCAGCCATTGATCGGTTCTCGCAGAATTTTGAGTTCTCGCATTAACCATTCACGTGTTAAATTGTCAAACTATTTAAAACTTTTTTGTAAAAGTATTGGGATATAATTAGAATTTTATTGTTTAGAGTTGATTTTAAATAAAAATCACCTAAATATTTAGAAATATATGAATCATTATTTTAATCAAGCATTTAACAAAATCAATTTTATTTTTAAAATTAAATATCTTTAAATAAAAAATATATCATTACAACGAGTATTTAATTCTCTTTTGAAAAAATATAAACTTTTTAAATTTTTACGACTTTGTTTTTTATATATATACATTGGTGTATATACTACAAATTCCGAACTTTTTAAAACGTTTATTCAGTGAGTAATACCACTGTATACACATGTATTCAATGGTGAATATATATTGCTAGAATGTAGGTCACAAACTAGTTTATGCATTGGTGAATACAAGTGTATTCAGTTGTGTATGCATATGTATTTATCTATGAATATATGGCAATGAATGAGTTTATGTCGAATTAGTATATACATTGGTGTATATATTGAAATCCACTAAGAAGAAAAGGAAAAAAAATAGTCGTCAACAAATATCACGTGAGTGTTTATTTGAAAGTGAATTAAATATTTGTTCTAATGGTAATTTAATTTAAATTTAATTATTAAATATAAAATAGATTCTAAATAATTGGTTAAAAGTTTATATCTATAATTTTTAAATATTTGATAGTTACCATTTAAACTCACCTCTTAATTCTTATATCATCAAGAATGTATTACATTTTAAGTTTTGTTGTACTTTACTCAAAATTCTCATTCTTACATTTTCATGATCATCGTTTTATAAGTGATAGTATAACCATATATTATAAATAAAACAAATCATCTGTAACATCCATTTTCACTTTTATTTCAGGTTTTTTATGTTTCCCACATTAACTGGTAGGGAAAATCGATTTAACATATTTATAAACAAAATAATTGATTTAACCGAATAAATTACCTGATCTAGTCATATAATTAACGGTTCAGTTTTAAAATTTTCATAAACTAAATATTTAGGTTAAGTTATGGGTTTGTCTTAAAAATCGAACCAAATTAACCAAACTGGTCGACATATGTTTCAACAAGAATCTTTTTTTTTATTATGGTTAAATATCTTTAGTTATATTCTACATATTTTTTCTTTTAATTCAATGAAAAAGATATGCTAGAAAAAATGTAAATCCAAACACAACATTTTAACAATGTTAAAATCCAGTTAACTAAGTTTCAACTTATTAATGAGGTTTTCCATGTAAACACCAATCAAACGTTTAATTGTTATATTACATCTTTAAACGCAATCAAAAATATTGTGATTATATCTAGTGTTGTTGTTTAATAATATGTCCTACTTGTTATGAAACGAAGTTGAAACATAATGGTAGTATCATATTTTGTTCAAATAAGTTCACATAGTATTTCATAGTGAAAGTATTAAATTCGTTATCAGTTATTCCCGATTTAGTAGTATTGAGTTGGGACCTACATGGCTTGGACTAAACATTCTTGGACCGCATCAAATATGTTTGGCTCACACAATAATATGGCTCGGAATTCGAACACTCAAAATGGCTCGGAGACCGGCTACGCAGCTCGTGACTTGGCTCGATAAAACCACCCCACGCAAGAGTAAATGAGGCCCGACTCAGATATTTGCTCGGCCTCATGAACGAGTAAAAGTGACCCAACTCGGAGCTCGCTGCTCCCAACATGCACGGGGAAAAGTGGCCCGGATCAGATCGTTGCTCGTCCTCGTGCACGAGTAAAAGTGACCCGACTCAGATCGCTCCTCGGCCCCATGCACGAGTAAAACTGACATGGCTCGGAGCTCGCTGCTCGCCCCATGCACGATTAAAAGTGGCCGGGCTCGGAGATCGCTGCTCGCCCTATGCACGAGTAAAAGTGGCGCGAATTAGATCGTTCCTGGGCCCCGATCACGAGAAAAATCGACCCGCGAGCTCGCTGCTTGGCACATTCACGCCCCGGTCACGAGAGCCTGTGACCCGGGGATCTCCGCAGCTCGACACACATAGAGCCCCATACCCAAGCAAGAGTGCCCCGCTTAGCTAGCATACTTTTAAGCCCCGTGCTCTCGTAAATTTGCTCTGTTGTTCTGTCACCGCCAACATACTTGTTCAATCATTATGGATCACAAACGGTTCAATCATGATTCAAACAAATTAGTGACCAACTTACGTCATCATTTCCTTTTTGGGTTACAAGCCACGACCCATAAACACATAAACATGGCCCATGGCGCATAAAGGGAAACCTAATTCATTGCCTATAAATACCTGACCATACATTACTATTTTCAAAAAAAATCAAAACCCTAATTCTGTTGGCAGGTACTAGATTCTACATCTTTCCCACACGTATAGATAACTTTACTACCCTCTTACGTCACCCTAGCTAATCAATACGCCACCTTAGGCTCGCCCAAAGCTTGTTAGGTTTGCACTGCTCTAGCAGGAGACCGGATTGGTTAGCCATCACACCCAAGTCATTGAGCTCGTCAATCGTTGGTCAAACATTGACGCCATCCACGGGACCGTTTTAGATCAACGATTTTCACTAAGTTTTTTCCTCCTATCCTTCACTCTCCATGGATTCAAACCCTTTTTCAAATCCACCACCGATCAGAGAAGATCATCTTCCCTCGTTGGACATCAACACCACTCTACCAAACTATTAAGTCACTGACACTAACCTAGGAGCCCCAGTGGGGACCTCACGAAGGATCAGTGGGGAAAGCCTCTCGGGTGTTCGGGTTAGACTCTTCACCTTCACCCCAGAAATACCTGACACGACGAAGGTAGAAACATTTAACACCGGGAAGTGTCAGTCAAGTTTCACCACTGGAAGACCTCCTCTGAGCTCATCATAGCTCGCTCCTAGGATGGCTACCCCTCGGAACACCCAACCACCAACAAACTTGGAGAAATCCACTATAACCCAGCAACCGCATCCTGCACCAACTCAAACCCCCTCTAACGAGAAACTATCACTCGAATAGGAACTAGAGCTCCCAAAGGCAACTTTGTCCTAGCAGAAGCCATCCTCACCAACTCCGCCTCCACAAAATGACCTTTTAGCTCGACTTATGGAGACCTTGAAGCCCAAGCCTGCACTACAACCAACTCCTATAATCGATACAAATGTTTTGCTGGGACAGTTAGTTGACGAATTACGAAAGCAGAAGACATTAGAGCCCACTCCTCCCCAAACTTCGTAGAGCACCGATCGAGAGCTACTTAATTTACTAAAATAATTTGTCGGAGAAGAGGGAGGACCATCCTGAACTACAACCATGGCAACTTTAGTTGTTAACGCCAAGTTCTACGACTGGGTGGCAAGGTATCCAATCCCATATCAGCAGAGAGTTCCCTCCATCGTTGGAATGTATGACGGCACAAGAGATCCAGAGGACCACCTAGCCCTATTCGAGCAAGCCATCATGACAGAGAAATCGGCGGCCCTCGTAGCATGTCACATGTTCCCTGGAACCTTGCAAGGTTTTGCCACGGACTGGTTTACAAGCCTACCAGAGAAGAGTATTTATGACTTCTACGATCTGAAGGCTAATTTCATCTCCCACTTCTTCCAACAAAAGAAGCAAAGGCGAACTCTCCTTGAAGCTCATCTCATACGATAGCGAGAAGGAGAAGGATTGAGGGAATTCATTCTCCGTTATACACAAGAATGCCAAAAGATACCACACCTACCTGAGAGCCAACAAATTTATGGCTTCTCACTCTCGCTCCTCTTAGGCCAGCTCTAGGAGAGGCTAGCAACCATAATTCCCAAAACTTTTAAAGAGACCAATGATTGTGCCTATAATTACCTAAAGTCAAAGGATACAATTGTTCTCGCTAGAAATGTGACAGGTGAAAGAGACAAGGTTTGGAGCTCACTAGGAGGATCAAGAAGGCAAGACTCTCGGCATGTCAGTCGAAGACGGGACCGTGACAACATATATGTTAGACGGGAGGAGGAGAGACCATCTAGAAGGTTTACCCCCTACAACAAGGGCTCATCAGGTGGGAACCTTAGCAAAACTCCTATGGAAATCCTAGAAACTGAACAAGTGGGTGCAACTTTCAAACCACCTCCCTGAATGCTACACCGATCCAAAACAAAGAACATGAAAAAACGTTTTGAGTTCCATGAATACTACGATCATGACACCAATTCGTGCATAGAGCTAAAGGGGGAAATTAAGCGAAGACTGGATGAAGGAAACCTCGAGCATTGGTTGTAGGAGCCAAGCAACCAGCCAAAAATTCACCTGCCAAGAAGACCTATGAATGACAAACGACTGGGAAAGATAACAAGCACCCCAACCCTCCAGATGGTCATGTATGCATGGTGTGTGGGGGGCACAAAAGTGAAAGTCCATAGTGTTACATAATTGGATGATGCAACCAATCTCTTTCCATCTTGTTGTTGCGACCTCCACCAACCCGGTTTTAATCCAAGTCTGCCTCGCTAACTATGAAGTTGAAAAAACTTACATAGACACCGGTAGCTCTGTAGACATTATCTATTAGCACTGCTTCAGGAAGTTATCTTAACAGTTAAAGACTCCATCCTCCCAACAGAGACTCCCTTAGCAAGCTTCGCGGGAGAGATCCATTTTCCCATTGGCCAAGTCACAATGCAAGTAATGATCGGAGACTATCCTCTCCACCGTATTGAAAAACTAAACTTTGCCATAGTCAGAACTCCACCCACCTACAACGTGATACTGGGAAGACCTTCCATAGAGAATTTAGCGGAAATCCCATCAACTATACATGGAATGGTTAAGTTCCCAACCCCAAATGGCATAGGCACTGTGCGTGGACGCTTGAGTTGGTCACATGACTACATGCACGTGGCCAAAGCTGAAATACCAAGGCCTAAGATCATCACATCGGAAGTAAAGTCATAGAAGGCAATGAACAAAAGGTAGTGATAAATGAGAAGTTCCCTGAGCATCATGTAATCATCGGAGCACAACTCCCGTCAGAAACAAAAAAGAAGTTGGTTCATTTGCTGAAAAATAACCTAGACGTCTTTCCATGGCAAACTTCCGACATGGACAAGAGAATTAGTCGAACACTCCTTAAATGTCAACCCCAACATGTTCCCTACTAAGGAAAAGAAAAGGACGATGTCCCATGATAAGATCATGGCCGCCTTGGAGCAGGTCGCTAAGATGAAGGAGGTGGGAATAGTTCGAGAAGTCAAGTATCAAACATGGATAGCCAACCTCGTCATGGTCAAGAAGGGAGAAGGCTCATGGAGGTTATGTGTAGACTTCAAAGACATTAACAAAGCATGTCCGAAAGACAACTACCCCTTGCCAAAGATAGAAGATAGACTCGAAGGTGGAGTCCTTGGAGGGCTTTACGCTCAAATCTATATGAAATAAAGAGATGAAGACAAGACCGCTTTCCACACAGACCAAGGAATATATTGTTGTAAGAAGATGCCATTCGATCTGATGAATGCAGGAGCAACCTACAAATGTTTGATCTACAAGGCTTTCAAAGATCAAATTGGAAGGAACGTAGACGCATGTGTGGACTAAATTGTAATCAAGAGCAATGTCGAGGGAGCAATGCTTGATGACATTCAAGAAACTTTTAACAAGCTTAGACGAATTAACATGAAGTTGAACCCCTCTAAGTGTAGCTTTGGGATGGAAGAGGGGAAATTTCTTGGTCACCTCATCACCCCTCTAGGCATCAAGGCGAACCCAAAGAAAATACAATCCATCATTCAAATTCCCTCTCCCTCCGCCAAGAAGCAGGTGTAAAGCATTAAGGGTAAGCTAGCTAACTAAGCCGTTTTCTATCCAAGGCCACTAACAGGTCTCTCCTTTTCTTCAAAACCTTGAAATTATGCATAAAGAAGAAAGATTTTACGTGGTCTAAAGAAGCAGAAGAGGCATTTCAAGAGATGAAGAAGTTCCTACTCGACCACCCTACCCTCACAGCTCTAGTGCCAGGAGAACCCCTTACAATATACTTAGATGCCTCTAAAGAGTGCGTGATTTATGTCCTCCTCGCCCAACACGACACCTCACAAATGCCTATCTACTTCATCAGTATGGCACTAACAGGAGCAGAAATAAACTACCCATGCCTAGAAAAGCTTGCCTTGAATCTAGTACACTCCGCCAGACACCTAAGAAGATACTTTCAAGGGCACCCTGTGCAATTCCTTAGAGACAAGCCAATCAAACAAGTGTTAGGCAAACCATAAGTCTCAGGTAGACTAGAAAAATGGATAGTGGAGCTGGGAGAGCACAAAATCACATTTCAGCCAAGAATCTCTTTAAAAGGCCAAGTCTTGGTAGATTTCTTGGCGGAGTTGGAGGAAGGGCCTAGTCCCCAGGAAGAGGAGCTCATCAACCCTTCATGGACATTATTCACTAATGGAGAATCAAATGAAGAAATCTCGGAAGTTGGCCTCATTCTCGCACACCCTGACAAAAGAGAATACACATATGCTTTGAAGTTCAAGATTCCAGCTACGAACAACGAAGTAGAATATGAAGTCGTCCTTGTTGGACTGAGAATTGCTAAAAAGATTGGAGTATAACACATCGAGGTGTTTGTTGACTCACAACTGGTGGCAAACCAAGTCAAGGGTATTTTTAGAGCCATCCAAGACTCAATGTAGCTCTACCTAGAAGAAGAAAAACAACTCATAACCGAGTTTAAAACTTTCAACATAGAACAAGTTCCACGAAGTAGAAACAAGATAACAGACGCCCTTAGCAAAATGGCCTCATCAGCCTTTTCTCACCTCATCAAGAACGTTCTAGTTAGATGTGTTAGAGGAAAAGCCGATCACTCCCAAAGAAGAGGTGACAACCATTGATGACTTTTTTGTGTTGGATGGCTCTCATCACCTCATTCGTCGGAGATGGCACACTACCAGAAGATCGAAAACTGGCAAGAAAGATCCCCGTGAAAGCTACCATGTACCTACTAATCGACAATATCCTCTTTCGAAAGTCATTTCTCGGCCCACACCTACGTTGTGTTGGTCCCACTCAAGCTCTGCAACTAGTAAAAGAGGTCCATGGTGGAACCTATGGACTCCATTCTGGACCACGAACAGTCGTCACCAAGACAATAAGGATGGGCTACTACTGGCCAACTATGCACCTCGACTCAAAGAAAGAGTTAGAAAAATGGTATTCTTGCCAGATGCATACACTAATGTACAAAGTGCCTAAGGAAGACCTCATCCCCGTTACTACTTCTTGGCCATTCTACAAGTGGGGGATTGACATAGTCGTCTCATTTACTCCAGGAGTGGGAAATATCAAGTTCCTCATAGTAGCCGTGGACTACTTCACCAAGTGGGTAGAAGAAAAGCCAGTAACAACCATCACTGGGCAGAAGATGATCAACTTTGCGTGGGAGCACATAGTATGTCGATTGGAGTTACCCATGTGATGGTGAGTTATAATGGAAAGAAGCTAGCTGAAAATCCCTTCAAGTATTGGTGCCAAGATATGGACATCAAGCAAATCTTCACCTTTGTCGCTCATCCTCAAGAAAATGGTCAAGTAGAGATCATGAACAAAGCGATAATCGAAAGAATTAAGGCTAGACTTGACACTAGCAGAGCATCATGGGTAGATGAGCTCACTGGCATTCTATGGCCTGATTGCACCACTCCAAGAGGAAGTACTGGTGAAACCACATTTAGTCTCGTATATCGAACCGGATTTGTCATCCCAATTGAGCTCACAATCCCATCTCCTCGGGTCATGACCCTTAACCCAACTGAGAATGACGAAGCATTAAGGGAGAACTTGAACTTTCTTTAATAGCGAAGGGAGATAGCCCACATAAGGCAAACTGAAAGCAAACGACGAATGGACAAGAACTTCAACGCACGTCTGCGCCCAATAACATTCAAAGTTGGTGATCTAGTTTGGAGGAAGAACGAAGCAAGAAGAGCAGAGAATATGGGCAAGCTAGGCCCCAAGTGGGAAGACCCTTACAAGGTGGAGGAGGCGAGTGAGAGTGGTGCTTACAAGCTCTCGGACCTTGTTGGGTATCCAATCCCAAGGACTTGGAATGCAATGAATCTAAAAAGTGTTATGTTTGAAAAATATATGTAAAGGTCTGATCAAGGATCCCATGTAATGGTCAGATCTAGTGGTATCCCGCTTCACTCTATTCAATAAAATTATCTTTTTCTCGAACATTTATTAGTTACAATTTAAAACACTTTCTAAGTCCATGTATGATGTAACACATTAGAAATTTTCTAGCCAACTTGGCAACAAACACATATTCGTCTTTTACTCTACTAGAGAAAGCACTTCCTACGGAAGCGATCTTGCGAGTAATAAATAAATAAAAGTATGCTTAAAAAAACATAAATTGTAAACAACACAAATACAAACATGACACAATCAAAATATAAGAGAAGTTGCCACATCACTCGTACATAATCCAAAAGTGACAAAAATCATACACCATACATACCAAAACATGAGAAGTTGCCACCGCAACATGAGTCACTCATACATAATTCAAAAAGTTATAATACTCATACATCATACATACCAAAATAGCCCACCGAATAAGCACCAGTAAATCAAGATACAATAAGAATAGATCGCTGCCTAGTGGTGCATGCATCACCTTGCTCAACCCTAGCGGGCTCATCCCTAGCAACCCTAGAGGGATTATCACCGCCATCAACCACGGTCGGCTCAACCCTCTCAACCACAGGCTCATCACGACCAACTCTGGAAGTCTCTACATCCCCCTGCTCGTCCCGAGTAGCAGTAGCCTACCCTACCCTAAACTCTCCCTCCCGAATCAACGCTAGTATCTCCTGTGCGCTGCGGGTATGATCCTCTACAGTACGGGCAAAGATGGGATATTGATGAGCCCTAATAACCCGATCTGCCTCTATCAAAGCCTGCCATGCACCCTGATCATAAAAAGGAAGATCTCTCGCATAAGTAGAAGGATAAGCTCCCAACAAAGCCTCACAAGTCGCATGCCTCCCATAAAAACAAGACTTCATGTTGAAGTCAGTAAACGCCCCCACCACCTCACGATGCTTGACCGTGGCCCTAAACATGTCATGATAAGAATCAAGAAGATCACTCCTAGACCGAACTTAATCACCCAAACTATCCTCCAGTCTCTGAACATGCTCATAGGTAGACTTAAGCTCTGCGCTAAGTCTATTAACCTCTGCATCCCTAACAACAAGTTGAGACCGGAGCTCCTCCAACTAAGTGAGGCGAGTCACGCTCAATGACTCTATCCCGCGTCAACGAAAGAGGGCACTATCCTTCTCCCCCTCTTCCTAGCAAACTCCTTCTCAGCTACCCCAACTCTCCTCTTTCAAACTTCAATGTCCCGGCTAGCACGCTTCAACGAGTCCTGCACATTGTGAATGATGTCGTCCCTATGAGTACAACGCTTAAACAAGTCTGTAACATACTCCTCAACCCTCCGAGTATTCGCAGAATAATCAATAAATCCATTGAACAAGCTTGCACGAGTCATCTTCACAGTCTCATTAAGATGAACACGCTCAAGGGAATTATAATAAGCACGTGCCTCCTCACACTCAAACCCACCTCAAAAATCGGAGCCTGGACTACTCGGGGACGATCACCTAAGTCTCCAAACATAGGAAGACGTATAATTTCCCAAAGAGGGCCTGAGCAATAAAAAGAAAAAAGTTAAGCACAATAAGTAAAGAAAATGATAGCTAAAAGGCTCAGAGCATACCAGGATGAGGTAACTCAACACCTTCTATAACAACGCGTGGAGGACTAAAGGCAGGGATCTCTCTCTCCACAACCACAGAGGCTGTCACATCGGCTATAGAAGAACTTGTCCCCGTATGAGGAGCTCCCATGATATACACTGGTACCAAAAGGAGTACTGGAGGTACTAATAACCACATATGAATTCAATGCTGGTCCTACATCTGACGGAGTGCTAGAAGTAGGCTGAGTAGCAAATGAGGCAAAACCCATAGCCTCGAGCCTCTTCCCTCCCCCGTGCCCTTTAGAAGCACTCACTCCAATCCTAGAGATCCTAGAGATCTTGATCCTACTCACATCCAAGCCACTACGAGCAGGCCTCTTCCCTCGAGAAGGAGGAGTCCCAACGCCAAGAATCAGTCCAAGCTCTACAAAAAGAAGGGAGAATTGTAAAAAATCAAAACACGATTCTCACAAAATATAACCAACAAAAAGACACACTCACTATCATCGTGAAGAGGATAACCATACGGACTCCCGAGATCACCATCTATAGAAACCGCCTCATCAGCGGTACCATCATCCAATCCATCATCATCTGTAGCACCCGCATCATAAGCAATGTCGTCGGTACCTACAAAACATATAAGATATATTAAACAACAAATGAATCACCATCTAGCAGAGGTGACATAGGAACATCCTCTACGCCATCACCCACAGTCACCCCTCCTCCCCAACGACTCCAACCTCGCCGTCACCTCTGTGACCATAAAAGGCTAGATCTTCTTCTCGAGGGTAAGACGTCACCCTCATGGTACCAGTATCCCGAGCCACCGGAGAATCAAGAAAACTCATGACTACAAACAAAAATGAAGATGATGGAGTCAAAAATAGCCGGCCTAAAAAGAAACTGGAATGAACGACCATCTTTATATGTTTGCTTAACCCCACCCAAAAATAAAACACCCACCGGAAAACGCTTATACGAGATATGGACATCCTCAATACGAGTGAGAAACTCAGAAACTTCAGAAGAGAGCTTGGTGGGCACTCTGCTCTCCAACCGAACAAACCACTCACCCAAAGTATCATACTCTGGTGGAACAAACTCGGGATGCATAAAAAAATAATAAGCCCTCCAATCCTTAATGCTATTCGGCAACTATGTAAAAAGCGCACTAAACCTAACCCTCATCTTCCCAGTATACCAACTACTGATCTTCTAAAGGAACCACACACAAATAAATACATCTAAAGAAGGCTCCAGTCCTAGAGCTCTCTACAGCATCTCAGGAGTAAGTATCTTGAAAACCCCAAGTGTATGCAGCTACGCAAACCCAATACCGCAATAGACTAACACAGTCAGAAAAAAAGGGGTAGGCAGAAACCTCAAACGCCCACTATAAATATACCTCACGTAATACAAAACCAAGAGGAGGGGCATCAACCCGGTCCTTGGGCCCAGGCAAACGAACCATATCCTCAAAGAAACCTACGTCATCATCGACGATCGCCTTCAAACCCGCCTCATCCAAACGTGACGGTACATCATCTACTACTATCTCTCCCCCTCCACCCCCATCCATAATGCCTACCAAAATGCAATAAGAAAACGACTAAGAATTATATCTAGAGCACAATTTTATGGCAAAAAGGCAATGCATGAAACGTCTCTAGAGGCAAAAATCAAAATGGGGAGAAACAACCAAAAAGTACGCAGAGTCAAAAATACTCAGTATTCCCAACCTACAAGGAAAATCTTAGGCGCAAGAAATCATGACAAAAGGCTAACTAATAGCATGACTACAAAAAATTCTAAGTGTCTCATAACACATGGTAAAGGGCTAGCCAACTTAAAAAGTTAAGAAAAATCCTAAATGTTACAAAAAAGCGTCACATACAAAAAGAAAAACATTGGAAAGCTACATAGGGGCACA
>CAJVGC010000432.1:40291314-40401136 GCA_910822075.1 Senecio squalidus
GGATCACTAAACCAAAAATACACCTTAATTTTTATGTTACTATTTCTCCCTCTCCACTCCCACGATATCCTAAATATGCATTGTTCAACCATAATCGGAAAGATGCCATTTTAAGTGAATATGAAGATCTTATTCGTCATAAATTTCGATCTAATGGTTCTTTTGAGCGTTACAAAGCTCGTTTGGTAGGTGATGGTCGGTCTCAGTACGTTGGTATTGATTGTGAAGAAATGCTTAGTCCCGTTGTTAACCCGCTTCTATACGACTTGTTATTAGCTTAGCTATTTCGAAGTCATGGGGAATCCACCGGTTAGACGTTACAAAAGCATTCTTACACGACACTCTTAAGGAAACTGTCTACATGCACCAACCAATGGGCTTTCGTGATCCTAAACATCCGGACTGCGTATGTTTATTGAAGAAGTCTCTATATGGTGCTTAACAAGCACCACGTGCTTGGTATCAACGGTTCACAAATTTTGTTTCTATTATTGGGTTCGTTCATAGTAAATGTGATAATTATATATTTGTATACAACAAAGGAAATGATCTAGCCCATCTTTTATTATACGTTGACGACATTATTCTCACCGCATCTTCAAATACATTTCGTCATTCTATTATTAATTTTCTAGCTCAAGAATTTGCCATCTGTTACACAATTGTTTGGGGATTTCAGTCACACGACATCAAAACGGTCTATTTCTTGGTCAGTGAAAATATGCTCAGGACATTCTAGAGCAGCAAGTATGTTCCATGCAAACCCTCACATACTCCGTGGACACCAAGGCGGAACATAGGGTAGTCACTGGAGCACTACAATAACTTACTTTCACAAGGCCCGATATTTCTTATGTTGTTCAACAAATTTGTCTTCATACGCATAATCCTCACGAGGGACATATGGCTGCTCTTAAACGAATCTTGTGATACATACAAGGTACTATACATTAGGGATTACACCTACATTCTTCGCAAGTTTCCACTTTCACATCTTATATTGATGTTGATTTAGGAGGTTGTCCGGATACTCTTCGTTCAACATCCGGATATTGTGTGTACCTTGGTGATAACTTACTTTCTTGATCTTCCAAACGACAACCTACACTCTCACGCTTTAGGGTAGATGCATATAGAGGAGTTACAAATGTTCGTAATCTCTTTCTTGAACTAGGTTATACAATTCAAAAAGCCACCCTTGTGTATTGTGACAACGTTAGTACTATGTTTCTTTCTGGCAATATGGTACAATATCAACGTACTAAACACATTGAGATGGACATTCATTTTGTTCGTGAAAAGGTGCTACGAGGATAAGTTCGAGTTTTACATGTACCATCTCATTATCAGATTGTCGACATCTTTACCAAAGGGCTACCCCACGTTTTATTCGTTGATTCAGGGACAGTCTCATCATCCGTCCTCCTCCCGCTTCGACCGCGGGGGTGTATTAGCAATATTGTATATTCGTGTATATATTTTGTATCCATAATTTTCTCATATGTAGTTAGGATTTGATATGTATTATCTCTTGTACATATACATGTTGAAAATCAATGAGAAGACACTTGAATTCTCACATTGATTTTTAAATTATGTTACATCATATGCACGTAGGTTTATTGGAATTCGAAGATTCTACAAAATGTTTTTTCTAATACCAAATCATAAATTTTTAGTCTTAATTTGCAAATGAAATTTTAAGACTTGTAATAGCGTACATCACCGAAACTCAAAACTATAATTTTTTTTCTGTAAATTATTTAACTCGAAGTAGGGTTTTAAATGCAAATCGCGAGATTGATGTACTGAAACAAAAAACAATGAAGAAGATGAAACATGAATATGGAAGGAGTGAGTGGTCTTATATATTTTAGTTTATAAACATTTAACTAAAACTACACAATTTTGATTTAAAAGTAGTCTAAACAACGTAGAGGTTTTGCATATAGACTTAGATGCCTAACAACACAATATTCATTTTCCCGACTTTATAAGCCTTTTTATTAGGAAACAAGGTATTTATGGAAAAAGAAATTTGTTAGATTATAAAGTAGGGTCAATTATTAACTAGGTTGCATGGACGGGTACGGGGGACGAAAAACAGGGAATGATAAAATTTCGGGTACGTGTATGACATGGATTTGACAAAAATAATTAAAAATAAACATACTTAAATTCGGAAAAAATTCATACATAACTGTGCAAAACAAACTTAAAATTAAGGTTAAATATAAAAATAATCCCCGATCATGAAAATCAAACTAATATCATTTTATGAAACTAACCACCCTCGACCACCAACTCCTTCTCGAAATCCGTCTCATTAATGAGATCCACAAACTCAAAGAATCTTACATCTTCCATAGAATCAGATGCATGTATCAACATCCCACATCTTAGTTCTCCCATCTAAGTATTGAGCGGAATTTCGTGATGGTGAAAGGTGATGGCCATGGTAAAATTCTGAAACGCAATAAGGAAATAATACCCTCATTTGTTTGTGTGAGAAATTTTTTATAATGGTCCATTATAAAATAAAATGTTTGCTTAAGAAATAAACCAATAATACTAGTGTAATTCACCTATTATAAATTTTTTGCTTGAGAAATAATATCGTATTGGTATGACCCACTTAAAATAATACGTAACCGATTTGTCTAAAATGCATCTCGACAATGTACGCAAATTCCCTCTTTTGAAAAACGCCTAAAAAATATACCCACAACGTAGCCGACTCGGAACCAATTCGCGGTCTAAGGTGTATCATAGATAAACAAATAAACACAAAAAATCAAACATGAAAATGTGACGAGGAAGAAAGATTATTGTTGTAGTGGAATACGTTTGTACAGTACAAGGTGATAAAGCAAACCCACCCAGGATCAAAGTTTGACCCCCTTGTAGATCAGAATCCCGACAACACATATCAAAAAGGGGGAAATGGGGGGTCGATGGTCTTGCGATTTCAGATACCTTCTAATCTTCGTTGCTATCGCATTTATCTACACCCAGGTATGTAGGTACCTACTGGGATTCATTTCTTATGCAAACTTGTTAACTCTTCATTTACTTTTTATCAATCAGGTGAAGCTGTTTGCCACACAATCCGACTATACTGAAAGAGTTGCAGTTGCAGTTAGTTTCCTTTCCCTAATACCCCTCTTGTTTCCTAGTAGTAATTACCGATAATAAGTTAATTATAACAGGTGGAAGAAGAAAATATTTGCAGGAATGAGATGCGATTACTAATCGATCAGATAAGTATGCACCGCGAAAAGATTCTCGGTTTGGAAGGTATTCTATTCTGCTTTTTCATTTATTACTACATTGTTATATGTTCATTTTTCGTTTACTACGTTTGTTTCAGAAAAAGTAAAACGTCAAGAACAGGAGTGTCAGCAACTACGAGCGTCTGTTCAACATCTTGAAAGTAACGTCATACCATTATATCGTCAACTAATTTCTTGTCGCTAAATAACACAACGCTTTGTTTTTCGTTATTTTCAGACAAAGGTGTCAGAAGTTTGATACATGAAGCACAGGTTTGGACTAACGGCATACATATATTCCTGGATTTTGTTATATATGTCTTACAAACAAAATGTTTTCACTTCATTAAATTAGGTGCCAGTCGCGGCTGTTGTGATTATGGCTTGTAACCGTGCTGATTATTTGGAACGGACTATCAAATCTATCCTAAAGTATGTTTTATTTAAATAACATGTTTATGATAATACCATAAGTCAATGAAACTTCCATAGATTAACCAGTGCAGCATTCTTTCATGAGTTCCAGATATCATACTTCTGTTGCATTAAAGTTTCCGATATTTGTATCCCAGGTATGTATTTGTTGAAACACTAATACAGTTATTGGTATTTATGGGGTAATTTATGACCTCCCGCTTATAAAATATTGAAAAACACAGGATGGGTCGAATTCTGAGGTTAGAACAAAGGCGATGGGTTTTGATCAACTTACCTACATGCAGGTAAGTTATATCACTATGTTATTGTTTAAGAAATTGTAAATGGTAGACGTGCCAATTTCAACAAATTAATGGGTCAACTTGGGTTGTGGTTTATCTCAAAAGAGTCTAATGGTTTACATAAGTATATAACTGATAGGAGAACGGGTCAAATGTGTAGAAAGTCTCCCAAAGTCTACCTGTATTGTATACAACCTCATTGATTTTGTTCAAAGATTTGAATTAGTATTGTAATAATAATGTTTTTGTAATCGTAATGAATATTCATAATTTATAGATAAAAAGTGGATAAAAGTTTTTGCGGGCAACCCTAACCCGGCCCGTTTCTTGTCGAACCCATTGTGACCCATTACCCAACCTGCCCCGTTTATTTCCGAACCCATTGTGACCCATTACCTAACCTACCCATCTTACCACCTCTATAAAATTATATAGGCACCTATATTTAAAATCTATCTGCATTTTGTTGCAGCACTTGGATTATGAACCTGTACATACTGAGAGGCCCGGGGAGTTAATTGCATATTACAAGATTGCCCGTAAGGGATACTTCATGTCAAATCCAGTTTACCTCTTACAGGGGTTGAACTATTCTATATGCATTTTATAATTTACTACCATATTTTCAGGACACTACAAGTGGGCACTTGATCAATTGTTTTACAAGCATAATTTTAATCGAGTCATCATACTTGAAGGTATAGATTTTGAAGTTTATCACTTGTATTTTGTTTTGTTATAGGAATCTTATTATGACATGCTGAGAATAGACAGCTTTGATTTGCAGATGATATGGAGATCGCTCCTGATTTTTTTAATTACTTTGAGGCTGGAGCAGATCTACTTGAGAAAGATAAGTAAGTCTTCCATACTTCATCTTTATTAAATTCCGTCTATATTAAAATATTCTGAAATTTTTGAATACATCTTGCTGAAACCATGATAGGTCAATCATGGCTATCTCCTCATGGAATGACAATGGGCAGAAACAATTTGTGCACGATCCTTGTAAGTCTAAATCTCTTCAGCAAAATTTGTACAAACTTTTTGCTGTCAATAAGCCCTATACCATATATTTTTTGTATTTTTGTTAATTCTCCAAAAACAAACCATATGTATCTGATTTGCTTAAACAAAACATTCCGCAGATGCACTATATCGCTCAGATTTTTTTCCTGGTCTTGGATGGATGCTATCTAAACCTACATGGGATGAACTTTCACCAAAATGGCCAAAGGCATATCCTTTTTGACAAAATTGTATATAATTTTATAACAAAACCTTCGTTTTTTTCTCTTATGTCAAGTGAAAATTTTCCTTAACAACGTATTACTTACTGGGATGACTGGCTAAGATTAAAAGAGAATCACAAAGGGCGACAGTTTATTCATCCAGAAGTATGCAGGACTTTCAATTTTGGGGAGCATGTAGGTATCTTCTATCAAGTTTTCGTTTAAACTAGAGGTGGAAATGTACGATCCAGACTCATTAGTTCAAGGATAAAAATGGGTTCGGGTAAACCGGGTAAGCTTTTGGTAGAGGTCGAACGGGTCAGTTTAGTATAAACAAAAAAAGTCAAAGTTTTCTTAAACAATTTTTTTAACAGCAAACTCTCACACACCCAAAATACGACATCTTTGTCTCAAGTACACTTTTGGCAACTTTCAACCTATTTTACCCATTTCCTTTTAACCTGCTGTTTTTTATTATCCCCGTTCGACCTATAAGGGATTTAACATAACCCTAAGCGACCTATTTGTAACTAAATGGGCTGAAATTTCCTCCTCTAGGTTAAGGATACCTGAAACTTTAATATACTGATTACTTCTATGGATTGTTTTTTCCCAGGGTTCTAGTTTGGGACAGTTCTTCGAACAATATCTTAGACCTATTAAACTGAATGATGTCGAGGTATGTAAAAGCTTAGACTTATCATAGCGAATATATGGCAGTCCTTTGGTTTTTGTTCATTATTGATTTTTATTTTATTATGTTATTTCAAGGTTGACTGGAAATCCAAGAACTTGAGCTACCTTACGGAGGTATGCTTTTCAAAATTAAAAGTCATTTAATAAGTGAGGGTTAGAGGAGAATCGTGTAACACGCAATTTACCAATTTGATATGAAAAATACTAATAATCTGTTTCTTTGTAGGATAATTTTGTGAAGCATTTTGCTGATCTGGTGAAAAGTGCGAAGTCTATTTACGGAAATGATCTTGTTTTGAAAACAAATAACATAGATGGAGATGTACGTGTACAGTACATGGATCAGTCACATTTTGAGAACATTGCCCGTCAATTTGGCATTTTTGAAGAGTGGAAGGTATATCACATTTTCATGTCAATAAACTTTGTTTTATTTCTACTTTTTATGACGTGGTAGTTATATTATTGAATATATTCAAATAACTCATTTTTTATGCTTCATTCAGGATGGTATACCTAGGACTGCATATAAGGGAGTAGTTGTTTTTAGACACCAAACGTCAAAGCGAGTATTTCTTGTCGGGCCAAATTCCCTCCAACAGTTAGGGATCCAAAACGCTTAAAGCTTTTCAATACAAGATATTTTATTTAGAAATTAGACAGATACATATAGGCGCAAACTCGAGGCTACATTTTTGTTATTATTCCGTTCCCTATCTTATTTTTCTTATTATTAGAAGATTAACTAAGGTATAGAAAGATGCCCTTGTTCCACAAGAGATGTGATACAATCATCAAACATCTCTTGAATCGTCTTGAACTTGATCCCTAAGCTCTTTATCTTTGTCGTGTTAAACTCATAATATGGTCTTTCGAGCTGCTCAAACCTACAAAGGAACATTCGTTTAGTCTCACACTTTAAGGATAATATGGTTTTAATTTTAGTACCTCTTTGGAATAGGTAGTGTGGGATAACGTGTGGACATAATTGATACGAGTTCATCATTATCGACCACAGTCGAACTGCATATATATCGTCCTTGAGCTGCTTCGTGTTCATAAACTAAGATATGACTAAGAACAACATCATCTATATGAACATATCCCATCCTTCCATGCCATTTAAATCTCTCTGTTTCCCCTGTTTCATTCAAAGTATATTTATTAGATGAGAGATAAAATAATATCAATATCATGATTTTAGAAACTCGCCTTGAAGCAATCCCAAGATATCTGATGCTGTAGAACATAAAGTAGGAGGTAGGCTCGGTCCAACGACAAATGAGGGGATAACAGTCACTAAATTGATCCCATTCTCGTTACAGAAATCCCATGCTGCCTTTTCTGCCATGGTTTTCGACATTACGTACCATAACTTGAGTTTTTCACAAAGTTCAACTGAACTCCAAGAGGACTCATCCAAAGGTATTTTCGAGTCAAACTTCTCTAGTACCCTGATTGTGGAAGACGATGAGGTAAGAACCACTCGTTTCAGAGACGGGTTCCTTTTACACGAGCGTAACACGTTCAGTGTTCCATTGACTGCTGGTTTTAAGATCTCCTGGAAAGCGCACATTTGAAGAAATTATGATATTATGATTAGATTTGAATAAAATACCATACCTGAGGATCAGTTGGTTGGCCAAGAACAGGGGAAGCCATGTGAAAGACACCCGCACAACCCATGATTGCATTGTCGAAACTACCTTCTTCTGTTAATTCCGCTTTCATTAAACGGAGTCTCTCCTTTGCCCCTTGTAGATTCCACAAGTGAGCTAGTTTCACTTCATTTCCTGCAAATTTAAGTCCAAACAAGTAATTTCTTGTACGGATTGAAATGTGCTGCGTTGATTCAAAAATACATTTTGTCCATAGTAATTAGTTATTTAAGTATTTAAAAAAACCACATAATATTACAATAACACATACCGGGGTCTCTAACAGTGCCAACGACATGATAACCAGATAAGAGGAGTCGTTTGATGAGCCAAGAAGCCAGGAAACCAGATGCACCAGTTACACAGACCGTGCCATTATCCATTGTTTTCCACGAGCTGAATAGTGAGATTTTCGGAGATATATATATAAGTAACGTGCAGGTGCCTAGAGCGTTTCTGAAGGTGATATGGAGAAGGTAAGTAACACAATACTTGTGAACTTTATATATATGATAAACATGACAGATGTTGGTTTTATAAAAAGAAAAAGCAACGGGAAACTGTCACAAACGATCTGTTTTTACTAGCGTATAATAATTTCGTTAGTAACCAATTTTTTTTCTACACTAAACATTTCATGTCAAGTATTACAAGTTGATGAGGTGCCATTTAATAAAAACTTGAATGTCTTTAATAATATATATTTGTTAAAACCTTTCTTTTCTCAATAAACGGTCATATTAAAACCTTTCGAAATGTTAAAATTGGTGTCAACGTAATATAACCATGACAAGAGCAAATATTACAACTTTTGTTACATAGTTGTTACTTGTTAGTCTTATAGTCCTTAATACCTTAAACTTGTATTAGGATTTGTAAGTCTCTCTACAATAATTAGTATACTACTCAGCAGTCCGAGCGAGAATTCTCAAACGCATAAAGTAGAGTAAAATTAGCAGAAATAATCCATGTGGTGGTGGATAGTTGATGAAGATATTCAGTAATATGCGAAGAAGAAAAGTCATCATACAACAACGTACGAAAAATGGGTGAGTTTCAGACTCATTGGTCCCATAACAGGACAATACTTGAGGTTGTTGAGGAGCATTATCTTTCTGACTTTTAAGCCCATGAAAATAAGCTCGCTGGGGGCTAAAAGCTGGGCTGATCAGGTTGTCGAGAACTCCATGGTGGAGGGTCGAGCTGACATGTTGAAAATAATGGTTCGTATCGAGCCATAAAGCCAAAATTACGGCTGAAACCAAGACACAATATCGCGCAACACAAGGGCGGTTCCAGGGGTATCGGGTCTTCGCTTCCTTAGGATGATTGGTAAAGTACCTTATATTTGAATTTACGTAAGGCAGAAGCTTACGATGAAAGCTGTGAACTTTCGGAATACACGCCACCGATTTCCTTGCCCAATAGAATTCAATGTATTTGAATTTTCTCCGTTTTTAACAATTTGCATTTCGACTCTATAAATCCTTTCATTTTCATTTTCATTTTTCTGATTCTCCACCTCACTCTTCAACCTTGTGCTACCCTCACATAAAACCCTAACTTGAGTCGTGGCATTTTTGGATTATTCAATTTAGTATTATATATTGTTTATAGTTTGTTTAATTAATTTATTTTCTCTAACCATGTATGTTTTTCTTTTCCTTCGGTTAGATTGTCCATTGGTCATGATTTCTATTCAAATTGTTTTGTTGAAGTTTCACAAACAACAATATTCGACTTTATCGTTCGGTAAGATTCAATGTTATATAGGTTGTTTCCACATTTTATTGTTAGTTTCATCTCTTTACTTTGTTAAATGCAGGTTATGCCTAATTTGTTTAGCCCGTCATCAGATGGGCGAGGGCTATAAATCTGGTACTATAGTGGACTAAGAAACGCTCATGCAAGAAAATGGAATTCAATCCTTCTAAGTTTCATGGACAACCATTAAATTAGTTGAATTCAGTTTGGATATAACTTCAAATCTTTTTTGAAAACAAACTTCTTTAACTTGGGTTTTGGATTTTTGTTGGGGTTTAGATTTATGTTATAATGATTGATTTATGTATGTGTTTCGATCTAACTTTAAATGTTCATTTTATCTTATTTTAAAGTGTTTTTTCCCCTTAGTTTATTCTTTGAAACTATTGGTCATATAATAATACCATCATAGGTTAGACTTTGCTTAGGTTTCATGGATTTTCAGGAGGTTATTGGCAACTTGCTGAAAATTCTAAGCTTTTCTCGAGTACCCTGTTGACAATAATTAATAGATTTCGTAACTTTTACTTTTTTTTAGCTGAAGTTGTGCGCTCCAAATGGTTCATCATCAAGTATGGTTAATAAAATCCATTTAATATTTGTTGCTTGATCATGTTGATAGTATTGATAGATTTGTGCAAATCTATCTTTGGGGTAATATAAATATGGATATGCGATTGCAGTGTAATCACATTTATTTTCTTTCGGGTATTTCATCATTAGATCTTGACACGCTTCATTTTCAAAGTATTCGATTTACTCCGTCCTTTTCATATTTTCAACCAATAATTTTCAAAATTTAAATCTAAATGAGGTCCATCTTACTCGCGTGTTACGTCGAGATGGTCACAGATTCATATGGTTAACAATATATTCAAAAGTCCATTTCAAAAAGAGAAACATTGAATAAGTTGAAGAAGATCGTAATTCTTTTTGTAAAAAATGATGGATTATATGCTTTTACTTTTGATGTTCAATTTTTTTCTTGACGTGTCTTGATGGATATTCTAAAATTCTTACCATTTATATCTTGCTTTAGAGATGATAAACAAAATTAAATCTAAAATTCTTTTCATCTTAAGCAATTTTTTTAGTAACAAATTAGTTCCACTCTAAAGTTTGAAGTTATTTCAGGTTTTCAATTTTTACTACTATAAATAGGATAGTTTTATTAAAAAAAATATGATAAGAAATTAGAAAAACAAAAAGATATATGTTAAAGTTGTATGTTAGTATTTTGAAAAAGAAAGATATTAAGCTGCTCTTCTTTTTTGAAAAAAAGTCTGAATAGGCTCTAACCTTTGACCGGGTCCGAGGTTTTAAAATTTTTGTTGTTTTTTTTTTTTTTTCAACCAGAGACAAAAAAACCTTTTTTTTATCTCTGTTACAATCCTACATAAAATATCTCTTTTTCATCTCTTGTTAGGTCTTTTTTTTTTTTTTTTTTTTATTCCAGCCACCCACTCAAAAAATCCAACCATAACATCCCTTCCTTGTTCTCTCTCTTATTCTCGCCATTTTGGTGGAAGCCACCGGAGATCAAATCTTCTCGGACGCCCAAGATTTTCACGGAGATTACCTCTTTCTCTTCACCAGTAAGTTTTCCATCCTTAAATTCAAGTAATTTTTGATTTTTTTTCAATGTTTTGTCACTTGATTTCGTTATATAAATTGATATTGATGATTGTTTGTTAGATTTAGGTGATATAATTTTTTTTAATATGAATTTGTTTTCGATTGCATATAAACTCCTACTATTACATTGACTTTTATGTGAACTTTTCTTTTGTTAATTATTTTTATATCTTGAAATTGATGTTAGACAATTAGTTTATTAATTTGTTCAAATAAGTAATATGAATATGTATGGATTGGGATTGCTGCAACAATTTATTTATTAATATGTATGGATGATGTTATTATAAAGATGAACACACAGTGGCATTTATAATACAACAGATCAACAATATATGATCAATTGTCGAGATCAACTTGCGGCACAATTAATGCCAAATGTTGAAAATTTTGTTTGACTATTATCTTTATTTGAAAAATGTTGCCACTATGTTTGAACATTTTTATAAATGTTTTTATTTAAGACGGTTTATAAATGCAACAGTTTAGTACTAATATAGTAAAACAGATGTTACGGAGGAAAAAAGAACATAATATATTGATTCAGATTCAGAGTTTTGGACCACCTCTGATTATTCAGAGCTGGTAATCAGATTCAGAGGAGGAACCTTTGATTCAAAAGAACAGCACCTAAGTCTATTTTGTAAGACATACTAAATTGATAGGCTACGGATATATTTGGGAGTTGTTTTTAAAGGGCTTTTAGAGGCTTTAAGCTTTTAAATTAAAAAATAAAATCTCTAAAAATAAAAGACTCGTTTGGTTGCGAAGAGATTCAAACTTTTAATTCAAAATAAAAGGCCCAAATCAACAGTTATTTGAAGAAGTTTGAGGCTTTTAACAAATAAAAGCCCGAAATAAAAACTCTAACTTCTAGTCTCCAACTACAATGTAACTAGAGATTCTAACCCCATTTACACCAAACATATCCATAATATTGTAATTTAAAAATGACGAGTGCTGTTTTAAAAAATGAAGATGAAATAAATAAATGCTACAAAAAATAAGCCAAGTGGGGCTAGGCTACATCAATTTTTGTTAACAGTTATGACCATTAAATTAAAGATATAATATAAATATAAAAATTACTATTCATTAGTAATTAGTTTGGCAATTGATAGTTATAGCACTCAGAAATAATGATGGTTGTGGTGATTGTGAGATTTTTTTGTTGGCGTGACATTCACAATAAGAGTTGTAAGTTTTTTGGTGAAGTGATAATAATGATTGTGGGAGATGTGTGACCCCCATTTTTGTTTTTTTTAAACATTTAAATAAGATAAATAATAAGATTTTATTAAAATAAAAAAACAATACAAATTATTAAAACTAAAACAATACTAAAAACTAAATCATCCCATATTTTTCCCAGGTGCGCATTTTTCCGCTCTCGATCCACTCCACTTGTCCTTGTGGCATCCCCTAGGTGTTCGTTTGAAGAAACAACATATCGTCTCTTCTTGCACTTGTATAAGCCGCTTGTCTTTGTTCGAGAGCCGCTTGTCTTTGTTCGAGAGCCGCCTCTTTTTGGACTTGGAGTGTTTCTTTTTTCGTTTTTGCGACTTCTTTTTTTGTTTTTGTAAGTTTTTTTAACTGTGAAGCAATCGCTCCACACAACGCCGACGATGAAGATTGAGCCTTTTCGGATGTGTCGGATGATTCTTTTCTTTTCATTCCTCTTTGTTTTCCGCGTGGTCGTTCATTTCGATCATCCGCGAAAATATCGTCCGATATATCAACGTCTTCAAGGTTGACGGTGGTGACTGGAGTTTCTATTTTCGCAAAACACGCCATTTGCTATGCTCTTTCCAAATTTCTCATACCGACGCTTGCCTAAAAGGCATACCCTCCGTATCAAGGTACATCCCATGAGCCGCCTCTAAAACCTTTGAATCGTCGGACCCGCTACTCCGAAGTCGTAAAGCCTCCGCATAGTGCCCAATAAAGTTCTTTACTGTGCCACTCATTTTCGTGAATTTTCTATTCATCGACTCATTGTTTCTCTCCACCAAACCTAGCCCCTTAGCTTGTTCGTTGTAACCCCACATAATTCGTCTCCAAAATCGTCGGTCCGGTTGGTTGTTGGCGATGTCGGAATCTTCCGAAATGTGACACCACATCTTCGTCAAAAGTACTTCCTCGGCGGTGCTTTATTGCACCTTTTTACACACCTTTTTCTTTTTTGACTTAGATGTTCCGGGTCGTTGCGTTTCTTCGATAACGTCTTGAGTTTCTTGAACAATTTCTTGCGTTTCTTGAAGCGTTTGTGATTGTTGAGGTGGAAATTTTTATTGGTGTGGTAGAAATTGTGATTGCTGCGGTAAAAAATGTGATTGTTGCGGTAAAAATTGTGATTGTTGTTGTGGTTGTTGTTGCAACAATAGTTGTTGATGCATAAAAAATTGTTCTGGGTTGAACATGGGTTGGGGTTGTTGTTGTGTAGATTGTTGCGAAAAAAAAGTGTTTAAAATTTGTTGTTGTTGTTGTTGGTTAATTTGGTATTTGGGGTGATAATAATGGGTTTGCTAGATTAAGGTAGTTTGCGAAACCGAAATTGGGGATGGTTTGTGATTGTGGCGTCGGAGGTGTCTTTGCGTTTGTTTGGGGAGCGTTTGAAGACGATGATGACATTTTTACGATTGAGAAATGTATGAGATTGTAATTATAGATGAAATGTATATAAAGATAGAATGAGACTGAGAAATTGTGTGATTTTTTGGTTAAATTGTGGATGTATTTATAGGTGAAATGGTATTAAAAAAAAATAAAAAAATAAAAAAAAATAATTCAACGGTTATATATATAGCCGTTATGTTAATTTTTTTTTTTAAATCTATCCGTTTGAAAAAAAAAAAACCAAAACGAGCCGTTGTAGGGATAACGAGCACGACAACGAGCCCCACAACAACCCTAGGCGGAGTAATAACGACGGCCACGCTTTGTCGAGCTAACAAGGAGCCTATAACGAGCTCGACAACAGATTGTACCGAGTGCTCTAAGGAATAATACTAATTACCTTCATTTTCATCTCCCTCTAACTTTTTCATATATAAAATAAGTGCTCTATTATTATCTTCCTCTTTCTCTATCAACTTTATGTTCCCCCAATAAAATCATCCCTATTAGAGCACATATATATTTAATTTGAATCACAATTGTTTATATGTTCGTTTTCTCTCTTTTTTCTTTCTTTCTGATTTTGTTAAATACAAATTTTAATTATGTTGAATGAGTAATAATAGTGACTGCTCAAAAGAATGAGATTGCATTTTGTTTTAACTTTCAAGTATAAAATAGTTTGTTTATGTATTGGGATGTAGAACATTGGTCAAATAAAACAAGCATCTTGACACGTTACCCGACCTGTCATTTATAGACTCCTATATGTAGAATTAAAAAGTAATCTAAAGTTTGAAGGTAAAACTTACGGTATGTTTTAACATAGAGAAATGAATGATTACGTATTAATGATTTCAGGTGGAAACTTTGACAATTACTGTGTAGTTGTCTATGGCTGAACATATCCTTTTGAGTTGAGGACACGCTTATGCGATTGAATCAGAATAAAAAAAACCCAATGTGTATGGTTAGGGATTAAGTTTATCTCGAGTAGAACATGTTTGAAACTAAGGAAGATTGTGTGGTGGTAAATTCATTGATGTATGTGTATTGTGTAAAACAAGTTTTTTTTTCTTTTTTTTTTCTATTAATCTTTTTATCTAATAAATGGGGGTATAAGCCCATGTCATTTAGATGATGTGTCTCTCTCTTAAGTTGTCCACCTAGGACAATATCTTATATGATGATGTCACATGATTATATGTAGTTTTCTTAGGTTAGGTATTTTTTTAATATTTTTATCTAATAAATGGGGGTATAAGCCCATATCATTTAGATGATGTGTCTCTCTTAATATATTAAAGTGGAACCATTTGATTCTTTTTGTTGTTATTTCTTTATGTTAAAGTATATGATTATTTCTACATAATATTTTGTATAAAAAATCTAATAAGCTCATGAATTTTAACACTAGTTACAACCACTTTTTAGTAAGTATTTTTTTTGTACTTAAGCTAACAACCATTTTTATAAAAAGTGTAACTAAATAAAACACCCTTAAACCCTACCCAAACACAACACTTTTAAACATCGTTTTCGTTTTTTATGTTAGTGTTCATTTTTATTTCCTATTTTCTGTTTAATTTGTTTGATGAACATGAGATGCTTGATGCACACACGTTATTTAATAGAGCTTTTGTGTTTTCTTAAACCTCAAATATAATCAATTCTTTTAATATTATATTTTTCAATTTTAATGTCAATTTCCGTGTATCACACGGGAGATAAGCTAGTTGGAGATAAAGCTCGGTATGTGTATTTGGTTTTGCTTATATTTTCACTTAAATATCATTGTAATGCTAACACGTGAAGGTCTATAAAGGAGTAGTGTTATTCATTTAATTACAAGTCTACAATTATATATTTTTATATTTACATATCTTAATGGGCTATGGAAAAACTGGTTAAGAGGTCATTATCAATACGATTTATCTTTACTTTTGTTATATTTAGATTGTAAGAAGGATTTCATATCAAATTTTGCAAAAACATAGTACCATTCATGTAATTAACTCACTTAATTATTTACCTTTTTTTTTTTACAAAAACAAACCGATAAAGAAAGTATTTATTTGGTTGGTTTATATTACTAATGATGTCGTTCAATGTTATTTGATAATTCATTAAGAGTGTTAAATTGTTGGTTAAAAACACTTTTTCTAAAGATATTAATGAGGTTTCTATTGATAACTTCGATTCAAAACACTTAAACAAACATATATATAAAACTGATAGATTTGTTGCTTTTGAGTTTAAAACAAATTCTACTAATATTTTAGGTTTTGCTTTAAAAGAAAAATGTTCTCTATCATTTTTTAAAACACATTAAATAATCGTTTCAAGATTGATCAATTTAGGCTAATAACTTTTTAAACAATACATACAAAACACATAATTATGCGAACTTTCCTTCGACCATTTTAATATAATTTTAATAGTAATACCGTGTATGAGACGGGTGTTAAGCTAGTAAGTTTATATGAAGTAAAAATGAGAAATAGAGGAAGTAGATTGGTTTAAAGAGAGAAAACACTAGTTTCAAGATTCATCAAATCTTGGAATCAAACCGTTGCAAATTGTTGTATAAAACACTAGTTTTCATATTCTTTCTTATTCGTTATCGTTCAATCATTTTGTGTATCGTTTTGAATTGGGTTGAGCCTGATTATAACTCGTGCTAAGTTTATTGATCGTCCCTTAAGTCGTGTATTTATGCTTGAAATCTTAATCGGTAGAAAACTCCAAGATATTGAACGTATATAAAACCTTGTTGGCAGATTCTGAAATCATATCTTGGTTTATGTTTATCAGTGTATAAAACTGTATTAGAATTGAATTACTGACTGATGTCTAAACCAATATTCTAGCTTTCCAAATCTAGTTTCTGGAAATGGAAGGGTCATGTTGTAATTCATTTCCAAACTCTCTGAAACTCATTTTTGTGAACGTGAGTCTAAATTGTGTTTTGGTGTTGGTTTCTATATCCGATTTGTGTTCATTTTTTGCGTGACTTAAAAGCGTATAAATGGAGATTTTGAAACATGAAACCCTTACTTATATGTCAAATGCTTGATCTAGAGGTTTTGGTAAATTTACGCTATCGTTTGCTATTTAAAAACGTTTTTACAAACTCCGGTTCAGTAAGTACTAATCGGTTCAGCAAGCTTTTGTCTAACTTGTTCGGATCATATCTTGGTCAAAATAGATGCTTGTTAGATGAATCGTGATTCCTTGTTGTAGCTCTCGGAATATACTTTTTGGAAACATAAACCTCGTCACCTAGTTCTTTTCAGAACTCTTGAAAACTACAAATTTGTGAACGTTGGTCAAATCTGAGATTTTTAAACGACATTGTTAGGTTTTGGTAATTTGAATTTGTGTAACGATTTAGCAAACTTACATATATTTAAATCTGATTTACATAATTTCATAACTGGTCTAAATATTGATTATTAAGTGTCGGGATCATTAGTGTCTCGTTGAATGTTTTAAACTCCTTATAAACTTAAACTAGAAAAGTCACATTTTTGGACAGATTGGTTTACCTATTTTACTTCGATCATAACTCTTTCATAACTAACTCAATTGGATCTAAAACATTTTCTAAAACGTAGCCCCCTGAGTCTAGTTTTTAGATATATAAAATTCATCGTCTAACTTTTACTAAAACTCTAGATATATCAGTTTGAACGAACATAGGTACTCGCCGAAAATGTTGTCGTTATTTCGAAAACTAAAACATGATTATTAATCGAGTCCGAAACACATTAATATTATTCTTACGTTGTATTACTACCTTTATCTAGGAGAGCTCTAGACCTAGTTAGGACATTGCTTGTGACCTCCTTACTTGTATACACACACATTCACACTACTTATGTAGTGTCGCTTAGTTGCTCGATAAGGTGAGTTCATCGCCACATATTTTACTGTTTTACTTAATTTAAACAAACCTGAAGAAAGTAAAACTAACCCTTACTGATTTTGAGAAAACGAATATCATTTCCGAACTTACCATAAATAGATATTTCTATTTACGGAATCTTACTATTATTGGAAACTTTCTACTTTTAAAAATTTACTACTTCTGAGAAACTTACTATAAATAGAAATTTCTATTTATAGAAACTTACTACTTTTAGAAACTTACTACTTTTAGAAACTTACTACAATTTGGATTTCATAAAACGTGTAACAAAACCTAATGCACATTTCAAAAAATTATACGAGATATGGGATGTGTTAAATTCTTTTAGTATTTACATGTTATCTAGCTAACTTAGTACTGCCCAGACGTACTAAAGGCAGCGTTCGAACCTGATACATCCGATGCGTATCACCTACAGGGCACTGCCGAGGCGTGTCACTGTCTCTATTGGTTGGATATTACTATTTCCTTACTACTTATGCATTAGTTACACATTTTCTTATACACTACTGTTATGTTTGAGATTTGAACTCCTTATTACATTTTACTTACTACTTGATGATCTCTCCCAACCTTTGTGTTGACTTTTTAAGTTTTTCTTTCAGGTAATGATGACGTGTAGGATCTAGCTGGGACTGGACTCTTTAGAGACTTGGACTTACATTTGCATTGTGGCTTGTGTTTAAACATTTCATTCTTGTTTTATCTCGGGCTTGCACGCCTAAATACTTCGTTTCTTTATTGGATTATTGAATATTTCTTTTATGTAGTGATTGACGTAATTGTGTACCAAGGGGTTTTACCTTGGACATGGGGACGTCATGACATACTATCTTTATACATATCATATACACTATCTTTATTTACTATTGTGTTATGACGATCGCCAATCAGCTACACCCGGCGTTTCCACCACTGGAGGGGTGTGACAGATTGGTATCAGAGCACATGGTTATAGAGAACTAGGTGGTTTGGGCTAGACTATAACTAGGAGTCCTCATATAGATTCTTTTTAGGATCTTTTTACTGATTTTATTACGTCTCACTACTTGAATGCGAAGGCTTATTCGCCTACGGAAGACGGCAACCAATATCAGCTTTTCGACATGGAGGAATTCCTTAGTTGATTTATACTTTATATTTATATTTCTTGATTCCATCTTTACTACTATTGGAATCTCGATTAAACTCGCTTGTTTATATCCTTAATATGTATATGTTGATATTATGATAATGAACATGGGAAGCGGACATGTATATGAGACGAGGTGGATATAATTATGGGTGGTCGACGTAATTATATCCATAGCGAGTCATATATATGTTTACATGACCATGCTTGTAGTTATAATACAAAACATACCTAAAGTTCTCATCGTTGAGTTATTGATCATATCCATTGCTTCAAATTCACGACTTTGTTTATACTAATGTATGCTTGCTCCTTTTCTTATGTAGATGGCTCCCCATCGTCGATTTCTTACTGAGCCCGAGATTACCACCTTGATTGGTCAGCATTTAGCTGCGGTGGTACCTACGATCGTGGCACAGGTCACGAACGCCCTTAATCAACAACCTTAGGAAGAACCACCTCCACCTCCACCACCTCCTTCTCCACCTACACCTCCTCAGGTCTGTACTTACAAGGAGCTTCTAAACTGTAAGCCCATCGAGTTCGATGGAAAGGGGGGGGGGCCCTTATTCTCAGTCAGTGGTTCGAACAAGCTAAGTCAGTTTTCAACATCAGAAACTGCGGTGCGCAGAACCGAGTTCGCTATTCCACCCATCTTCTTAAGGGCAAGGCCCTTACATGGTGGAAATCCGTGATCAGTGCTCGTGGAAGGGACGTTGCAATGGCCATACCTTGGGAGGATTTCAGGACTCTTATGTTGGATCACTTTGTGCCTCGGACAGAGATGAAGAAACTGGAGGATGAGCTTCGGGGTTATACTATGGAGGGACCCGAGTTGACCGCATACACTGACCGTTTTTATGATCTTGTTCGTTTATGCCTGTGGATGGTTGATACCGAGATCCGTCTTGTTGAGCGTTTCATTCATGGTTTGCATTCTGAGGTTCGTCCTTCCCTTAGAGGTATTGATCCCCCTACACTTCAGGATGTTATTCACCGTGCTGAGTCCATTACTGAAGACTTGATCAGATATGGCATCTTTACTTCAAAGAATAGGAAGAGTCACAGTGACGAGGAGGAGGAGAAGTCGAAGAAGGTTAAAGGTGGTTCAAGCAGTGGTTCGACGTCAGGGTATTAGGGATCCTTTCCTCTATGCAGAAAATGAAATGATCACCATGAGGAGCACATGTCATGCACTTGTTTGCAATGCCGTGGGAGGGGCCATTTTTCCAGGGATTGCCTTTCTAGGCCTATTGTTGTCGTACCCGTTAATGTAGTGAGGCCTAACACTTGTTTTGGTCGAGGAAAAGACGATTATTTTCTTCGAGATTGTCCTCACAAGAAGGGGACTGTTGGTCATGCTAACCCACCGCCAAACGCTCCAGGAAATCAGGGAAATCAGGGTGGTCCAAACACTCGACCTCGTGCTAGAGCATACATACTGGGAGTTGCGGAGGAGCAGCAACATCCGAATGGCGACGCTCGTACTTTTTCTTATACAATTCCCTGATATTACTCGAATCATGTGCTGATATTATACCTCTTGATTATGTGCCCTTAGCTTTCAATGATTTGTTTAGTGACGGTACTTTCTACTTGAATTTGAGGATGAATTCTCTTAAGTGGGGGATACTTGACAACTGTCACTCTCTCCGTCCTTAGTTAGTCTAGTATGCGTGTAGATCATTACCATAATTTGCTGAAAAATTTAAAACTTACTTATTACTGTCGTTGTGGGATTAAAATATGTATTCGTATGTGTTATATTCTTATAGTTTAGGTGCACAATTGTTAGTTCCCACTAGACGAGCTCCTAGATAACTTAACGAGTAACTTCCGGATTCGATTTATTAGTTTACTTGTTGGTATATGAACTTGTTAATGTTTTTATAACACAATTCCACCCTGGTTAAACTAAGAGATTATACATCTGTCTATACCGAGTTTCCGTCTAGCTTTCATGCTTCATTTCAGAAAACCATTCTGTTGTATAAATGTAAACCACACATGTGTGTGTATGCCTTGTAGTTTTCGGTCATAAGGATTCATCTCTAATCTATGTTGACCGGTTCCCAAGTCAACAAATGATTACACACTTATTGAATTACCCTAACCCTAAACTTCCTTATCATTTTCATTCTTCCTATCCGCCACCTCCATCTCCCCTCAAATCTGTCGACCCCCCTTTCCTCCAACCTGCAAACATTATCCAATTTTTCATTTCACAACAATCGATTCATCTTGAAGGTCCCATTTTAATCAAAGGTAATTGTACCATCATTCTTGTATAAGCTTATCACCGAAAACCCTAATTTCATTTGAAGTTTCCGTTGTGTTTTTCTTTCTTGCTGCAGCCATAACCGATCTCCTTGGAGTTCTGGTTTCACCATCTCAATCCTTCTATTCGAATCTAACACAACAACAAGGGTTTTCGTCTAGGTATGTGGTTCGTGTTATTCATTTCTCCCTTGGCCGATTATTCATTTATGTGTATGAGTAATTCTGTTTTGGCTATCATCCTAATCGGTGTATGTTGTGTTGAGTGTTGAATCTGATCGTGGATAGTTATGTTTCAATTTCAGCTCGTGAATCGATCTTGATCAAGTCATAATCAGTCTCTAAGCAAGCTATAGTAATCGGGTATATCAAATCCATTGTGTATGTGTACTTCCATCCCTATCTGATTCATTATGTATATATTACATGTCTACAATCTGATCTCGTATCTTGTTTTTGGTTTTGGTGATCAATGATTATATTATGGCAGCTCCTAGTGTCTTCATCCTGGTTAGGTTTTCTTGAAACGACATTCGTCAAATCTTAGAATCAAACCGTTGCAATTTTTTTTTAAAACCCTAGTTTTCATATTCTTTCTTACTCGTTATCGTTCAATCATTTTGTATATCGTTTTGAATTGGGTTGAACCTGTTTATAACTCGTGCTAAGTTTATTTATCATCACTTAAGTCGTGTCTTTATGCTTGAAATCTTAATCGGTAGAAAAATCTAAGAATATGAACGTATATAAAACCTTGTTGGCAGATTCAGAAATCATATCTTGGTCTGTCTTTATTAGTGAATACCTCGGTACTGGAATTGAATTACCGACTGATGTCTAAACCAATATTCTAGGTTAACCTATTTTACTTCGATCATAACTCTTTCATAACTAACTCAATTGGATCTAAACCATTGTCTAAAACGTAGCCCCCTGAGTCTAGTTTTTAGATATATAAAATTCATTGTCTAACTTTTACTAAAACTCTAGATATATCAGTTTGAACGGAAATAGGTACTCGGCGAAAATGTTGTCGTTATTTCGAAAACTAAAACATGATTATTAATCGAGTCCGAAACACATTAATATTATTCTTACGTTGTATTACTACCTTTATCTAGGAGAGCTCTAGACCTAGTTAGGACATTGCTTGTGACCTCCTTACTTGTATACACACACATTCACACTACTTATGTAGTGTCGCTTAGTTGCTCGATAAGGTGAGTTCATCGCCACATATTTTACTGTTTTACTTAATTTAAACAAACTGGAAGAAAGTAAAACTAACCCTTACTGATTTTGAGAAAACGGATATCATTTTCGAACTTACCATAAATAGATATTTCTATTTACGGAATCTTACTATTATTGGAAACTTTCTACTTTTAAAAATTTACTACTTCTGAGAAACTTACTATAAATAGAAATTTCTATTTATAGAAACTTACTACAATTTGGATTTCATAAAACGTGTAACAAAGCCTAATGCACATTTCAAAAAATTATACGAGATATGGGATGTGTTAAATTCTTTTAGTATTTACATGTTATCTAGCTAACTTAGTACTGCCCAAACGTACTAAAGGCAACGTTCGAACCTGATACATCCGATGCGTATCACCTACAGGGCACTGCCGACGCGTGTCACTGTCTCTATTGGTTGGATATTACTATTTCCTTACTACTTATGCATTAGTTACACATTTTCTTATACACTACTGTTATGTTTGAGATTTGAACTCCTTATTACATTTTACTTACTACTTGATGATCTCGCCCAACCTTTGTGTTGACTTTTTAAGTTTTTCTTTCAGGTAATGATGACGTGTAGGATCTAGCTGGGACTGGACTCTTTAGAGACTTGGACTTACATTTGCATTGTGGCTTGTGTTTAAACATTTCATTCTTGTTTTATTTCGGGCTTGCACGCCTAAATACTTCGTTTCTTTATTGGATTATTGAATATTTCTTTTATGTAGTGATTGACGTAATTGTGTACCAAGGGGTTTTACCTTGGACATGGGGACGTCATGACATACTATCTTTATACATATCATATACACTATCTTTATTTACTATTGTGTTATGACGATCGCCAATCAGCAACACCCAGCGGTTCCACCAGTGGAGGGGTGTGACAAAGTGGTATCAGAGCACATGGTTATAGAGAACTAGGTGGTTTGGGCTAGACTATAACTAGGAGTCCTCATATAGATTCTTTTTAGGATCTTTTTACTGATTTTATTATGTCTCACTACTTGAATGCGAAGACTCATTCGCCTACGGAAGACGGCGACATATATCAGCTTTTCGACATGGAAGAATTCCTTATTTGATTTATACTTTATATTTATATTTCTTGATTCCATCTTTACTACTATTGGAATCTCGATTAAACTCGCTTGTTTATATCCTTAATCTATATATGTTGATATTATGATAATAAACATGGGAATCGAACATGTATATGTGACGAGGTGGATATAATTAGTGGTGGTCGACGTAATTATATCCATAACGAGTCATATATATGTTTACATGACCATGCTTGTAGTTATAATACAAAACATACCTAAAGTTCTCATGGTTGAGTTATTTATCATATCCATTGCTTCAAATTCACGACTTTGTTTATACTAACGTATGCTTGCTCCTTTTCTTATGTAGATGGCTCCCCATCGCCGATTTCTTACTGAGCCCGAAATTACCGCCTTGATTGGTCAGCATTTAGCTGCGGTGGTACCTACGATCGTGGCACAGGTCACGAACGCCCTTAATCAACAACCTTAGGAAGAACCACCTCCACCTGTACCACCACCTTCTCCACCTCCACCTCCTCAGGTCTGTACTTACAAGGAGTTTCTAAACTGTAAGCCCATCGAGTTCGATGGAAAGGGGGGGGGGGGGGCATTATTCTCAGTCAGTGGTTCGAACAAGCTGAGTCAGCTTTCAACATCAGAAACTGCGGTGCGCAGAACCGAGTTCGCTATCTCACCCATCTTCTTAAGGGCAAGGCCCTTACATGGTGGAAATCCGTGATCAGTGCTCGTGGAAGGGACGTTGCTATGGCCATACCTTGGGAGGATTTCAGGACTCTTATGTTGGATCACTTTTGGCCTCGGACAGAGATGAAGAAACTTGAGGATGAGCTTCGGGGTTATACTATGGAAGGACCCGAGTTGACCGCATACACTGACCGTTTTTATGATCTTGTTCGTTTATGCATGCGGATGGTTGATACTAAGATCCGTCTTGTTGAGCGTTTCATTCATGGCTTGCATTCTGAGGTTCGTCGTTCCCTTAGAGGTATTGATCCCCCGACACTTTAGGATGTTATTCACCGTGCTGAGTCCATTACTGAAGACTTGATCAGATATGGCATCTTTACTTCAGAGACTAGGAAGAGTCACAGTGACGAGGAGCAGGAGAAGTCGAAGAAGGTTAAAGGTAGTTCAAGCAGTGGTTCGACGTCAGGGTATTAGGGATCCTTTCCTCTATGCCAGAAATGAAATGATCACCATGAGGAGCACATGTCATGCACTTGTTTGCAATGCCGTGGGAGGGGCCATTTTGCCAGGGATTGCCTTTCTAGGCCTGTTGTTTTCATACCGGTTAATGTAGTGAGGCCTAACACTTGTTTTGGTTGAGGAAAAGACGATTATTTGCTTCGAGATTGTCCTCACAAGCAGGGGACTGTTGGTCATGCTAACCCACCGCAGAACGCTCCAGGAAATCAGGGAAATCAAGGTGGTCCAAACACTCGACCTCGTGCTAGAGCATACATACTGGGAGCTGCGGAGGAGCAGCAACATTCGAATACCGACGCTGGTACTTTTTCTTATACAATTCCCTGATATTACTTGAATCGTGTGCTGATATTATATCTCTTGATTATGTGCCCTTAGCTTTCAATGATTTGTTTAGTGACGGTACTTTCTACTTGAATTTGACGATGAATTCTCTTAAGTGGGGGATACTTGACAACTGTCACTCTCTCCGTCCTTAGTTAGTCTAGTATGCGTGTAGATCATTACCATAATTTGCTGAAAAATTTAAAACTTACTTATTACTGTTGTTGTGGGATTAAAATATGTATTCGTATGTGTTATGTTCTTATAGTTTAGGTGCACAATAGTAAATCCCACTAGACGAGCTCCTAGATAACTTAACGAGTAACTTCCGGATTCGATTTATTAGTATACTTGTTGGTATATGAACTTGTTAATGCTTTTATAACACAATTCCACCCTTGTTAAACTAAGAGATTATACATCTTTCTATATCGAGTTTCCGTCTAGCTTTTATGCTTCATTTCAGAAAACCATTCTATTGTATAAATGTAAACCACACATGTGTGTGTACGCCTTGTAGTTTTCGGTCATAAGGATTCATCTCTAATCTATGTTGATCGGTTCCCAAGTCAACAAATGATTACACACTTATTGAATTACCCTAACCCTAAACTTCCTTATCATTTTCATTCTTCCTATCCGCCACCTCCATCTCCCCTCAAATCTGTCGACCCCCTTTCCTCCAACCTGCAAACATTATCCAATTTTTCATTTCACAACAATCGATTCATCTTGAAGGTCCCATTTCAATCAAAGGTAATTGTACCATCATTCTTGTATAAGCTTATCACCGAAAACCCTAATTTCATTTGAAGTTTCGGTTGTGTTTTTCTTTCTTGTTGCATCCATAAACGATCTCCTTGGAGTTCTGGTTTTACCATCTCAATCCTTCTATTCGAATCTAACACAACAACAAGGGTTTTCTTCTAGGTATGTGGTTCGTGTTATTCATCTCTCCCTTGGCTGATTATTCATTTATGTGTATTAGTAATTCTGTTTTGGCTATCATCCTAATAGGTGTATGTTGTGTTGAGTGTTGAATCTGATCATGGATAGTTATGTTTCGATTTCAGCTCGTGAATCGATCTTGATCAAGTCATAATCAGTCTCTAAGCAAGCTATAGTAATCGGGTATATCAAATCCATTGTGTATGTGTACTTCCAGCCCTAGCTGATTCATTATGTATATATTACATGTCTACAATCTGATCTCGTATCTTGTTTTTGGTTTTGGTGATCAATGATTATATTATGGCAGCTCCTAGTGTCTTCATCATTGTTAGGTTTTCTTGTAACGACATTCGTCAAATCTTAGAATTAAACCGTTGCAAATTTTTGTATAAAACCCTAGTTTTCATATTCTTTCTTACTCGTTATCGTTCAATCATTTTGTATATTGTTTTGAATTGGGTTGAACCTGTTTATAACTCGTTCTAAGTTTATTTATCATCACTTAAGTCGTGTCTTTATGCTTGAAGTCTTAATCGGTAGAAAAATCTAAGATTATGAACGTATATAAAACCTTGTTGGCAGATTCTGAAATCATATCTTGGTCTGTCTTTATTAGTGTATACATCTGTACTGGAATTGAATTACTGAATGATGTCTAAACCAATATTCTAGATTTCGGAGTCTAGTTTCCATAAATGCAAGGCTCTTGTTCTAATTCATTTCCAAACTCTCTGAAGCTGATTTTAGTGAACGTGGGTCTAAATCGTGTTTTGGTGTTGGTTTCTATATCCGAATTTGTGTTCACTTGTCGTGTGACTTAAAAGCGTATAAATGGATATTTAAAAACATGAAATACTTTCTTATATGTCAAATTCTTGATATGGAGGTGTTGGTAAATTTACGCTATCGTTTGATATTTAAAATGTTTTTACAAACTCTAGTACACTAAGTACTGATCGGTTCAAAAATCTCTTATCTAACTTGTTCAGATCATATCTTGGTCATAATAGATATTTTTTTAGTTGAATCTTGATTCCTCGTTGTAGCTCTCGGAATATAATTTTTGAAAACATAAACCTTGTTGTCTAATTCTTTTTAGAAATCTCGGAAACGGCAAATTTGTGAACGTTGGTCAAATCTGAGATTTTTAAACGACATTGTTAGGTTTTGGTAATTTGAATTTGTGTAACGATTTAGTAAACTTAAATATATTTGAAAATGATCTACAAAATTTCATAACTGGTCGAAATCTTGATTATTAAGTGCCGGGATCGTTTGTATCTTCATTGAATGTTTTAAACTCGTTCTAAACTTAAACTAGCAAAGATACATTTTTGGACAGATTGGTTAACCTATTTATTTCGATCATAACTCCTTCATAACTAACTCAATTGGATCAAACGCATAGTCTAAAACTTATACCTATGAGTCTAGTTTTCGAATATATAAAATTCATCGTCTAACTCTTCCTAAAACTCTAGATATATTAGTTTGAACGGACATAGGTACTCGCCTAAGGCCCTGTTTGCGATCACCACAGACCACGAACCCGGACTCAGACCACAAACTCGGTCTGTGGTCTGCGCGTTTGATAAGGCACAGATGGATCGGACTCGGTCCACACCACGGACCCAAATCATGGACTGAATCTGTGTTGAATAAATGCAGACCCATGTTAATTTCCATCCCACCACCCTTCACTCCACCTCCAGCCAGTCAGCCACCGCTCCTCTCCTCCAGCCACCCGCCGCCTCCTCCTCCTCCACCTATTTAATAATAGTAGGGGTAAGTTGATAAATAAGACATGAATTTAATAATAGTAATTAGATAAAGAAAGAGGACGGAGTTACTCAGAAAGAAAGAAAGTAGATTGAACCCAGTTGGAATTAACACAAGGAAAGAAAGAAAGTTGAAAAGAGTGTGATTTGGTGTTCAGGAGAGAGCGAATACACGAGGAGGAGAACGACACCATCTACGATTTTGACTTTTTTTTCATCCCCCAACACTTTCTAAAACTCAACTTTATATATTACTAATAATAATAATGTTTTTTACAAACACAAATTTCACTTTTATACCTTGGATATCTTTATAAAACTTAAAATTAAATATTTTAAAACCTACAAAATAAATAAATTACAATATTGTAACCAATATTATTTTCTTGTTTTATTAATTTGATATACTCCAGAAGGGTAAAATAGTCATTTTTCCCAATCAGCATAGTCAGTCCGAGGCATAATCAAACACAACAAACTCAGTCAACACCTAACTCAGTCTGAGCTCCAACTCAGTCTTAACTCCAACTCAGTCTGCACTAACTCAGTCTGTAACTACCAAACAACCCCTAAAATGTTGTCGTTATTTCTAAAACTAAAATATGATTATTAATCGAGTCTGAAACACATTAATCTTATTCTTACGTTGTATTACTACCTTTATTTAGGGGAGCTCTAGACCTAATCTGAACATTGCTTGTAACCTACTTACTTGTATACATAAACATTCACACTACTTGTGTAGTGTCGCTTAGTTGCTCGAAAATGTGAGTTCATCGCATTATATTTTACTGTTTTACTTACTTTAAACAAACTGGGGGGAAAGTAAAGCTCAACCTTACTGATTTTGAGAAAACGGATATCATTTTCGAACTTACCATAAATAGATATTTCTATTTATGGAAACTTACTATTATTGGAAACTTTCTACTTTTATAAATTTACTATTTACGAGAAACTTACTATAAACAGAACTTTCTATATATAGATAATTACTACTTTTAGAAACTTCCTATTTATGGAAACTTACTACAATTTGGATTTCATAAAACGTGTAAAAAACCTAATGCACTTTTCAAAAACTTATACGAGATATGGGATGTGTTAAATTCTTTCAGTATTTACATGTTATCAAGCTAACTTAGTACTGCCAAGGCGTACTAAGGGTAGCGTTCGGACCTGACACAACCGATGTGTGTCATACTGAATTGACGTTAGCTGAAGCGCGTCAAGGGCAGTATTTAGATTCGATATTGTCGACGGGCGTATCACCTACAAGGCACTTCCGAGGCGTGTTACTTTCTCGATTGGTTTTATGTTACTACTTCCTTACTACTTATGCATTAGTTACACATTTTCTTATACACTACTGTTATGTTTGAGATTTGAACTGCTTATTACATTTTACTTACTACTCGATGATCTCGCTCAACCTTTGTGTTGACTTTTTAAGTTTTACTTCCAGGTAACGATCAGGCATAGGATCTAGCTGAGACTGGACTCTCTAGAGGCTTGGACTTACATTTGCATTGTGGCTTTTGTTTAAAAATTTCATTCTTGTTTTATTTCGGACTTGCACCCCTAAGTACCTCGTTTCATTATTGGATTATTGAATATTTCTTTTATGTAGTGATTCACGTAACTGAGTACCAACGGGTTTTACCTTAGACATTGCGACGTCATGACATACTATCTTTATATATATATATATATATATATATATATATATATATATATATATATATATATATATATATATATATATATATATATATCTATATATATATATATATATATATATATAAACTATCTTTATTTACTATTGTGTTATAACGATCGCTAATCGGCCACACCCTGCGATTCTGTCACTGGCGAGGTGTGTCAATATTGTCCGTTTCCAGTTTGGGGGAGTACCAAGATCGATGACTATGGAGGGATTTATCTTGGCTCTTGGTTTTTTACTCCCGAGGAAGTCCGTAGGCCTATTTTAATTGAGTATTCTGCACATGGAAAACGCATTTGTCCATCTAGACCAGAGTTGGCTGAGTATTGGATCACTATCTCCAATGTGTCTTTTACTAGATCTCCTTCTTACAGTACTATCAGGGATCCGTTGAAGCGGATGGTTCACCGTTTTCTTACTCATTCGATCAATGCCAGGACTGAAAGCCGTAAAAAAGTGAACTTGATTGATTTATGGTTTTTTAGAAGTAGATGGTGGGGAAATAGTTAATTTTCTGTGGTGTTTGGCCGAGTTTTTGCATACATCAGCGACGGAGCCCAAACCGAATAGAAAGATCTTTGGGGGTTAGTTTGTAGCTACACTAGCTTCATATTTTAATTTATACGCAGGGGGTATGTTAGATGGGTGCACGACAGTCACTACTCATATGAAATTTTTTGATATTCGGGCTATTCAGAAGCTGAATGTGAGTGTTAGATATTTGACAGGGATGTTTCGCTGGGTAGCCCCTATTAACCCTATTGAACCTGTTGTTGAGGAGGACGAGTTTGATTAGGGTTCAGATTCGATGATTATAATGAGGCACCTACACCGCCACTAGTGCCACCACCTATGCATATGGGTCCCCGTACTCATACTGATCATATATAGTCTTTGGAGGCAGCAGTTCAGCAACTACGACGTGAGATTGCTGATCAGAGGTCGCAAATGTGGATTGGTTTGGAGGATATCATTGGGTTTGCAGATTTGATGACGGAGGATTTTGCAGCTGCTTCTATAGAGAGAGCTGAGCACCGTAGGTATCGTGAGTGGGATGTTGCTATGAATTATTTTCAGTTGGAGCAGGCCTATATTGACCATACTCGGTTCGATGGATCTGAGTATCATTATGCTCCACCACAGTACCCACCTCCACCACAGTTTCCTCCTATGCTCCGACCTCTACAACGCCCATCACATGGAGGCTATGCTTATCCTAGACCACCACTACCTCAAGTGCAGCGTGATCCTCGTGACACGATGGGTCTTTTCGATTGCCCATCATCATCAGAAGGTTTTTGTTCCACTCATCGGGATGATCCCATGAGTGACTGATTTATATGGTTCCCAATTATCGTTAGACATTTTACTTTATTTATTTATTTTGGTTTTTACTTGTTTAAGACTATTTATGTTTGGATATTGTGGTTGCTTACGCATATATTGTGGTCCTAGTTTTTCTCCTCGGGTCTTATTATATACATTTTTCAAAGTATCCAGGGAAGTTCCACTAACTTTTTCTTTTCTCTTTCTCCTTTATTTTATATAGTTGTTTTACCCAAATGAGGGCTGATAGTGTTAGTAGGGAATTGGCTTAGTAAACCCCAGATACCCTGACAAAAACACCATAATATCACAAGGTATGGTCCAGATACGTACTTGATGACTTATATCCGACTAACATACCCGGTGACATCACAAAGTTACGTGTCGTACGAAACACCTAACATGCCCAACTGGTAAAAGGCGTAACCGCCGGATGACAGAATCCAGCCGCCTAGCAAAATATGGCCCGACTGACAAGTGTGCCCGCTAGTTGGATGTGACCAAGCTGGTAACTGTGGTCCGACTGGAAAAATATGGCCTGAATGACTAGTGTTCCCGGCTGGCAAAAGCGAACCGCTAGCTGGGTATATCCAGCCGTCGGCTGGAGCCCGTCTGACAAATATAGCCCGGACGGTATTATACATCCAGTCTGACAAATATGGCCCAAACGGTATTATGCGTCCATTCTGACAAATATGGCCCAGACGTTGTTATGTGTCCCGTCTGGAAAATATGGCCCATACGATATTATGCGTCCTGTCTCACAAATATGGCCCATACGACACTATGCGTCCCGTCTGGCAAATATGATCTAGACGGTATTATACGTCCTGTCTCGGAATATGGCCCACGTCTGGAAAACATGATCCAGAGGGTAATATGCGTCCCGTCTGGAAAATAGGGCCCGACTGGTATTATGTGTCCCATCTGGCTGAGTGTAGATGGCCAGACACGAAGCGATAGTTTATATGGATATTTGAATGACATGATAGCATATAGGCGTCCGGACATAACGACCATCTTAAATGCCTATGGAGCATCATATATTTAAGTACAAGACATTATACCTGGTGTAATGAGGTGAACGTTGGATCATTATGTATGTCATTAATTATGACATAATGATCATTAATATCCATACGTTGAGGCTCTTGAAGGAAGTTGGATATAAATACCAGCATCGTTATAACATTACCGTATCTCCATTACAACACACACACACACACACACACACACACACATACACACACACACACATACACAAACACACACACACACACACACACACACACACACACACACACACACACACACACAAACAAACACACACAGTGTTATCATCATCCCCTGCAACACAATACTTACACACAGTGAATGCACACACACTCTATCGTGTTGTTCATACTGCTCATAGCAAGAACACCACACGACATTACCTTCAACATTGATCACCTTAGGTTAGTGAAGAACTTGGTAGGTTTGCACTGTTTCGACATGATATCCATGGTTTAATACACCCAAACATCCGATTTCCGTGTTTGGCGGTCTTTTGGTCAAGCAAGGAAATTTGTGTTTCTTTAAGTTGGGGGGACGGGATAGGAAAAGAATACGCAAGAAAAATTATAACATGTCTTTTGAGTTTTTTTTTTTAATTTGTTGCATAACCTAGCACATTTACCCTATTAAAAAAAAATAGTGAGATTTTGAGCCTTGAAAGCATTAATTTTAAATGCTACATTTTCTTTGAATGAGTGTGCCGATGGATGATGCCTGTAGAACTTGACATAGTCATACGCTTTGAGACCACCATAATGAGCATTGAATTAGGGAAATTTAGTGTAATTTGGTACGAATTTAGGAGAAAACTAGGAATAAACACTTTGATTTAGCATGTTCGTTTCTTGATACAGTTTAAGCTTAATCACATGTGTTATCTAATTTCCACTTAACCCTTTGTAACACTTATTTGTGGTAGTTATATTTATACCGATATCCCTATTATTTTAACTCGTTTTCATCACATTTATATATTATTTTCTATGTAATCGTTTGTTAAGTGTGATAGATCAGATATATGGGTGAACTTGCGAAAAGAAGTGGAAAACGTGAAGAAAAAAAGAGATTTTGTTACTGTTAGTACATACGGCGTATGACCACATTAGGACATACGTAGTATAGAAGATCATCAAAGAAGTCAACAGAAGCTATCCTGATCACATACGTCGTATGGAGAAATATTGGCATATGACCAAGATACATACGACGTATGTACATTTAAAGACATACGCTTTATATCCGGCCAGAATTCGAAGTTTACTATAAAAGCCAACCTAAAAACGTATTTACTTTATCACTTCTTGCCACTTGAGTTCTAGGGTTACCTGAGGTTTTCTGCTGCTACGAGGTTGAAGTCACTATATATTTTTGAGTTATATATATACATACTGAAAGCACATATTTTTGGATTTTAATAATACAAAATGAAAACACATATTTTTGGATTTTATCTATATAAACTGAAAACACAACCAGATTCAAAAATAAAACACTCCTAGAGTTAAAAAGAAACACTACCAGACTTAAAAAAAATTACCAGACTTAAAATTTTTACCATATTTAAAAAGAAAACACTATCAGACTTAAAACTTTTACCAGACTTAAAAATATTTTTTGATTTTTCTATTTTTCTCCCCTTCTTTTTTTATTTTGACATAAAATGAAAACAAAATGCAAAAAATATATGTATAAAAATATTTATGAAGAAACACTCAATCAAGATTCATTAGGCCAATAACTTGAACAATAAAATTGAATCTTGTAACATCAAAGGCCTTTGTGAAAAGGTCTGCCAAATGGAGGTCTGTATGAATCTTAACTAAGTGAATCAAGTATTTTTCAAAACAATTTCTTATGAAGTGGTGTCTAATCTTAATATGTTTTGTCTTAGAATGTTGTACAGGGTTCTTAGTGATGAACATTGCAGCAGTATTGTCTATGTATATAGGAGTGTTCATAAAGTTAAGGCCATAGTCTAGCATCTGATTCTGAATCCATAAAACCTAGGAGTACAAGAACCAACAGCAATGTATTCTGCTTCAGAAGAGGATTGTGAAACATAGGTCGGTTTCTTGCATTGCCAAGAAACTAACCTATTTCCTAAAAACTGGCACCCTCCTGTAGTAGATTTCCTATTCAAGTTGGAACCTCCATTATCACTGTTGGTGTAGGCATAAAAATCAAAACTAGAATTATTAGGATACCAAAGGCCTAATGAAGGTCGTCTCTTAAGATATCTAAAGATTCTCTTAACAAGAATTAAATGGGAAACTTTTGGGTCAGCCTGAAATCTAGCACAAAGACAAACTCCAAACATTATATCAGGTCTACTAGTAGTAAGGTACATTCAAGAACCTATCATAGACCTATATAAATGTTGATCAACACTTTCACCATCTAAATCACGATGTAGTTTGGCCCTAGTGTCCACAAGAGTGGAAGCAGATTTACAATCTGTGTATCCAAACTTAGCTAACATGTCTTTGACTTACTTAGACTGATTGATAAAAATTCCATTATCACACTACTTAACCTGTAATCTTAGAAAGAAAGACGTATCTCCCATAGAGCTCATTTGAAATTTTGCATGCATCACATATTCAAATTCTTTGCACAGAGCATCATTAGTTGAGCCAAAAATGATATCATCAACATATATTCGTACGAACACCGATTCTTGGCCAACTGGATTAATAAACAAATTCTTATCAACTGTTCCCCTAAGATAACCATGGTCAATCAAATATATGGACAATGTGTCATACCAAGCTCTAGGAGCTTGATGTAGACCATATAAAGCTTTGTCCAACTTGACCACATGATCAGGATATCTTGAGGATCCAGAAAACCAGGAGATTGACTAACATACACGGTCTTTTCAAGAACTCCATATAAAAATTCTTATTTAACATCAATTTGATAGACCTTAAAGTTCTTATAAGAAGCATATGCTAAAAATAATCTAATGGCCTCTATCCTAGAAACTGGAGCAAAGACATCATCATAATCTATAACCTCTTCCTAAGTATAACCTTTAACCACAAGCCTTTCCTTATTCCTTACAATTATTCCTCTATCATCCCTTTTAACCTTAAAGATTAACTCCCAGAACATTCACATATGTAGGTCTTTCAACTAAAGTCTCTACTTCCTGAACCTTAAACTATAACAATTCTTCTTGAATAGCCTCTAACCAACTATTTATAGTCAATGCAATGTATACATTCATAGTCTCAAGTTGGGACAGAAAGAAAGAAAATAAACACAGATTATCTAAACCAACATTACTTCTAGTCTTGACACCATCATACAAATTTCCAATAATATTACTTAGAGGATGTGTTTTGTGTACTTTTAAAAATGAATTTTTTTCCTCAGTTATATTAGTAGAAAGATTTGTTTGATTTGGCACAACATTATCAAAGAATAAAGAATTAGAATTTGCTTCACTAGGTTGTTCATGGCTTGGTTCATCAAAATGAGTTTCAGATTCTGCACCAAAGTTAAATTGAGCTTCACCAAAGTTAAATTGATTTTCAGCTTCTGCACCACAGTTGTTCTGTGATTCACCAGAGTTGTTCTGTGATTTACCAGAGTTTTTATGTGATACACCAAAGTTTTCTTCTATTCCATTTTGTGCACCCAAATTAATTTGTGACCCACCAGAGTTATCTTCAATTTCAACTTGAGCAACCAAATTGATTTGATTTTCACCGGAATTCATATCTTGATCTTGTACAACATTGTCATGTTCTTTAGATGATACTGGAATGTCTTTTTCTTGAAGAATATCTGCATCAATTTGACTCCTTGAACTATCTTGACTTTCAAATGTTTGATCTTCTGATAAAATGGTGTGATCATGAACTAAAGATGAAGGGATCGCACGTGTATTTGCTTGATTACCAAATTCAAACTCATCAGTGTCTTCAGCATTAGCAACATCTTCTGTTGATAATTGCCTTTCTTCTGAAACATGTTCTTGATAGAAACCATTAAATGAATTCACAAATGTATCTAAATAAAATAACCAATCACCACCTAAATTCTTAACATTTGGTGTATATTCATTGAATATCACATTAAAGGATTCTTCTATGGTTATAGTTCTTCTATTGTACACCCTATAAGCCTTAGAAACACTAGAATAACAAAGAAAGTATACATCGTCGGTTTTAGCATCAAATTTTCCTAGGTAGTTTTTGATATTCAAAATAGAACATTGACATCTAAATGATTTGAAAATCCTATAAAAGGTTTTCTTCCTGAGAATAGTTCATATGAAGTCTTTCCTAGGCTCTTAACAAGACGAATCTTATTGTTCACATAACACATAGTATTCACAGCCTCTGCCGAAAAGGTATGACGTAAAGAAGATGCACTCAACATAAGTCTAGCTCCCTCAATTAGTGTCATGTTTTTCCTCTCAGCTACCCCATTCTGTTGAGGTGTTCTAGGTGAGCTATATTGTCTAGCAATTCCCTTATGAGCACAAAATTCATTTATGGTTGCATTCTTAAATTCCGTGCCATTATCACATCTAATTACTTTCACCTTTTTATCACGGAAATTTTAACTTTGCACAACAAAGTCTTTTTTGATCTCAGATGTTTCATGTTTATGAGCAACCATGAGAATCTTGAATAGTCATCAGTGATAACTAAACAATAAGATTTCATGGCAAGACTCTTTACACTAACTGGACGAAATAGATCCATGTGTAGAAGGTGAAGGACAATATCTATTGAATTTTGAGTCTTAAGTTTAAAACTTGATTTTTATGATGTTTACCTTTTAAACATGAAATACAGTGGTCAAGTAATTAAAAATTCTTTTTAGGTAATCCATAAACTAGATTATCTGTGCCATAAATCAGACTCTTTTTCAGTAGTTTTAGATATGAAAGACTTTGAAGATTCGGTATAGTGAACATTGTTCATATCTAAAATGTACATGTCCTCACATCTTGGTGTTTTCAAAACAATCATCTCTTCTTGTATGACATATTCATGTTTAAGTACGTAGAAAAAATATGAAGTGAAAGCAGTAGTGTACTCATTGTCACATACATGTGAGACTGAAAGCAAGTTATAGTTAAGTTCTTTCACAAATTTAACCTGCTCCAGAGTCAGTGGGCCATTTGAAACTTTTCCTTATCCTGTAATTGTTCCACCCGTATCTCCTCCAAATGAGAATTACCACCAATGAATGCAATAAAATCTTGAAGTAACTTGATATTCCCAGTCATATTTCTAAAACATCCACTATCCACTACCCATATATTCTCTTCTGAACCAGTGGATTGCTCATTCACATAAGCATTATTCAATGAGATTTTGGTATCCAAGGTTTTGTAAACTTGGAATTCAATCTTTTAAACTTGTTAAACTTAAAATGATCATGTAATCTTCTTTCTGAAATATAGGTTTCATAATCCGAATTAAAATTTTCATCTCCCGAATTAAAATTTTCAATACCCGAGTTAAATTGAAAATCCAAAATATCATCCGACTTAAACATTAGTTCCTTCGAATTAAAATTTTGTTCACCAGATTTATTCTTGAAAACATGTTTACCGGAGTTAATTTTCATTTTAACCGATTTAAACATATTATCATCATTTTTCAAGCTTTTTAACTCGGATACAGAATATTTTAACTTGGGTAATTTCAAACCAATCAGCAACACATGATTAATTCTACCAAATTTCATTCCATTCATATTCTTGGATTTTTTTATAATTAATCGTGCACTTGTTAAAGTTTATTCTACCAAATGCAATTTATTAGATTTTGAAACACACTCAGAAACACATTTATCCTTAGATTTCAACCAACATTCTTCTGATTTGTGTTTCTTATTGCATGTATTGCATTTTGATTTTCTCTTTGACTTTTTACATTTGAATTTTTCATGTTTAACAGTCCCAAACTCATTCACATATATTTTATTCACAATTAATTCATGCAAAAACAAGTCAGAAACATTCAAATTCAAATTATGAAACATATAACATTTTTCATGCAAAAAGTTATGAACATGTTCTACAATCTCTTCCTCAATATCAATATGTTCTATATTATTACAAATTTCAACATTGACATTATTTTCTTCACATAATTCTTCCTGATTACTTGACCCTTCTAATGTTTAACCTGCTACAAAATTAAAAGCTTCATTTAGACTAGGAATATCAGTCAAATTAATCAAATTATTCACATATAAGCAAGTTTCATTCTGATTTACTTTAGAATGCAATGCAAAAACATCATCAAAAGAATTTTCAACAAATAATCCTGTGACAACCGTCAAATTTCAGGTGTATTTTACACTCTATGTCTCTCATATTGTCAGTCGTTGTCTTTAACTGTACATTTACCGGAAACACGACAGTGTTAGAATCACTCCCGGAATCGAATTATATAAGTCCTAATACCAAGAAAACACCTAATGAACTTTCCTAAGTTCATAACGTATCATAGTTAAGAACTTTTAGTTAACGAAAAGGTCCAACGAAACAAAAACGCAAAAACGAAAAATCACAAAAATATTACAAAAATGGTCCAGGACGACGCACACACCCCTTTTGCGGCGTCCTGGATGTACCAAATCCAATTATTTTGAATTTTTGCTTGTCTCATTTTTATAACACCAACCCCCAATTAAACTCGAGAATAGACACTCATTTACTGTCATTTGGCAGTCCCAAACACCCCTTTCATTACTTTTCTTATTTTCTTTTCATTTTACCATTTTACAAAACACACACAAAACTCTCTCAAAAACTCCCCTAATTCCAGTGAGTTCCAGCCACAAAAACCATTAAAATCTTCCATAAAAATCGTTCCATCATCAAAACAAGCAAGAAGGTGCAAGTCTATTTCGGTTTCAAGCTTTTTCTACCGATTTTGGAGCTCTAAATCCGTCTAAAACACCATCCATTCATTTTCATCCGGTAGAAATCCCTCTTTTATCTTTATTTACTGTTTTAACAACTTGCATGTAAGATCTAAACCATAAAAACAAGTTTTTATAAAGATTTGTGACATTTTATGGACAAAAACGATTTTTAACCGAAATAACATTAGATCTATAGTTTTATGGTTAAAAATGGTTTAGAAACTGTAAAATGATGTTTTATTAAGTATTGACTTATTTCATGTCGGAATCTATGGTTGAATAAATGTTTTGCAAGAAAAACACCAAAAACCCACGACCTGTGCGCCGTACCTAAGGACCAGGACGACGCAACGGGGTATTTTGGCTTCTGTGCGTCGTTCCTAAGGTCCAGGACGATGCACAGGCCTGCCAGTTTTCAAAAATTTTGTCGTTCGGACGTTTTAAACTTTTGTACATCGCTGACTTTTTCGAGACATAATATTTGGGACTGAGTTTGGTAAAAATAATCATATTGGTGACTTGTATTGGACTATTTGGACTAAAATGAACTCGTTTAAATATGATATTGTTATATATGTGTTTTGTGAGCGGAAGTGAATTTGGAGTTTTCGATATGAAATTTGGGCGTGGAAGCGCTGCCTAAATTTCGTTAGAAAAATCCAAACCACTTCAGCGAGCAAAATTACTTGTAACATGACAATAATAAACGTTAACTATGGACTTTCGGACTAAAACGTAACGTTAACCGTTTCGGACTATTTTTTGACAATTGGACCTTGACACTTAAAGTTTAACTAAAATTTATCTATTATATATCACATATAACAACATAATGTAATAGTAACGCTTTGACAATCTTGTTATTCTTAGGCTTTCCGTGATTCCCTGCTCTCATTTCCGACCGTCTTCCGAGTTCTTTATCTTCGCAACCCGTGAGTTACACCCCTCTACTTTTGTATTTTAAGTACTCTTTTTGGGGGAAACATGAGATCCAAATTGTTTTATGAACTATGTCTTATATGTACAGTGACTTTTATGAACTTTGACTTTATGGACAATGACTTTTATGAACTTTGACTTTATGTACAATGACTTTTAAGAAATTTGACTTTATGTACAATGACTTTTATGAACTATGACTTTATTGAACTATTTGACATTGGTCTTACTCATATGCGTAAAAGTATTTTAGATGCCCTATGTGGCACCTTGAACATTTGACATTTTGACATGAACTATGATTGTTTGATTGTACTTGGACAAACCCTTGATGAGAATATAAACGCCGTAAGTTCCTACTATCAGGTTTTGGACAAAAATGACATATGCCCCAATTTGTTTAGACATTTCCACACTATTAGATTTAAGCCGTTGGTAATTATGGGTATCGATACTTAGGAGAGGTCACTCCTTACTTGTGGTTAGCTACCTAAGTACATATTACTAGAACAGACAAACCTCGTCGATAGTGCGAGGTTCGGGCGGGATCAGACCAATTAATCGGTTTAGTGTGAACTCTTACGTTATATTAAGCCAAATGGTCTTTACAATTCAAAAATAATATGTTACTCTTATTTACGCATATACATACTGATCGTTTTATCTATGTGGATTTTCCACCGCTGAGGTAATGACAACTTACATTTATCGCCTTGTTACGCAACTTGAACTTTTCCAAATATTGATCTATTGTCTATGATCTTTAAAAGTATATATATTTTAAGCGCTTTTATCCGCTATCTTTCTTTTAAGAAAACTTTATACTTATATATACTTGTCGAAACTTTTGTCGGAACCTTTGTCAAAACTTATAAACTGTAACTCACTCACTACATTATATAGTTGACACTTTATCTCATGTTTCAGGAAACTAAGCGTAAGTCATGAAGTGCATTGCTCGGGCGGGTCAAGATGGTTATGTGAAGTGTAATTCGGGAGGAGACCTTTATTATTTTGGGAATTTTTATTAAACATTTTCTTATGTATTGTTGTCTTAAACTTTATGGATCTTGGTTGTATCTTTTGAACATGTGAACTTTTCAAACCTTATATTTTAATGACTTGAACCGTTAACCTTTGTTATAACTCGTGAAATGATTCTTTTCTCTTCACATCTCGTGTTTCCGCTTTAGCTGGGTGTGACAAATCCACTCTTAAAATTTGTTAATTCAGGATTAATAGAGTAATTATCATTAAATGGAGGTGGTACTGCATTAAATCCAGTACCATCATTTGCTGTATGCACAAATTTATGTTCTATAATCCCATTTAAGGTCTTGGAAGACATATTAAACTTCTCAACATGAATTTTAGCATATTTTAATTCATTTGTTACTTTTGAAATCTTTCAAATAAGTTTTCATGTTGAGTTTCCAACCTTTTCAGTTTACCCTTATACACATCCACATCATTCAGCAAAGAATCAATCTTATCTTTATACACCTTTTTAGTTTTCATTAATTCTCTTTGATGAAATTTAATTAAATCAATTTCTTTTATTAAACTCAAATTGTGTTCTCTAGAGTATATCAAAGTATTTAAGCAATCTACAGAGCAAGCTTTAGAAAGTACCTCATAAGTGGAAACTGAATTAATCTTACACATTAGAGGTGAGACATATTTTTTCTTGAAATCCTCTTCTTGAACCTCATCCCATTCTCCAAAGGTAGTCAATGCCTTTCCACTTGAGCTTCCTTCCTCCTTTCCATTCTTTCCTTCTGCAACAGTCATGGCACACCCCGCTCAAAACAGAAACACGAGGTGTTCTAGTTACGATATCAAGAGTCAAGGATTACAACATTACAACCAATAACCAAAACATTTAAATAACATTAATCATGCCAAAAGTTTTCAAATTACATTACAAAGACAAAAGCGTCACAACGCCAAGTACAAATACAACTGCAAATGTCATACAAGTGGATCCCAAAGGAATTACATCAAACAAAGTAAATTCCAAATTAACAAACTAAACGATCCCAAAATAAGCATGCATGATCAAGAACATCCTCAAACTTCTGAAAAGCGTTAAAAACGACATCAACAACATGTTGGTGAATTATTCTCAATTTTAAGTAAAAGTTGACCGAACGACAATTTTTTAACAAACATGTTAATTTCAAATGATATATCTTGTTTTCAACAACCAATAGTGCTAGGTACTATGCCTAGAGTAGTCTACAACTCGCTCCTGACCGAACAATATAATTCCCCTATCCTGAGGTGTGCCAAACCAACGGTATCCAATAAATAACCGGCCATAACATCCGCTCCTAGAAACATTCTACCGAGCAGTGAGGGTTAGGTCTATAACCCATATAGCTATATATATGAAAACGTTGAGCATAAAGTTTAACGAGTGTATAAGGGGGACCCACAAAGGTCTAATGGCACCAAATATAAGGCAGACCTAATCCATAAGGCAAACAAGATAATCAATAAAATTCCGCATACATGCAGACATTTTAAAATACGCTTTCCGGCCCAAAAATATTAAAGACAAGGGCTACGAATAACTCACTGCGAAAAGTTCAGCAGAAATCTCGGTTACACAATCACGGAGCTACAACTCCACCCCCTAAGTGCCTTAAAAAAATAAATAACATAGTCTTAGTATCTCTATAAGTCCAGTCCGATTTAGCCTTGTCGGTTAAGATTACGTTTATTAGAATATTCCAACGATTATTAAGTCGATTCATGATGACGGATTAAGAAGACGATGTTCCACGCCAAAAAGGGCCGATTGGAAAGATATCGACATTTCACGTCATAAAAGACAATTAAAATGGAATGGTATTCCGACTCGAAAAAGGACTAACGAGAATACCGGTTGAAATCGAAAACCTGTTACCAAGCTTTATTAAGACCGACCAAGGTCAACGCCATAAATGTTGACATGGTCACAGTCAAAGATGTTGACTTTACAAAAGTCAGAGTCAAAGATGTTGACTTTATAAGTCAAAGTCAACCATCAAAGGAAAATCAAAGTCAACGTGAAGGTCAAACTTTGACATTTAAAAAGTTTGAGGTCTTTAGTTTTCAAAATATTAGAATAACATGACTTTACAAATGCTTTTATAAAGATTTGTCGAAGAAAACATTTTTGATGAATTTAGACGACGATCGCAATCTGTAACAAGGTTTATTTATTAAAAGGTAGTTAAAAACGTCGTTTTAAATGAATATTATGACATTTATGAATAGATTGACATCTTTGAGTCCAAATACGATTTTCTTGCATAATATGTTACTTTTATATATAAGTTCACTTATACGAGCGTTTCGGAATTGTTTAAAATCATAAATTGTAAATTCGGGCAGAGCTTCCGCGTTATAGTTTTTTAATCCAAATTTTTACAAACACTTACCCGCTTACACTTTATAATGATGTTTAATCCAATTTACCAACACAAAAAGGTGTTTATATGTTCAATATGTCACTTTAATATAGGTTAAAGTCATTATAGTTATTTCTGAATAAATACATGAAATATCGAGCTTAAAGTTGCGTTTTACAGCGGATTAAATAAGGTTTCGATACATGATCTCAGTTACATACCGTAACTGTAGTTACGCTGTAGTGTAACTGTAGTTACGCAACGTAATTGTAGCTACGCTAGGCATAGCTGTAGTTACGTTAACGTAACTGTGATCATCTCCTCCATTTTGTTAAAAATCGTTTTCGTGTTGGAATTTCATCTTTTGATGGTGGATTTCGATATGTAATGATAAAAATATCAAAATACATTATAAAAGACAGTTTATAACAACCTTTTAACCAGAAAAACTTAGATTTAAGTAATATTTATAAAAAAAACACCCGTTTTGTATGTAAATGGGTTATAAAACTTCAAAAATCATATTTTTATATGTTTGATCTTACATGCAATATATAATCTTAGTAAAATCAGTAGGGATTAGATATTTTACCCCAAAGAAAGTGAATGTGTGATGATCAAACACGATTTGATGGAGACTTCTTGAGGTTTGACGGTGATTTCGACCCGAAAATGATAGAATTCGATAAATGCAACCCAATGGATGACTACCTCTTGCTCCCTTTGATGGAAATAACAATTATTTGTGATGTTTTAGTTGCTTACTTGCTGAAAGTTACAACCACAAAGGAGATTTGGGTTTTGCACAAAGTGAAAGGAAAAGAGTGAGATTTAGGTGTGTGTGTGATTGTAAGAATGAAAGTGGGACTCGGATGACAAAATAGAATGCCAATTTCTGGTTTAAATGAGGCTTTGCCACCTGTTGGACAGGTGGTGAAAGGTTTTGACACGAATTTGATGACTCACATAAATCTGCACGCTAGTTACGCTACTAGCGTAACTATATAGTTACTTAGCGTAACTATCCCAGATAGTTATGCAGCGTAACTATCCCAGATAATTGTCACTAGTTGCGTAGCTGTCTGTTTTTTGGGAATTTTTTCGTTTTTCGTGAACGTTAAGCATTTTCGTTAGTTGGAAGTTTACGATTTGATATGAAATGAACTTAGGCAAGTTCATTATATGTATTGTTTGTATTAAGATTCATTAAATGGTTCGATTTCAATTCTGATTTCGAGATACGTACTTTTCGGTATAAGCATAAACACGAGTAAAGCATGATTTCTCGAAGATAAAGAATACGTTAACCAATAAATTTGGCGTAAAATCCCTAACTTATTACCACGAGAATACTACTATATGGCACTTAGGTAGATATAAATATTACGTCTCGAGGGACGAATCAATCCAAAACATATAAAACCCGATTCTCAATAATAAACCGTGAGTAAAACAAAGCGAAATGCAAGGGTCTAAATATTTGCGAATAAAAATAAAATAATACGAAAATAAAAATAAAATAATACGAAAATAAAAATATCTAAAAATGACGGGACGTCACAAGTCAACTTCTTTTGTTCTTCTTTTGGTTGATAGTTGTTTCTTTGATAGATGTTGTTGTTGTTCATCCTTCTTGGTGCCATGCACTCTCTTGCAAAGTGTCCATAGTCATCATAGTTGAAGCACTTGACCTTTAACTTATCAAACCCCATCCTATCACCATTTTCCTTCCTAAAATTGTTTCTTCCAGTCTTCTTGAAGAACCTATTAGCTCTAACACTCACCATTGCCATCTTCCATTTCAGATCAATTTCCTCCAGATAATCAGGATGGAGTTGTTCCAGATCCTCCCTTGCAAGTTCAGCTTGGTTCAAGCTTCTAGCAACAAATGTTTCATAACTTGCAACAAACGCCCTCTAAAGAATCTCCTTATTTCCCAATCCATTAGCTCCATAGTTTACAGAAAGTGAGTGATGCACACTTGATTCAACATTCTGACCAGAATATCCTCCATAAGCACTTGGATTATAACCAACAGATGTTTGATCTGATGGGCACAAGGTCCTTGATCCGACCGGGGATTGGCAGGGGCAGGGGTTTCGCGCTCTCGAGCAACAACCATCAACCCGTAGGGGTGGAAAGTGTTTAATAACGCTTTAATGGATGCAACTTCCAGAGTGATAACTTGCATATGATTGTGGTTGAGGTTGAGCTTGACTTTGATAATGAGTTGAATTCATGGGAATATGAGCCTTCAATTCATATCCATATGAATTTCGATTTTGTTTCTTCTCATCAATTTGCATGTCAACTTCATATGACTTCAGAATTCCAATCAACTCCACCAGTGACATAGCATTCAAATTTGTTGTTCTCTTAATAATCATCACTTGAACTGACCATTTTGTAGGCAGAGATACCAAAAACTTCTTGCAAACATCACTATCTTTCATTAGAACCCCGGAGCTCTTCAAATCACTCACAAGCAATGTATATCTACTAATTTTCTCAGACAAATTCTCTCCTCTCACATATTCAAACGCTTCATACAACTTCTTCAGCATATCTCTCTTGCTTTCCTTCAATTCCACGCTACCTTCATATCTCAACTCCATTGCATCCATTAGCTCTTTAGCAGAAGCAAAGTCCTTGAAATTGTTGTAGATTTCAGTAGGAAGAGCAAGAATAACAAATCCTAGTGCTCTGAAATTCCTATCAACCAGCTTATTGTCAGCTTCAGTGTATCTCTCTGGATCTACATCTATCATACCAACTCCACCAGTTTCCTGAATCATAGGTCGATGAGGACCATTAAAAATAGAGCTCCATAGATATCGATCACTATAATACACAAACGCCTTGAACCGTAGATTCCACATCATTAAATCAGATCCTGGTAGGAATTTTGGAGGATACCACAAGAACCTGTCTCGTTATCATAATTCACCACTGGAGCAGCCATAGCAATTGCAGACATGATGATTGATTATAAATCAGATGAACATACTTTAATTAGGATTAACTGACTAATACTAAATTGATGCCAATTCAACCAAATTTGCAGAAATCTTACCAACTAATCCTTATCAACACTCGCTAACAAACATATTCACTTAATACTAATGATTAAAATAGAATACCTCAATAACGAATTTTACCACCAAATTTCAACCTTACGAAAAACTGAATGATCGTTGATCTTTTTGCTCTAATTCTTATAACTTTTCTAAACACTTCGAATGTAGCTCACAATCTTCTGATAAACTAGCTGAATTAAATATGATTTGATTTCCAGCTCTGATACCACTTTTAAGGTCTGATAAATCTTCAAATCCAAACACTCAATGTCTAGAATCAATAACATGTTGCAGAATCACAAGTTATTGATTGAGCTAACGAAATTAGAACAAGGAAATCAACAATGGAAGTTATTATTTTCAAAGCCTTAAATGGAGGGAAATTTTGTTATAGAGATATTGATACTTCAACTCTTACAATTGAACTTCTCTCACCACTATTTATAGGCTAAGCTATCTAACTATTTCATTATAACAACCCTTATGTTTATTTAAAAACACTTCGGGTGAACTAATAATTAAAAAATTATTTAACTTTAGTTCGGGTGAACTTGAACTTACCTCTAGTGATGATTAGTTCACCGACCTAATGTCTTCCTGATATTACACTCTAAGATTTAGTTCGAGTGATGAACAATGTTCACCTGAACTAAATAACTAACACTATACAATATGACTAAGATCTTTGGAAGCTTCAACATCAATCCTAAATGCTCCAAAATATTGTTCGAGCACTTGATCATTGGAGTCACTATTTAAGATCCAATCATTTTGTTCTACATTCGGATCATGAATCGTTGATATGTATCAATGGACAACAAAAGTTGAGTTTGAGGCATGCTAAGTGGGTCGAATTCTTGAAATCTTTCCATTTTTCTTCAAAGTATAAAGATGGAAAGAGTAATGTAGTTTTGTATTCTCTATCGTTTGGGTATACTCTACTGGCTACTCTTGATGTTCGTTTATTGGGTTTTGAGACTTTGAAGGATTATTATGTTTCACATGGAGATTTTGGTGAGATATTTGGTAAGTGTCAATCCGGAGCATTTGGGGAGTATTTGATTCAAGATGGGTTTATCTTCAAAGGTAATTCTCTATGTATTCCCAAACATCCTATTCGTGAATTGCTAATACGAGAGACACATGGTGGAGGTTTAATGGATCACTTTGGAATAGTGAAGACGTTGGAGATGCTTAAAGAATATTTCTTTTGGCCGAAGATGTTGGGAGATGTGACTAATGTGGTTGGAAATTTTGTTACTTGACACATGGAAAAAAGCTCTTTTAAACCGGGTTTATACACTCCTTTACCGATTCCTGTTCGACCATGGGAGGATGTTTCTATCGATTTTATTGTAACTTTGTCGCACACTCCAAGAGGTATGGATACTATCATAGTGGTAATTGATTGATTTTAAAAGATGGCGCATTTTGTGGCTTGTCATAAGACGGATGATGCTAGTAATGTTGCAGATTTATACTATGGGGAAATTGTGCGTCTACATGGAATTCCAAAAACTATAGTTTATGATCGGGACACGAAGCTTCTAAGCTATTTTTGAAACACTCTATGGAGAAAAGTGGGAACTAAGTTGTTGTTTAGTACTTTTCATCATCCTTGTCAGGATCAATTAAGTTGAATAAACCTAAATCTTGTCTAAGAAAGATCTTGATCTATCAAAGAAGTTCAGTAGCGGATTAAACACTTTGATATTAACAAGCTTATCGAATCAAACAATATTGTAAAATGTAGAACGATAATGAACAATAAGTTTGCCCAATTATAACCCTCAATTGAATTGAATAATGTATCAATACAACATTTTTTCTATCAATCTACAAGGATCTATTTATAGACCTTGAGGCTAACCTATCTAAATAGGAAACAACTGTTGAAAAGGAAATACAATCTAATTCTAATTGTAACTCTAATCTAAACTTGCATGGCAAGTGTGTTGCAGTAGAAATAGTTCCGTAGTAATGAGTTGAAGGAGTAGTAATTATATCTTGCAGTAGTAATTTGTCTTCCGTAGTAACTGTATGTCTTCAGCATTAACTGTCTTCTCTCCGTATTAATGAAACATACATTACTAGCAGTAGTAACAAGCAGCGAGCAGTATTAATGGAATTTAAACTAAACTAACTAAGTTTCAATCCCAACAATCTCCCCCTAACTTGAACTTTTATTACTACTGAAAGTACAAGTTTTTATAAAAACATTTAACTACTTTAATTACAAGACATTATCATTTTTCTTTTAAGTTCTTCTCCTTCTCCTCTACTTCTTTAGCTAACTCTTCAATGAGTTGCCCCATTATGCTCCAAACTAACTCATGTGCCATCCTGTAAGCTACAAGACCATGAAGTCTAACCTTAATAAGCTCTTTCAAAGTTCTCAACCCCAAGTCATACTTTCTGTCAACAAGATAGAATTCCATGGCTCCATGTCTTCTAACTATTGAGAAAATTCCACTCCTTTCATATATGTACTATTTAATTACATGGTTGTTAGGACCTCCTTTCTTGAATGTAGGATTAATCTTCTCAATATATGGATCAAACATTCCATTGAGCCAATCCATTGACATGTCTACTCCAGATCATTCACCTCTGAATCTTGAATATTTTATCTTTCCAATATCATAGACACGCTGAAGATCATCTCTTGATAAATCCCGAATCATTCTATGAAAGGCTGGTACATTTGTTTTAGACTTGTCTTGTCTGGTCACCACATATTTAGTCTTGTTTGGCCCTCCAGTATACTCCCATTCGACTATCTCGAGAAGCTCAACTTCCAGTGGTTCAATCCTAAGTCCTTCTTCATTTACAAGCAGTGCAGAGCAGTCATCTTCATCAATTTCAATGTCCCCTTCTTCTCTTCAATTTGGAATTTGACTTGCTCTTTCTTGACTGGCACAATAGGACTTCCTTGAACAGTAGCAGTTGAAGTAGGAATGTCAGTTAGTCTTTGTCTCTTCATTGGAACTCTAGTAGAACAAGACTTCTTTCTCTTCAATTGCTCAGGAGGATTTGACTTGACAGGAGCAAAAGAACTATGAATTTCCTTCCCTTGAGCATCAAACATGAGTCTTCCTGTCTCTTGTGCTCTCTTCATGGACCTCTCTAACTCATACTGTTGTTGATCTTGTTGCTTTATGAGTTGAATCTTCTTCAGAGAGTCCCTTTTCTTTTCTTTCTCAACCAATGCAAGCAAGTTCCCAGTTTTCATTGGCCCCAATGATTTTCCACTGTAGGCTTTGGGCTTTAAGTATGCCATGAACTTCTGCTTATCATTGGCTAGCTTCTCTTGAGTAGATTATTTCTTTGAATCTTTCCTTTTCTTTTCTCTTTCTTCGTCTCTTTTCATTTCAGCTAACTCTCTTTCTTGCTCAGCTAGCAAGAGTGCAGTTTCTTCATTCAACTTCTGGATTTTCTCCATCTCAGCTATTTTAAGTTTGGAATGGATGTCTTTAATAGTGTCAGGATCAAAACCTACATACAACTCTTCAGAAGCTAATTGAACGGTAGTTAGCTCATCCATCTTTTTCAAACTCTCTTTCCTCTTCTTTTCCTTATCCTCCTTGCTTGTATCCACAACAATCTTCTTCCCTTTGGCCTTCTCAGCTAGCTCAACTTTCTGCAATTGGTTTGGGAATGTAAGATCTGTGAGGAGGGATAATTGGCTTTATACCTGTGGGTCTTGAAGGGTCCTGGACAAAATCAACTCCTTCTACCAGTTTAGTACTGTCAGGTGCTACAGGTATGACAACTCATTTTTTTAGGCATTGAAGCTTGCTCAATCTTCCTTTGTTCAAGAATCTTGCTTCTTTCTAGCCTTAGAAGTTCAGCAGCTGCTGCTTGTTCATCAACAGTAGGAATTGATGAAGCAGTAGAAACATTTGTAACAACTGTTTCTTCAGAAAATATTGCTGCTAGAGCTACTCCCATGGGAATTGATACTGATGATGTCATAGATAAAGCTTCGGTAGTAACCAGAGGGGCAGTAGAAACCAATTCTTCAGTAGTAACAAAGTATGAAGTAGAAATGACAACTTCTTCAATTGTTGCAGTAGTAATTACTTCTTCTTGATTCTTTTCAATTTCCATCTCCTGCTCCCCCTCAAATGTATGCTGCTCCTTTTCTTCTTCATCTATAACCATCTTTTCACCTTCAACATCATCTTCTGCTTCGTGTTCTGAGGTGGCAGTTATGACTGTGTTATCACTTCTTCTTTCTATCTCCTCCCCCTTAGGATCAGCATCCTCTACTGTTGACAAAATGTCTTCAATATCTTTCTCCCCCTTTTTGTCAGCAAGAGGAGTATCATCTGAAGAAGAAGAGCTTGAGGATGTTGGTGATGTTCCAATACTCCTTGTGGTTGGCTTAGGTTTCATCAAGAATTCTTGCAATTGTTTTTGCTGCTCAACCAAAGTATGGACCAATGTAGTTAAAGTTGCAAGGTCCTCCCCTTGTTTTTCAACTCTAAGAAAGAATGAGGCACAAGCTTCCATCAATTCCAGTGGTGAATAGTTATATCTATCCTCACCCCTTTCCTGTTGAGTACCGACAGGTGGTTGATCATCAGATGTAGAGGGACCCTTCTGCCCTGCAGAAGCTTGTCCCTCCCCTATGGTTTCTCGACACCTGAGACCACTTTCCAAATATGCTATAAAAGCAACTTGAATGGGTTGTGTTGCCTTGAGTTGGGTCTTAGTTATGTTCACACTGTCATGGGCCTCACTATGAGAAGTAAGGACACCAGTAGTGTGAGCCCTTACCAAATGGTCTTCCCCATCCTTAATGACCACTTCAGTGAGCTTGGGGGATTTCTCAATGGTTTCCCTTTGTGTGAATTTGGAAAGTGGGGAAGTTTGAAGGTTAAGAGGCCGAGGAACCCTCTTAGCTTTTCTAGGGAAAGTTGCAACAATAGGTGGTGGTGAGTGAGGTGTAGAAACAGATGGTGGAGTCACAAAAGTGGTGACTGGTGCAGTTAAAACTGGAGAAGTACTCTCAATAGTAACTGGAGGTACACTTGCAGTATAAACTGTTGTGGTGTCCTCAGGGATAACAGTTGCAGTACTTGCAGTAAAAACTACAGAGGTAGTAGTAGTAGGAAGAGGATCCGATGGGGGTTGAGACAGAGGTGAAGTCACTTGTCTCTCATCTGCAGTAGAACTTGTTCCCACCATCATTGTAGAGAACAATGGTGTAACATTAGTAGAACAACCTTTATTTACCCTTCTCATATTTGCAAAAACCTTTTTAATATGAGCATGGGCAGGATAAACATTTTGAGATCTTGAAATGAGAGTTGCATTTAGTAGCACCGGCGCCTCATCCAAATGAGACTTGGAAAGCGAGATAGGGCCTAACTAGGAGGCAGAATAAGACTACACGAGTGGGTCGGGACAAAATCTATTTGACTTTCTGGTGCTATAGCTTCGACTCCACCTCATAAATAGTAATAGGAGGGAGCCGCTACTTCATAGGGAGATCGTGATGAGGCAAAAATGGGCTTTATTAAAGTCCTCTAGGTCGTCCACTAAGTGAGGTGAAAGAGGTCTCATCGCGAGAATTGGGAAGAGAGAAGGCCAGCCTCTCACTATGTAAAAGAAGAGCTTTTTCTATCATATTCACTTCTATAGAATATATAGAATAGGTAGTTCGCTTAGCGGCAGCTGAAGACATAGATCTTGTCGGGGATGCTCCCAAGGTTCATCGGGACATTTTTATTTCAACAACTGAACTAGCATCACCATTCTTAAGACTAGAGTTGTTTTTGGGTTCCAAACCTCCTACTACACGGAGCCCGAGCGTCTGGCGAGCGAGTGGTTAGTGGCCAATAGCTCTTAAGCCTAGAGTTGTTTTTGGGTTCCAAACCTCCTCCTACTCAGAGCCCGAGCGTCTGGCGAGCGAGTGGTTAGTGGCCAATAGCGTCCCAGTTGATGTCATTTCTCTCTGCGGATGGCACTCGAGGAACCACGAGGCACTCCATACAGAGCAAATAAGTCTTAGGGATGAGACGTCGGCGCAAGGACCTCAATTAGGAGGAGGGGATGATACGGTTTCGGGTGATGAAGACTTGGTATTGATGATTGGGAATGAAGCTTTTGAAAGAACGATGGATATAGAGTTTGTTTGGTGACTTTGGAGACTTTTTGGACTCAAAAAAAAACTTTAGAACTCACCGCTACGCATCAGGATATCACTGCTACGCATTCGAGAACCAAGCAAGTGGATGGAGCCTTTGGAGGCTTGATTGCGACACAATCAATATGACTGCAGAGCAGTGTAGGTCGTAGTTGCACTGGTGGTTCTAGAAACTTCCCCGCTACGACACACGAGAAACACTTCGGCGTATTCCCCGCTACGACGCACGAGAAACACTTCGGCGTAGTGGTCCAGTTTCCGACCAATACCGATATTTAGACTTTCCTTTTTACGTGTAAGGGTTTAGTTTTTTTTCTTATATAATCTTAACGATTTTATTCATTCTAGAACGCAGATATTTGTTTTTAATCAAGGTTTTTATCTTTTTCTTTGAATTGTTGCTTCAATTACCTTTGTTTCAATTTTAGATCGCGTTATCTATATTGATTCGATAAAAAATCAATAGGTTTTGATTGTGTTACCATTTGTTCATTGAATTATAAGTCTAATTCAATTAACACTCTATATTTATTTTAATCTTCCACTCTGATTACGTATCAGTTTTTGTGCCCTCATCTGAACGTATCAAGGTTCGGCGCCTCGCCAATGGTACCTCAACGCATGGTCGGGGCAATGGTTTGTTACATGTGAAAAGTGTGACCGTCAACATCTTCAAATACAATATATGTGAGTTGGATGTTTTTATATGGAAATATCAAATGATCTTAATATTGTCGGTGTCCACATTAATTGGTTATATTTGGTGGAAGTTTGAGTGCTTCATTGTAATAGCATACGTCTTGCCATATTCTAGAAAAAATATAACGAGTGCAGTAATAATGTTATATATGAAAAGTAGAGTGCTGAGATATATAAATTATCCTAATATTGTTCATAATAATGATAAAACTTATTTCTTCCGTTTCAAATAAATTGTCTGAAAACAAAAAATAGCCAAAATAAATTGTTTTTCATTACATTACCTATTATGTTCCTGCATTAAAGACGTCGTTTATTTTTCATTAGACTACATATTATGTTCCTGCATTAGATTATTATATTTTAACTATCTATAATTAAAAAATAAGACAATAGTTTTTGAACACACATCATTAGAAAAGTGAACACTTTTTATGAGAGTAAGAAAGTTTGTAAGTGTCTCGTTACAATACTAACATTTGAAAAGTGCTTTTGACCAACTTACATTCTATGGAATTGTGCTTTTATGTTTTCTTTTGAAATATTTAATTAATACATAAAATTTTAAAATTCAAACTTTAGCTACTATATAAGATACATTTGTGCCAATGGGGTTGTCCCATTGGTAGGAGGTTGTACTCCCTTAGGGGAGGTCTCGGGTTCGAGCCTCCCTCTGGGTTCCCTCCTTAGGTGGATATTAGGAAAGTATTTAGGGGGTGTTTGTGTAAGCTTATAGATAACTAACTTTGGTGTAAGGTTCGTGGGTCGCATACTGCCCTATATGGATGTCACTGTGGCCCCGAATCACTAACTTTGCCGTTCTAAAAAAAAAAATATATGATACATTTGTGAATATAAACGTTACAAACTAATTTTACTAAATATATTCTATTAAAAATAAAAACTTTAAGAATAATAAACATATTGTAATCTATGGCTCGGGAACAATTAAGAAAGAGAAAGACCCTCCTTAATCAGCTCCTACAATTTTGTGAACCATTGGAGACTTATAAATCCCTTGTAATTTGAGAACAAAACAGAACAAAAACAGAAGAAAAGCTTACTATTTGGATAACTTGTCCATGTCTCCGATTATGTTTGGTATGGGACTTATAATAAGCTTATGACAGTTAGCTTATATTTTGAAAAGTTTAAACTAGCAACCTTGTTTGGTTGACACTTTTGTTGAACCTTATTTTAAAAGTAAGGTATGGAAAATGATTGATATGTCTAATTACAGAAGACTACAAATAGGTCTAAAATTGTGATTGAGTGGTTAAATAAATGATTGGTTGGTATGATGAAAGATAAATAGTGGAAATACATATGTCATGTTTTGTATGGATTTGACATATTTAGGCTTATAAAATTTAGACTTATGTATCATTTGTCAATAAAAGTTAAACTTATTCAATTAGCTTTTGAAATTAGTTTGAAATTATTATATGATAAAGTTACATAAACACTCCTAATAAATTGTCTTCTTATAGAGAAAATCATCAATTAAATATGACACCTCAATTCTTCAAAAATATATACTCACTTGATTCGGGACAACTTTCTATGCTAATATTTTTGTTTTCTTTGTTGTGTCACTAGGATGAAAATGATATAAATAATTGGTCTCAAAAGTGACCATATCCTCATGATTTATATGGTCCTCGCGACGTATTAAATATATTAAAATGAGTGGTTCTAAATTGGAAACGTTCTCGCGTCGTCGCTTTTCATCTTGCGCAGACTTTAATATTCTCACACATAATTTTTATATCAGGTTCGCCATCTAGGTTCTGCGTGGGTGGTAAGGGTTTCCCTGATGAGGGAGATGTCTCGAGTTCTCGCCTCGCCTGTGGGTTTCCTCTTGTGAGTTAAGTGAGATTTCTCCTTGTGAGGGTGTGTGTATTAGTGGCTTGCATACTTCCCAATTGGATGTTATTGTGGCCCCAAACCGCTATACTTCCCTTCGGGAAATGAACTTTCATATCTGGTTCTCGCGACAATAGGTTGGGTGATATCGCATATTTACATCTATATTTATAAGTGATATTCGTTCATTTTCGTATTATAATCATGATGGATGGGATAGGTTTTTACATTTAATCGTTTGAAACTATTTTATTCAAGTAACATCTTTTAATATGATCGGGAATCGGTTATTTGGACGAGGAAATGCGAGTAAAGGGCCAAAAGAACGAGAAGCTGAAAACTGGCCGGGTATTGCGGCGCAGTGAAGTGCTATGCGACGCACTCAATACAGTCAACGAGCAAGAATGTTCGAGAAGCAGAGCAATGTGGCGCAGTGATTCATGGATGCGACACAACTAGATTTGAATTCAATTACAATTTGGAATGTTTGAGGACTGAGGCGCAGTGGTACTTAATTTGACGCAGCGAAGACTTTTTTGTATTCCAGATTTTGACCTATAAATAAAAGAGAAACAACCCAAATTAAAAATCAGTTTTTGTAGGTCGATCTTAGGGTTCCATAGACGAATTTTGAGCAGCAAAGAGACCAAATAAGGCAAATTTGAATACTCGTTTTCATACCAATCCATTCTAGCAATCTTTTTACTTAACTCTTACAATTTGGTATTATGGTTTTCTTTCTTATTATGTCGTTTTATGATTTAGTTATGAGTAGCTAAACACATAACATTCGTTTGGATTAGGAATCTATTAGAATGTTTTAGCTTTTGTGTTGAATGTTTTAGATGTTTTAATGTTTAATCGAAGACCCGTTTTGTTTTCATCTTAAAAATTGTTAAATTTCTTATATTCACTTGAATAATTGATATTCTAGGTATTCAAGAGGAATCTAGGATTAGGTCAAAACATTGAATGAAGTAATCAATCAGTCTATAATTGATTTAGAATTACTGATATTCGAGAGGAATTAGTAATAGAAACTTTAATAATTGGATTAAAACAAGATGGCTAGTTTATAAATACAAGAGATTGGGTTAGAAAACTACTTAAGCTATTCGAGATGAAGCTTTATAGGATTAAATAGATTAACATCGACTTGATTCTTAAAGCTTACGGCAAATATTGTATTCGAGATGACCGGTATTGTTTTGAATGATTAAAGTTAACTAGGTATTTGAGAGGAACTTATTTATAATTGAGAAGTAAAATAACATTCAACTGCTAAATTGAACTAAAAACTATTGGTGAAGTACCCAAAAGAGTATATTTTCCTTAAATTGATAAAAAAAAAAAAAAAAAAAAAAAAAAAAAAAAAAAAAAAAACAAACTTATTAAACGAACGATTACGTTAAATCACTTCTTTCAAATTAGTTAAGCAACGTGACAACACGGTCACAAACACCCAAATTAATAGTTTTATTAATTCTTAATTTAAACTAAACTAAGTCCCTGCGAACGAATTCGACTTACTTGAACTATATTATGCGCGATTAGGTCCACTGCATAATAGTGTGTAGTCGAGTACCAGCGTATTTCGAATTTTAAAATTTAACTAGATTTTACAAATCAAGTTTTTGGCCCCTCTGCCGAGGATTAAGTTTTAGTTTTTGTTTAGAATTTGTGACTCGTCCTTTTAGGTACTCGCGTACTTGAAAGGTATTTTATTTGTTTGTTACACATGTAGTTGATGAACACAAGGTCTTCTGTGTTACCACTCAAGAGTCCTTTGGGAAATCCAAGATATCAAGAAAGTGTAACAAGAAACCAAAGAACCAATCACCAATCCTAGTTTCACCTGCATTTGGACCTTTTTCACCTGTTAAATTCGAAAAGGACGACACCGGTTCTTCATTACGAGGTGATAGTAGTTTAGACTCAGAGATTGAACAAGTAATCTTAGAGGATAAACCAGAACCACAAGCAGCAAATATGGGAGATCGATATCCTTTGGATATTCCCATGAATGAGAGAGACACTGCGGTGCCAGCCACCCGAGGCTCGGCAATTCAAACCCCAAACTTAGGGGATGATTTCGTTGTGAAGGTTCATCATCTGAAAATGATCCAAGACCACACTTTTGATGGAAGATTCAAGTCAGATCCACATAAGCACGTAGCTAAATTCATCGGGCTATGTCAGATGTTCAAATATGGAAAAGGAACGAGTGACAATGTTAAATTGATTTTGTTCCCTTCGTCTCTCACCGGAGAAGCGAATGCATGGTTTGAAGAACTCGAGGAGAATACTATTACCACTTCGGCACAAATGAAGGAGGCATTTATTATTCCCCCCAAAGTGGAGTATATTGAAGGAAATGTTGAGAAATTTTCTCGAACACGGTTTGGGCAAGGATCAAATCATGGACATTTTTTTATGCAGTTTGGATAGAGAATCTCAACGGGAAGTGCTAGCTGGAGGATAGAATTTTATGTACAAATCAACAAACGAAGCTTATACACTAATTGAGGGTCACCTCGTTATCACTTTGGCTAGGCATTATAGAGATGATAGGGATGTTTGGGGAAGAAGATCTAAAGTAACTGTGTCTAGAGTTGAAGGGAGTGGTAATGATAAATCCGAAATTGTGAAAGAAATCAAAGCATTGTCGAAAAAGATTGATATAAGAATAGGCCGTTTGGGGAAGGATGTGCACCTAGTAAAGAATGGATGTGAGATATGTGGAGGGTCACATTATGCGAGTGAGTGTAATCTGTTGGGCTAAGAAATTAAATGGATGAAGCTATGGGGTCTGGAAGTGAAGAAGGAATAAAGATGATTTCAGTTCGGAATGGGTCCGAACTGAAATTAGGAATAATCTGAAGTGAAATTTCCAGTTCGGGGAACATGTCAATTAAGATACTCCGAACTGAAAATAAGCTGAAGAATAAGTTAAGTCAACAAGTCAACATTGAAGATAGCAACTCGGAGGCTGATGACTTTGATTCCGAATTGAAGTGAACTCCCCGAGATGAAATTTAGATGTAGACATGTTGTAATAATTAGTTCGTAGTGTTTTAGATTTTTTCTATAAATAGTGTGGTAGGTTGTTAGAGTTTGTTGTCTTTCAACCCGGAACTCATGTTTGAGTTCCATTAAGCTTGAACGTCAGTTGTAACAAGCTCGATCCAAAACCTGTAACCACTATCAAATGAAATCTTAAACAGTTGCGCCTATTGTTAGTCTCAATTTCAGTTTCAGTTTCGATTTCATGTTTCCTTCTTTTTTTTATTCAAAAATCAGGTCATCAGATTCCGCATCATGACATGTTTCAATTTGATTCGATGAGTGATAGAGAGTCTGAATTCAGGACCTGTCAATTGGTATCAGAGCCAGAAAAATCAATTGATTAAATCAATTAAGTCTGTTTCATCAATTTGAAGTAAACTATTAGTGAAATTGAATGAGTCCGAAGTGAAATTGAAGAAGTCCGAAGTGAAATTGAAGATCTGTATTGAAGGATCTGTGAAGATTTCAAGGTTTTCAGGGTGGATCTGGAGTTACACTTATCAGTTCAAAGACCGTTGGTGAAGGGAGTGAAAACACGAGTTATTAATTTGAGAAAGGGGTGGGATGGAAGTAGAACGGAGCTTAGCCTCACGTCATCAATTTGAGAAAAAAGTGTGACGTGATGCTTTAGATCTAAAATCAGGATGACCTAATCAAGGTCTCAAAGAACCTGATTGAAATTTTTGTAAACAAGGTGGAGCTTCTTTGAAAATAAGTTACAGTAGCTATTCACTTTCTTGCTGGGAAAAGGTCGAGGTTGACCTCAGACGGGAAGCAAGTTGACATAAGCTACTAAGTAAATGCTTTCCACAGAGAATCTGGTCATGAAGATAATCTGGTGATTCTGCAGCTAATCCTCATGAGTTGGAGGAAGCTGACCATGGAAAAGAGTGAGTTATGAAGATTGAAGACTCATAGCATCATCCAAGGGGGCGATTGTTGGGCCAAGAAATTGAATAGATGAAGCTATGGAGTCTGGAAGTGAAGAAGGAATAAATATGATTTCAGTTCGGAAAGGGTCCGAACTGAAATCAGGAATAATCTGAAGTGAAATTTCCAGTTCGGGGTACATGTCAGTTCAGATACTCTGAACTAACTAAAGGTCCTCCGAACTGAAAATAAGTTGAAGAATAAATTAAGTCAACAAGTCAACATTGAAGATATCAAATCGGAGGTGAACTGCCCGAGATGAATTTAAGATGTAGACATGTTGTAATAATTAGTTCGTAGTGTTTTAGATTTTGTCTATAAACAGTGTGATAGGTTGTTAAAGTTTGTTGTCTTTGAACCCGGAACTCATGTTTGAGTTCCGTTGATCTTGAATGCCAGTTGTAACAAGCTCGATCCAAAACCTGTAACCACTATCAAATGAAATCTTAAACAGTTGCACCTATTTTTAGTCTAAATTTCAGTTTCAGTTTCGATTTCATGTTTCCTTCTTTTTTATTCCAAACTCAGGTCATGAGATTACGCATCATGACCTGTTTCAATCCGATTCGCTGAGTGATAGAGAGACTGAATTCATGACCTGCCATAATCGGCAACCAGAGGATGCAAATTATGTTCAATATGGTTACCCAAATCGTGGAGTGAACTATCAAAACGGAAAAGGTAACTACAATTATGGTGATCAACATAACGGTTAGCAAAGGAATTATACCAAAGGAAGAAGGCAAGCAAGATTTGAAAGACTTGATGAAAACATTCATTCACACTCAAAATGCAAAGAACGAAGCAATGGTTAACTAAATGAAAGTGATGAATGAACACATTGAGTAAGGTCAAAGAAACCAACAAGATGCAATGCAAGACTTGGAAAGGAGATTCGATAGAATGAATGAGCGGTTCTCAAATAGGGCACCGGATCAATTACCAAGCAACAGTCAACACAATCCGAGACCTCAAAACAACAAAAACAATTCAAACAATCAAGGCTCGAAGTATCAACCACCTGGAATGAGGGAAGAGTATGTGAACGCAATTATCACACCTTCACGAACTAAGTATGGAGGAAATTAAGATGGGAACGAAGACGAAGAAATTACAGAAAGTTCTGCAGGTATTGGGGCCGCTGTACACATCAATGCGACGTAGTGAAGTAGAAAAACATCCCATTGCGCCGTAGTCACAACCATTGCGACGTAGTGGAGGTCGAGAAGGAAATTTTGAGTTTGACAATACAACATATGCGACTCATTCAAATCCAATGCGCCGCAATGGAGCCCTAGACCACGAAAAAGGTGTTGAAAATAAGTCGGAGATAGAATATGAAGAGGAGGAAGGACTGAGGGTTCAAACTGTAGAAGTGGCATCGAAATCAGCTGAAATTCCACCAATCAAAGCTTACAAACAGAGAATTCCATATCCTCAACGATTGAGGAAGGAGAAAATGAAGGAACAATAAGGTAAATTTTATGATATGATAAAATCGGTTCATATTAACTTTCCTTTGGTTGATTTGATTGCAGGGATGCATGTTCATCAAGGAACTCGTGACGGAAAAGGGGAATTCAACGGAAGCTCAAGTCGCTTTCTTGAATGCGGAGTGTCGGCGTTGGTAAAGAACGCACTTCCACCGAAGTTGGAAGATTTAGGAAGTTTTCTCATTACTTGTTCTTATAGCAAAACATATATATGCAATGCGACGGAGAATTTAGGAGCTAGTATTAATAGAATGCCTAATTCTTTATATGGTAAATTGGCCTTGGGGGTTTTACACCCAACACGTACGCCATTTGACTAGCTGATTGTTCTTTTCAATATCCTTTAAGAATTGCTGAAAATATGTTAGTACAAGTAGGAAAGTTTACATTTGTAGTTGATTTTGTTATTTTAGACATGGAAGAGGATATCAAGGTTCCTTTAATTTAAGATTTACCATTTTTGAACACAGCGGATGCTATTATCGGCGTGAAAGAGAAGGAACTTTCATTAGGGGTTGGGGATGAAAGGGTGACATTTTCTTTAGATAGAACAAAGAAACATGCTTACTCCATGATGAAACTTGTTTTGAAATTGAAGTTGTTGATGATATGTTTGACTTAAATGTGCAGGAAAACCTTGAGATTGAAGATGAAAGTTTGGAGGAAGTGAGTGACGAAAGATTGATGGCATGTGAGGAACCAATTAAGGAGTTGTCTAATAAGGGGAAAAATGAAGACCTGGAGTTAGAGTTATTTGAAAGTATTTTGGAGAAGGAGCTTGAATAGTTTGAAAAGACCTTCAAAAACATGAAGAATGAGAAATGCGATCCGGATGTGGATTTTATGGAGATTGAGTATTTGATAGCTCATCCGGGTGCGACATTGATGGAGGATAATACTCCACTTGAGATCGAGTTTAAGGGTTCAAAATTTTAAGGTATATCCGATAATCTCGATGATTCATTTTCAGTTCTAATAAGTAGAGAAAGGGATAAGCTTTAGCAGGAAACAAAGGATGTTGAACGTGATAAATCATGGAGTGAACTTAAGGAGGATTATTTCGGGATTTATGCATATGATGTAGGATTTAAGTTCATAATCATGAAAGATCACGATTTGCTACTTTCTAAGGAGCGAGAGTGGCATGATGCTTGGGTAAAGCATAATAAAGTCATTGGTGTTGGGGAAGATTCGTTACTTTTTTATGATCGTTACGGACATGCGTTAAGGGAAAGATTCTTAGACTTTGGAGAACACATAGGGAAGAAAGGCGAGAGAAATCTCGACCTTTACATTTAAACATAAGTTGTGGAACGACGAAGCAAGCTAACGACTCGGTTAAAAACAAGCACTTATCGGAAGGCAACCCGGGTTTATTTTTATTTTTCATAGTTTAAATATTCATTTTTCACTTTTTTTTACTTATTATTTATAGTTTAGGATGTTTTAACATTTTATGTTGAGTTGTAGTTTATTAAAAACAGAGAAAAACCGAAAAAGAGAAAAACCGAAAATACAAAAAAAAAATGTGCAGGTACTGCGCCGCAGTGAATATTGAATGCGACGCAATGGAGGTGAGTCAAAAACGAAAATTGCCTACGGTATACCGAATGAAACGCAGTCCCTTACCACTGCGTCGTAGTGCTTGCTGTATCCAGGTTATATCATTTTGTCTCATGAAATTTCCGTTAAATTTTTGTTATTTCTTAGTTTTTACACATTAGGGACAATATGTTAGTTAAGTATTCGGGGAAGGGGGGGGGGGGGGTGATTCGGGAAAATCCGTAGTTATTTTTAGGACCCTTAGTTTCCATCATGTTTGATCTGTAAAGTTTTGTACACTTTTGGGAAATAAAATAAATATTAAAAAATATTTGACGTCGTTGTTAGAAAATTGAAACTTTTTGCATAACCTAGCACATTTATACCTCATTCGAAAATAGTGAGATTTTGAACCTTGAAAGCATTCATCTTCAATGCTACTTTTTCGTTTGTATGAGTGTGCAGATGGTTAATGACTTTAGAACTCTACATAGTTATACACTTCGAGACCATATATGAGCATTACATTTTGGTAACTTCTTATAATTTGGTACAATGGTAGGGGCAATTAGGATTAAACCATTGACTTGGCATTGTTGTTTCTTGAATAAATTTTTCTAGTTTAATCACATTGATTAAGTAATCCACTTTACCCTTTGTAATACTTATTTTTAGTTTTAGATACCCTAGTAAAACATTTTACGCCAAACTTTTTCGTTTCATTAAACTCCACTATATATTTTGTACATTAGCTTTTTCGATTCATTATTATAATAATCCGAACATAGTTTTTGATTGCTATTTGTTGTATATTATGAAGATTGAAGTTTTATATGTTTTATGGCATTTAAACTATCGAATATCGAAGCCATTTGTATTAATTGTATCTTGAGGAAATATAGAAAATTGAAAAACATTACTTAGTAAAAAAAAAACGAAAAATCAGAAAAGTGAGGAAAAAAAGTGTCGTAGAAGTTAAAGAAAAGTAATTTAGTGTATTTTGAGTCGTATTGAAGAAATAGTATTAATTAATATGTAAAGTTCGAGAAGATTAAAGAAATAAGTAGCAATTCGGTTCGTTGACGTTTTAGGAGTTCAGATTTATTCTAAATTAGATGTATACTACGTTAATTTTTGTATACTTGTTACTTATTTACCCATTTCACTCCATTATATGTTTCACATGCCTTTACCAGTTAACATTATAACCCAATAAAAGTCTTCGTGTAACTTTATCAAGCCTATGATTGAAAACTCACCATGACTGAGCAATTGAACGGATTTACTGAAATATAGACACCTTTAGATTAGCGTTGAGAGATTGTGTTATTTACTCCCCAAATTTCTTGAGGTGCTTGGTTATGCTTTTTGAATAATGGTTTGATAATTAATTTGAAACATGGTTTTTTCTTGAGGCCAAGCAAACGGTAAGTATGGTGGGGATTTAATATCGCATATTTACATCAATATTTATATGTGATACTCGGTCATTTTCGTATTAGAATCATGATGGATAGGATAGGTTTTAAATTTAATCGTGTGAAAGTGTTTTATTCAAGTGACAGGTTTTAATATGATCGGAAAGTGGTTATTTGAACAAGGAAATGTGAGTAAAGAGCCAAAAGAACGAGAAGTTGGAAACTGGCCAGGTACTGCGGCGCAGTGAAGTGCTATGTGACGCACTCAATACAGTCAACGAGCAAGAATGTTCGAGAAGTCAAGCAATGTGGCGCAGTGATTCATGGATGCGACGAAACTAGATTCGAATTCAACTACAATTTGGAATATTTGAGGATTGCGGCGCAGTGGTACTTAATACGACGCAACGAAGACTTTTTGGGTTCCAGATTTTGGCCTATAAATAGAAGAGAAACAACCCAAATTAAATATGTTTTTAGAGGTCGATCTTATGGTTCCATACACGAATTTTAAGCAGCAAGAAGAGCAAGGAAGGCAAATTTGAAGATTCATTTTCATACCAATCCATTCTAGCAATCTTTTTGCTTAACTATTACAATTTGGTACTATGGTTTTCTTTATTAATATGTCGTTCTCTATTTAGTTATGAGTAGCTAAACACATAACATTCGTTTGGATTAATAATCTACTAGAATGTTTTAGCTTTTGTGTTGAATGTTTTAGTTGTTTTAATGTTTTCATCTTAAATATTGTTTAATTTCTTATATTCACTTGATTAATTGATATTTCAGGTATTCGAGAGGAATCTAGAATTAGGTTAAAAAATTGAATGAAATAATCAATCGGTCTATAATTGATTTAGAATTACTAATATTCGAGAGGAATTAGTAATAGAAACTTGAATAATTAGATTAAAACGAGATGGCTACTTAATAATTACAAGAAATTAGATTTGAAAACTAGTTAACTTGTTCGAAAGAAAGCTTTATAAGATTAAATCATTAACATCGACTTATTTCTTAAAGCTTAGTTATTTAGGGAAAATAATGTATTCGAGGTACTGTTTTAGGTAATTCAAGTTAATTAGGTATTCGAGAGGAACTTAGTTATAATTAAGAAGTAAAATAACATTCAACTGCTAAAGTGAAATCAAACTGTTAACTACCCAAACAAGTGTATTTTTCTTAAATTGATAAACAAACAAACTTTTTAAACGAAAAATATGTTAAATCACTTCTTTCAAATTAGTTAAGCAACGTGACAACTCGGTTACAAACACCCAAATTAATAGTTTTATTAATTCTTAATTTAAACTAAACTAAGTCCCTGCAAACGAATCTGACTTACATGAAGTATATTATACGCGATTAGGTTCACTGCCTAATAGTGTGTAGTCGAGTATTAACGTGTTCCGAGTTTTAAAATTAAACTAGATTTACACATCATGGCACGAAAACTTTTGTCAATTTAGTGATTATCTTTGAAATTTGTTGTGTCACAAGAGTATTTTGGTTATTTTCTCTTTGTTTTCACTTTATGTTTTTAATCTTTAGTTTTAGCTACTTTGTTAACACATTTATAAAATAAAAGCTTCGGTATCTAGTTTTAAAAATTAGCCTAAACTTACACCGTTCACTACATACTTATTGTTACAATATTTACTAAACCTAAACGTAACAATAAATTGATAATAAATAGAATGACAACTAACATAAAGCAAACTTTACATGCTTTACCTCTAAACTCTCTTAAATTCTCTATATGAGTATCTAGATGACTTGTAGGAGAAATATTTTCACTTCATTAGAAACATAAATATTCAAAACAAGTAAACCAAACACCAAAAAGAAACTTATCGGGAACTGATATAGACACAACGAAAATTGTTCATTCACAACTTATGTGTTTTTAAGGATTAAAAAACTAAATTCTCACCTCAACCAGGGAGATTAGCTGTTTCATTTCCTTAAACTCGGGATCATAAGCTTCAATTTCATCGGCCAGAATGTAACCTTGGAAGTATCTGAAGTTCGACGTGTTTGTGAATGACGGAGATAACAAAGCCAAATCTTAATTTTAAGGCGAGTAACCATAAATTTACTAGATGGCCCAATTTAAACCGTTATCTTCGTCGTTCACATACACGTCAATCTTCAAAAAATACTTCTATTAACACGAGTCGAATAATCACTCCAATGAGGCTGGAATCTAGTTATAGATAAGAATGTTGTACTGGGTGTTGTGTACTTGGTACTACACTTGCGATATGTACTAGCTAAGTATTGGTACTACACAAGACTAAAGTGGATTCATCACAAGTCAACAAAAGAATTTGCTTATCTGTATAATTTATTTATATCAAAAGGATCATGACCTCATGGGTTCATTTTGTTTGCTTTATCAAATTGATAGTATTATTTTTCTATGATTGTGGACGTTGATTATGTAACAAGTTAAAACAAATTATGTGATAGTGCTACATCATTTCTATTTTAATCTTGTGTTTGCTAAATATATGTTGTATACCCATATCTTATCTTTATGACAATATGAATAAATAAAAAAAAGCACGAAATTTAATGATTGATGTCAAACACAGTGTTGAGATTGTGACCGACATGATGATTGGTCTAGAGAGGTGGATGGGTCTCGTGGATGGGTCAAACTAATTTCTCTTTTTTTTTCGTATTTAACATATGTTTTGGATTATAACTTAGTCATAATAGTTTAACTCAATAATACTACTTCTAGTTATGGATATAAACTTATGAAGTTACTACGGAAGAATAAGTTTAATACGGCTGTTCAACTAAGTTACTACGGACATCATTATTATTATTACTACGGAAGAATCAAGTTACTGCGGACAGACTAGAAGTTACTACGCAAGACCATCTTGCCGTGCAAGAATAATCTAATAGATAGAGTTAGAATTAGATTATGTTTTCTTTTGTAATTAGATAACGTTTCCTTTTCTAGATAACGATGTAGAATCCTAGTTTATCTAGGCTAGCCTCAAGGTCTATAAATACATAGATCCTTGTAAGATAGAAAACACGTTGTATTGATATCTTGATTAATACAATTGAGGCTTAACATTCGACAATATTATTGTTCGTTCTTATTCATATTCTTACGATAATCATTGTTCTACAACTTGTAAATATTAAAGTGTTCATCCGATGTCGAACTTCTTTAATAGATCAAGATCTTAACGAAGGCAAACTATAAGTTATATTAACTTATTCGATCCTGACAAGTGGTACCAGAGCACAGGAGGTGCTTTAGATCCATTGATCAACGAGTTGGTAATCCTCATAAGCAAGAATCAAAATAAACATCATGGCTGATGTTGCAATCAACAAAGTTCATGTTCTGAATAGCAACGAATTCGACTTATGGAAACTACGAATCAAGCAACACATCCTACTATCCGACTATACAGTTTGGGATGTTATCGTCAATGGTAACAAGCATGCTACCAATCAAGGAGCTGATGGACAACCCATAATCCTTACTCGTCCAACATTGACTGACCTGGAAAGAAGAGAAAAACAAACAGAGATCAAGGCTCTCAGTATTCTTTTAATTTCCATCCCCAACGAGTACCAATCACAATTCGAAGAATTCAAGATGCCAAATCTCTATGGGAAGCATTGGAGAAAAGATTCAGCGGAACAAAGAATACCAAGAAGAACAAGAAAGCTCTTCTTAAACAGGAATACGAAAATTTCAATGACTTGAAGGACGAACGAATGACTCAGACGTTTGATCGATACAAAAAGCTCACAGGAGAGATGATCAGCTCAGGAATTAAGTATGAGAAAGATGACATCAACCGAAAGTTCATAAGAGCTCTAGGTAAGGAATGGAAAATCTATACGGTTTCCTATAGACAAGGAGACACACTGGAAACATTGGAGTTAGACGATCGTTACAACGACCTACGAGTCTTTGAGTCAGAGGTGGAAGCAGACAAACCTAACAGTAGCAGCCACATTATTAACAATGTTAATACTGCCCTTGTCACTACCTTTGGAGGAACAAAACATGAAAGTGGAGAAGAGATATATTTCGAAGCATTCATCTCACAAAGCTCAAATCTCACTAGTGATGACGTGAAGCAGATACATCAAGATGACTGGGAAGAGATGGACCTAAAGTGGCAATCTGCCATGTTAGCTCTTCGTGCAAGAAGATTTGTAAATCGAACCGGAAGAAGGTTCAATCCAAGGAACAATGAACACATTGCCTTTGATAAAAGCAAGGTGAAGTGCTACGAATGCAATGAAGAGCAAAGAATCATTTCACGAGTTATACCAAAAGTCAACGGTTCAAGTCATTTAAATTGAAATAAAAAAAAAGGTAACCATGTTCGAAAGATACAACCAAGATCCGTAAGTATAAAACGAAAAATACATAATAAAGTATTTTAGTAAAAATTCCCAAGTATCAAAGGTCTTTTCCCGAATTACTCTTCACATAACTAGCTTGACCCGCCTGAGCAATGCACTTCCTGTCTTACTCTTAGTTTCCTGAAACATGAGATAAAGTGTCAACTACAAAAAGTAGTGAGTGAGTTACAGTTTAGGTTTAGCGGCAGAAGTTTCGGTTAAGTATATAAACCAAAGTTTCATAAGAGAAAGTTAGCGTAAAGTCGTCTTATAAAAGTAAAAGTTTCCAAAAAGGAGGTTAGCGGTGAAAAGGCGCTTAAAATTTATATACTTTTAAAGTTCAAGTAACGAGCGAATAAATGCCCAAAAATTTGTACAGTCCGAGTAGAACAATGTTTAGTAAAATCATAGTTGTGGAAATCAATTGCTAAAAGAGTTGAGAAAATCAGTTGCTAAAAGTATTGCGGTACCAGTCGCTAAAGTGTTGCGGAGTCAGTCGCAAAGGTATTGCGGGGATCAGTCGCAAAAGGGGTGCGGGGATCAGTCGCAAGAGTACTGCGGAGCCAATCGCAAAGGTGTCGCGGAGCCAGTCGCTAAGTGTTGCGGAACCAGTCGCTAAGTGTTGCGGAACCAGTCGCAAAGTGTTGTGGAACCTGTCGCAAAGTTTTGCGGGGATCAGTCGCAAAAAGGGGTGCGGGGATCAGTCGCAAGAGTACTGCGGAGCCAATCGCAAGGGTGTCGCGGAGCCAATCGCAAAGTTCCAAGTCAAAATAGTTCCTAAAGTTTTAAGTCAAAATGGTTCATAAAGTTCCAAGCCAAAATAGTTCATAAAGTTCTAAGTCAAAATGGTTCATAAAGTTCCAAGCCAAAATAGTTCATAAAGTTCTAAGTCAAAATGGTTCATGAAGTTCCAAGCCAAAATAGTTCATAAAGTTCTAAGTCAAAATGGTTCATAAAGTTCGCAAAAGTTTCCATAAGCAATTAGTTCGTAAAGTCAAAGTTCATAAGGCAGATTTCACATAATGAATATAGTTCGAAAGCAGTTTAGATCTCATGTTTCCCCCAAAAGAGTATTTAAAATACAAGAGCAGAGAGGGGTGTAACTCACAGGTTGTAAAGATAAGAACTTGGAAAAATGGTCGGAAATGAGAACCGGGAATCACCGAACGCCTAAGGATACCAAGATTTGTTCAAGTGTTATTATTATATTAAGTTATTATACCTAATATATAATAAATGAAATTTGTGTTATATTATGTAGTATAAGTAAATTTTTAGTCAAACTTTAAGTGTCAAGGTCCATTTTGTCCAATATAATCCGAAACGATTAACGTTTTGTTTTAGTCAAAAAGTCCAAAGTTGATGTTATTGTTATTACGTTGAATATGTTTTGTTTGCCCAAGTGTTTTATATTTTCTAACAAAATTTGGGCAGCGCTTCCGCGCCCAAATTCTATGTCCAAAAATATCAACCACTTTCCCGCGTACAAAACACATATATATACATAATGTTTTCAAACATGTTCATTTTAGCCAACTAATCCCAATACAAGTCACCAATATGTTCATTTTTACAAAACTCAGTCCCAAATGTCAAGTCTCAAAAGTCAGAATGCGTAACCAAGTTTTAAACGGCCAAAACAACGATTTTCGGGAAGGACAGCGGGCCGGTGCTGCGCACCTGCACACAGGTGTTGCGCACCTACCCTGCTGTTCTTCCCCATTTTTGAGTTTTTCTTGCAAAATCGTTTATGTAAGTGATAGATCTCGACATGCAATCGGTATAAACCTTATTAATCATCATTATATTAGTTTATAAGTAACTTTTATCCATAAAAACAAAGATCAAAGCACCATTTATTAAAATCCCGTTTTTGTATAAAAATGGTTATAAAACTTCATCAAAACTTGTTTTTATAGCTTAGATCATACATGCAATGAGTTATAATAGTAATATAAGTAAAAAGGAAGAGTTTCTACCGAATGAAAGTGTTTAGATGATGATCTAGGCGGATTTTGAGCTCCAAAAGTGTAGAAAACGTTTTGTAATCGAATTAGCTTTGAACCCCTTGCTTTCCCTAGTTGTTAGAACGATTTTAGGGTGGATTTTAGTGGGTTTATGTGGCTGTGTTTTCTGGAAAAGATGAAGCTCTATAGAGAAAATGGAGATGAAAGAGGGAGTGTGTGTGTGTGTGTATGTGTGTTTTTGTGTGTGTTTGTGATTTTTATTAAATGAAAATGAAAAGAAAATAGGTAGAGTAATAAAGGGGTGTTTGTGACTGCTATGTCCAGTAATTGAGAGGTAAAAGTCGAGTTTGATTGGTGGTTTATGTTTATAAAAACGAGACAACAACAAAATACAAAATTTGAAATCTGGTAGCCGGTGCTGCGCACCGGCCAGTTTTTCAGTATTTTTCGGATTTTTCGTTTTTACGTTTTTACTTCGTTGGACCTTTTTGTTAATTGAAAGTTCTTAATTATGATTCGTTATGAACTTAGGAAAGTTCCTCAGGTGTTTTCTTGGTATTAGGACTTATATAAATTGATTTCGGGTGTGATTCCGACACTGTCGCGTTTCCGGTTATTGATCAGTTAAAGGTAACGGTAGACAATAAGAGAGACATAGAGTATATATATTGCACCTAGAATTTGACGGTTGTCACAAGAAAGCATGCATTGAAAATCAATACGTGTTTATTCCCTTTCCTTTTGATACCTTCGGTTTCCTTGCAACTGAGGCGTTTGAGCTACTCAGTCGAGTTCAATGGGTTATGCATAGCAATGTTATGACACCTAGATCAACAGATGTACTTTTTAAACGTATCGGCTTTGCAATCCAGAAAGGGTTAGCGGCGCATCTTGTTGCCCGCTTGCCTTCTGATTGTTTTGATCTGGAAAAAAAATAAAAGTCTTTTGTTAAATTGTTTAAATAAATCTTGTTTTTCATAAAATCTTCAGATATCCATAGGAAATATATTTTCTTTACAATACAGAAAACCAATATTTACTAATAATTGAAACCTTCGAGCCAGAAGGACAATGAAGTGTTCGATTTCGCCATTTCCAAATCACCTAGATCAAAATAAGAGACACCCCGTGAAAAGTTTTAAAAACATAGTTGTTTCCCGATGGACCAAACAAGATAGATATGACGTCTTTGAGTGAAGTATTCGATGGAATACTAAAGTTCCACCATCCACCAAAACATAGTTGTTTCCCAGAAGGACAATGCAGTGTTCGATTTCGCCATTTCCAAATCACTCAGATCAAAATAAGAGACACCCCGTGAAAAGCTTTTAAAACATAGTTGTTTCCCGATGGACCAAACAAGAGAGATATGACGTCTTTGATTGAAGTATTCGATGGAATACCAAAGTTCCACCATCCACCAAATTTCAACCATAAATGTTTGACGGAATTACATGTAAAGAAAGAATGATCGAATAAGTTTTGGATGACATAAAAGAGAATTAACAGGAACACGACGTTCAAATAAGTTATAGATGGTAGGATGACAATCTCAAAAATCCCTCCAAACATATATACAAACCATTTTGGGAATCTAATTATTCCAATCAGTAGGAATTATTTGGCTAAACGCTTAAATTTCAAACTAACCACGCTTTAAACTAACCACACTTTAAACAATATTTTCCTTCAAGACATTCAGTTCAGCTTGTTCCCTTAAGCCCACTGGACAAGATATGCCTTTGAATTTTGTTATGAAGGATAATCAACATGGTGACCGATAGTGGAACATAAGATGATAACAATATAATGATAGAGCAACATGAACCATAACATCAACTAATTTTATAAAAATTTAGATTATAGGTAATCAAGTATTTGAAAATTCACTTCATCAATATAACGCTTAAAGTTAGTAAAATAATGGTTATATGACTGGATATTTAATATCAATTGATTTGCATTGTTGATATCACATATTTTAGATATATTTTTGTATACGATGTTGGTTCATTTTGTATTTAATTTATGAAGGATTAGAAAACTTTAGACACTTTTGGTGTGAAAAGTGGTTTGCAGGTTAAAGCTAAAAATTTTGAACAAAAATGGTAAAAAAGAAGCGTGAACTTAAAGAAAATAAAAGATTAAGCATAGTTAACTAGTCAATGAGTAAAGAATGACTTATTTAAATGATGTTATGATTTAGCATACGCTGCAACTATAGGTGTAACAAAACCGGTTTTTATCGGTTTTCGGTTAAAAAAACTAGTTAAAAAAAAAACCGGTTTTGAAACGGTTTTTTCGGTTAAAAATATTCGAAATCGGTTTTGAAACGGTTTTTTAATCGGTTTTTTTTTTTGGTTTTTTTCGGATTCTAAATAATACAAACATAAGTTTTATAAAATAATACAATTACAACTAAAAATATTACAAACATAAGTTTAAATAATACAATTACAATTTACAACTAAAAATAATACAAAGATAAGTTTTATAAAATAATACAAACGTAAGTTTAAATAATACAATTACAACTAAAAATATAAAAGACAAACATAGGTTTTATTACAATTTTGATACAATCGATCGTGTATTAAGTATATCGAGCTTCGGTATTGCCATCACCCGAATACACTTAACTACTTGTCGTTTACTACTACAACATCTTCTTCATCTTCCTCCTCTACCTCAAAATCTTCAAATTCACCTTCGTCTAGTTCGGTTTCGGTAGTTGTAGGTGAAATCCCCATTTCGAGTTCTTCTAGTTCGATACCTTCTTCAACGTCTTCTAATAATGGGCCTTCCAATGTTGTTACATTTTGTATCCTTTCGACTCCGTCCAAGTAATTTTTCAAGCTTACACAAACTTCCACGGCTTGAGGGGTTAGTCTTGACCTTCTTTCCGATATTATTCTACCGCTAACGGAAAAGGCCGATTCGGAAGCTACCGTCGTAGCTTGGACGGCTACTAAATCCCGAGCCATAGCGGCTAAAATGGGAAATTGAATTTCTCTTTCTTCCCACCAAGCCAAAATGTCAAAACTAACAAATCCATCAATACCGAGAGTGGTAAAGAAATTTGAACCCTTATATTGTCCCAATTCGCTTGTTGGAGCGGATGTTCTTTGACGTTTTATAGAGTCTTGGAGTAAAACATTATAAAGGTTTATATTTAAGTTTTGACTACTAGTTTGACTCGAAGATGATCCCGCTCCCTCCCACATTGTGTTAACAATTGGAACACTATGTTGATTATATTTCTCACAATATATAGCAAATAAGGCATCAAAATTATCTTCAAATCTTTTTTGTTCTTCTTCAATAAATTTCGGGTTTGGGTCAAAGTGTAAGCCTAAATTTTCCAAAATTTATTTTATTAAACTTTGTACCCCGCCAACATTTAAACAAGGATTTAGTGCGGCGGAACAAGTAAAAACCAATGGCAAGAATTTAGAATATTTTAGAAACTTCTTTTTTATAACTCTAACCACTTTTCTAAACATTGGATATTCGGACATTTCAAAATCTTTTAATTTTTCGGTCATAATAAAAATTTGGTTTAGAACTAAAGAGCTAGTTGGGTAATATACACCCGATAATATAGTCGTAGCATCTTTATAAACTAATAAAAACGAAGTTATTTCTTTTAGTTGATCCCATTCATATTCGTAAATAGCTACGGACTTATTTTTTGCAACTAAAAGGTCATTGAAAGCATCTAAAGTCACGTTGTCGTAATATATTTTCAAACATAATATGGGTAGAATTCCACCTAGTATTATTATCATAGCAAGGTCCTAGGGGAATTTCACCACATTGTTTTCGAAAACGTTTATAATTAGCTTGTCGTTCGTTACTCGAACTATATATAGTTACTAATAATTTTCTAAATTTTTGACGTAAACCATCACATATTAATAATGCACTTTGCACGGACAAATTTATTATATGAGCAACACAACGAGAATGAAAAAAAGCGCCATCTAAAATTGGTTTTATACGTAATTTTAGAAAATTCATCGCTTTAGTATTATTTGACGCATTATCTAGTGAAATTGTAAAAACTTTATCGTCTAAACTACATTCAACTAGTGTGTCATGTAATATTTTTCTCAAATTATTTCCCGTGTGTGGATAACCAAACAATTTAAAAGCAATTGTACGTTTCATCAATAACCAAGATTTAAGATCTTGGTCATCATAAAACCAATGGGCCGGTACGGCTAAATATGAATTTGCCGTACCATGTGGTGCGGTCCAAACATCACAAGTAATATTTACCCCATGTTTATAGTTTCGAAAACCCTCAATTATTTCATTTTTAGATTTTTCCCAATATTTAAACGCATCATTTCTAAGGGTAGTACGACTTACTTGTTTGTATCGCGGTTGTAGCCTTTGTTTGATAATTTTCGTAAGTCGTTGGTTGTCGAAGTGGTTGAATGGAAGCCCCTCTTGAATGACAAACTTCGTAAATGCTTCTCGAACCGCATCATTATCGTATATAAATACGCTCCCATCCGCACCAAGTTCCGATTGTGAACCTTCTTGAACCGCTTTACAAGCCCCGTTTTTGTGAGTTTTTAGTGTTGAGTTTGAATTAGAGCCTAAAAACTTCCCACACTTCTTGCAACGTGCTCTTTCATTCCCGTCTTTCATGATGCACAAATCGAAAAAAGCCCAAACTTCCTTGTTACGAGTAGTTGGTATAATTTTCGCTATATCGTCGTTAGTGTAAACTTTGATGTTTCGAACATTGCTACTAGCGGAAGCTTGTTGTGATTGTGAGGATTCCATTTTTAAGAGAAGAATGAGAAAAAAAAATAGTAGAATTTTTGTGTTTTTAGAAGAAAAAAGTAGAATATATATAGTTTTTTTGTGAGTTTTTGGTGATTTTGTGAGTTTTTGATGATTTAGAGAGATGAAGAATTGAGATTTTGGTGTGTTTTGAACATAAACTAGTAGAGGTATATATAGGCAAGCAAAAAAACTCAAAAAACTAAAACAAAACTTGAAAAAAACGCTCTAACGGACCTCTAACGGGCTCTGACGGATTCTAACGGTCTCTGACGGACTCTGACGGTTTCTAACGGATTTTGTAACGGTAACTTGATAACCGGTTTTAACTGGTTTTCCATTTTAACCGGTAAAAACCGGTTTCCATTTCCATAATTAACTGATAAAAACCCGGTTTCCTCTCAAACTACAAATCGGTTATTTCGTAACCGGTTTCGGTTATTTCGTAACCGGTTTTCGTGATAACCGGTTTCGGTTTTGAAGTCGGGTTTGAAAAAAACCGGTTTTGACATTGCCACCTATAGCTGCAACAAGAAATATTCATGATATTATTTTGTTGGGCCTTGGTAACGTGGATACGAAAGAAAGAAAAAAGAAAGACAATTAGAGTACGATGGTGATATGGCCTTGGGCCATATGGACGACAAAGGAAAAAAGAAAACAATGGATACACAAGTTAATAGGAGGACAGCAAATGTGACCAAGAAACAAATAAAAAGAAAAAAGGCAGCGAAAAAGTGTTGATGGTGTGTGCGTTTGAGGTGCTTCGGCCAGAAATCAAAAAGAAGAAACGAGGGTCTAAATTTCTTGTGATTATATATCGAAATTAGACAATTGAGTGTTGAGTGGCACAACACTAAGAGCTCATTTGGTATTGATTGTTATTTTAAAATTTTGTTTCAGTATTAAAATGTTTTTTTTTTAATTGTGATTGTTGTGTTTTGATAATTATGAGTAGCTAAATATCCCTTGCATTTACTTTAATGATGTGATCAGATATGTAGATTGTTAGTTTATAAAGTAGATGTTTGAATTGGATTGTATGTTTAAACGTAGAACCTTATGTGATTAAGTTTTAGAATATTGTTAAATCATTTTATATAAAACGATAGTAAGACCACTCCCATCCGACGATGGCGACGCCGTTTCCCCCCCCCCCCCCCCCCCCCCCCCCCCCCCCCCCCCCTCCCAACAACGCCGTTTCCGGCTGGGGGGACGGCGTTCTCGCCGCGTTTCGGCGGTGGTGTTAGGCTACGAACGCGCGTTTGTGGCTTTTTTTTTTTTTTGTTTAATTAATAAAAAATCGATTAATAATAAAAAAAAAAAAAAAAAAAGTGACCGTTAAAGAAGCCAACGGCTAAATTTTAAAAAATTTAAATTTTTTATTTTTTATTTTTTTTTTCCCTATAAATACCCAACCAATAACACCATTTTACTCACACCAAACCATTTCTTTCTCTCTACAATTTACATTCTATCCACAAAACCCCCAAAGAAATGTCTCACTACAACGACTTTTCATCCGATCCCAATTCGCCTAACTCACCGGGTTTCTCAAATTACCAAAACCAACCTGGTGGTTTTACCTCACTACTCGCCGGAAACACCAACACACCACCTCAACCCCATCAATTAGCCATGAACGAGTGGCAACAATTCCAACAATTCCGACAACAACAACAATCGTTCTCTCAACCCCAATCATACCATCAACCCCAATCATTCATTCAACCTCAACCCCAATCATTCCATCAACCCCAACAACAAGCATTCTCTCAACCACAACAACCACAAGTAGCCGAACCTAGTCGTCCTCGTAAGAGAAAAGACAAGGGTAAGAAAGTAGCTGAACCTACGGATGAACCCGACACCACTCCGATGTCTAGGTCGGTTCAGTGGTCACAAGTCCAAGAGCGGCGCTTGGCGGAGAATTGGATTCATGCTTCGGAGGATCGTAAAAAAGGAACCGACTAAGATGGTCTAACTTTTTGGTTCGCCGTGATGGCTATTGTCACACCCCGCTAAAGCGGAAACACGGAATGTGAGAGCTGGAATATCATTACACGGTCGTAAGCAAACATAAACGATTCAAGTCATTTCAATTTAAAAATTAAATAGTTCAAGATTCAACATTTCAAAAAGTAACCAAGAAGTTCGCGATTTAACTTAAAGTACAAGTACAAGTTTTAAACAAATGTTCCCAAAAAAATATAAAGGTCTTTCCCAATAAGCGCCTCACGCGACCATATCGACCCTCCTTGCCATGCATTCCGAACGCTTACATTAGCTTCCTGAAACATAAGATAAAGTGTCAACTACATAACGTAGTGAGTGAGTTACAGTTTAAGGTTTTGAAATAGTTACCAAGAAAATAGAAGGTTACCAAATTAGAAAGTTACCAAAGATAGATAAGTTACCAAAAATAGAAAGTTACCAAAATTAGGAAGTTACCAAAGATAGATAAGTTACCAAAAATAGAAAGTGAATGGTAAAAGTTTATACGTACACAAGTAAGGTGAATAAATAAACTCGTATAGTATAATTGTAGCGGAAACCAGGCGCTAAAAATAGTGTTGTAGCGGAAACCAGGCGCTAAAAATAGTGTTGTAGCGGAAACCAGGCGCTAAAAATAGTGTTGAAGCGGAAACCAGGCGCTAAAAATAGTGTTGTAGCGGAAACCAGGCGCTAAAAATAGTGTTGAAGCGGAAACCAGGCGCTAAAATAATCCTATGCGTATGAGATATGTGTTTAACTAAATAAAGGTACCTTGTATCAATCACTTGGCATAATATAAGTAGTAAGTATACACTAAACCGATTGTATGGTCGAGAAACTAGCCCAAAAATAATTAATAGAGAGATCCAAAGAGTGTGGTAGTAATATGTACTTGGGACGCTAACCCTGAGTAAGGAGTGACCCCTCCTAAGTATCGATACCCATATGACTAACGGCTATTGCTAATAGTGTATAAGAGAGTGATCCAAAAGTGGGCAATTAAATAATGATACTAAAATTTACTGAGATCTTACGGGCTTATACATCCATCAAGGATTGGTTACTAACAAGCATCCTAGTTTAGTTAACCCGCTAAGGCAATAACACAATTACGCATGATAGTTTGTAAGTTTTAAAGTTTAGAACAAGTTTCATAGTTCCAAAGTTTAATAAAGTCAAAGTCAAAGTTTGATAAATTGTATTAAAACAAGTTTCAATAAGTAGCAAATAGTTCGCAAATAACATTTATAAGTTACAATCAGTGTTCTAAATAACCCGCCATGGCGCCGCCATGTCTCGCCATTTCTCAAGGCTTGGAGTACCCGCCATGGCGCTGCCATGTCTCGCCGTTTCTCAAGGCTTGGAGTAGCCGACACGAAATGATGGATAACTTCTTTGTAAAGCTTGGTTACTATATTTTACATTAGTTGTATATTGATATATGAAATTATTAACTTTTTATAATTTATTGGTGTTGATATAACTTAATAATAGTAAAAATATATATAAAATGATATATAAAATTATAAAATATATTAATTTTTTGCCGCTTTTTCACGCCTTGAAAAACGCCATGTCTCGCCATTTTTGCAAAGCTTGAGGCTTGCTCATGCCGCCACGCCACGCCTTACGTTATCTATAACCTTGGTTACAATGCATGATCTTATGTTTCCCCCAAATAATGTTTAAAAGTATAAGAGTAAAACAAAGTGGGGTTGTAACTCACGGATTGCGAAGATGATGAATACGGAATATCGGTCGGAAAGGAGCCGGGAATCACTTCCGCTCACAAATCACCTAAAACACAATAATATATATAATGTAGTTCAAAATAGTCCAATGTAGGTCACCAAAGTTATTAGTTTTGTCCATCTCAGTCTAAAAATGATAGCGGTAAAAATCCAGAATATAACCATGATCTTAAAACGAGTTAAAACGACGATTTTCGGGGGAACAGCAGCTCGGTGCTGGCACCAGAGCACTGGTGCTGCGCACCAGCTGCTGTCCATTTCCCGTTTTGTGTTTTTCTTGCTAAAAACGTTTTGTGACTTATTGATTTCGACATGCAACCAGTAGATACTTTATAATATGATGTTTTCACAGTTTCTAAACAACTTTTAGTCACAAAATCATAGATCTAGGTGCTATTTAGACAAAAAAAATCGTTTTTATGTAAAAACGACATAATCTCTACAATATTCGTTTTTGTTGTTTAGATTGTACATGCAATTAGTAAATATCATTCAAAACATCATTTCAACAGTTTCTAAAACATTTTTATTCACAGATTCGTGGATTTAAAGAGTATTTCGATTTAAAAACGTTTTTGACCATAAAAGTCAAAGATTTGTATAAAACACATTTTCAACTGTTTGATCTTTCATGCAACTGATTATTTATGTAAAAATAGTGAAAAGAAAGAAATCTACCGAAGGAAAAACTTGGATGATGAGTTTTGGTCGGATTTGATCTTCAAAAACTTTTGCAACCGTGGTCCTTTTTCGATATAAACAACACCCTTGGCTTTACTTGAAGTTTAGAGCGATTTGTATGGGTTAGAAATGGTTTTTAATGGTGGAATGTTACTGGTTTGCCTTGGGTTTTTAGAGAGAAATAGAGAGAAAATGGAGTGTGTGTGTTTTAGTGTGTGTTTTTGATTTAAGTAAATGAAAAATAAAAATAGAAAAGTGTAGGTAATAAAATCTGCCATTGGGACTGTTGTTGGCAGTAATGAGTGGCCAAAGGTCGTTTTTGATTGGTCAATTTGGGTGGTGGTGGTGTAAAACGAGAAAATGACTAAAAATGTAACATTTTTGAAAATTCTGGAGCTAGGTGCTGCGCACCCAGCAAGGGGTGCTGCGCACCGGGCTATTTTCCGGAATTCCTGATTTTTCGTTTTTACGTTATTGCTTCGTTGGACCTTTTTGTTAATTGAAAGTTCTTAATTATGGTTTGTTATGAACTTAGGAAAGTTCAATAGGTGATTTTCTTGGTATTAGGACTTATAATTTGATTCCGAGAGTTGTTCCGACATTGGTTCCGACAGAAATACGGATATAAAAGTTTGCGAACTAGAACAATATGAACACAAAAGAGTAACGAGAGATTCGAACCGAGAAAGTAACTGGAGGAATTACCTGAGTTTTGGACGGTTGTCACAGCTATTTTCAACAAAGGTTTGACGGAACCTTTTACAAAAAATTCGCTAAGTTCAAAATGGAGGGCCATGAGCAAAAGTGTAAAATTGTTCGCAGCATGTCATGACCGTGCCGAACGAGATCGAACGAGCGGCGAGGATGACAAAGCCGTCTACACAAATGCGTTACGCATGTTCGAAGCCGAAAATGCTCGCGCATTTCGTCATCACTCTGCTTTTGAAGTTTTGTATAAAGCGCCAAGGTTTGCTAATCCTGAACCCATTAACCCGATCAACCTCGAGGACGATGCAGAACCGGACTTCTTTGGCCATGATAAACTTCCACGACCTCAAGGAAGGCCACGACCATCTAAGAGCGCACGTTCCTCCTCCTCCTCCGATGTTACTTCAAAACGGGAGGACTTTAACGAAGACCTTGTCAAAGAAGTTCGCGAGCTTAAGGTCGCAAAAACAAAGGAGATCAACCTCAGAATACGTCATCGGAAAATGGAGTTTCTACTTATGCCAACCGATAATTTGCCGCCACGGGATCGGGCTCGTATCGAAAGGCAGAAGGACATATATCGCGCCTAATTGGATATCGAAGAAGGCGACGAAGACGAAGACGAAGACGAGGATTAGTTTTTTATGTATTGGTTTTTTTATTTATTTTTACGTATTTTTTTTTTATGTAATAGTTTTTTATTTATTTATTTCTATGTATTGTTTTTTTTTTAATATTAATCTAAGTTTATTTTATTAATAATGTTTTAAAAATAATATGAGAAAAAGAAAGAAAATGAAAAAAGAAAAGGTGGTGGGTCCCAGTTTTTGGTGTTATGGATGGGGGTGTTTAGTGGTGTTATGTTAAGTTGGTGTTATGGTGACGTGGCAACGAAAAATGGTGTTATTGGTGTTACGGATGGGAGTGGTCTAAGTGTGTTAAGTGACAGACACAACTTCATAGGTATTCGAGAGCATTTGTGAAGCTTATAAAACGTTTTATGAATATGATTAATCGGTCTATTTAATTTGAAGACAGAAATATTCGAAAGGAAATATTGTTAAGGGAATTATTAAATTTAATTGTGTCGTATGAGAAAATTGGACTAGGTAATTGAAAGACTATTCGAGAGACACTCTTATAAGATTAAATCATATAATCGGCTTAGGTGTTTAATGCTTAGTTGTCAAACGTAGAAGTTATACACGAGAGTGGTTATAATACATTAGATGACTAAAGTTTTAATGGAAAATGATAGTTCATGTTATTAATTAGCAATCGTAATATATGTGACCTAATCCAAGTGAAGGACCTTTTAATTATCTTATTTTAAAAAACAAAATTTTTCTTCATTCTTCCGAATCCACTGTGTTTAGTGATCTTTTTTAGTAGTTTAAGCAAAGTGACAATTCGATCATAAAACCCCCCAACTTACTGTTTTACAAATTCTTTATTTAACTTTAATATACAGTCCCTAAAAATGAACCTGACTTACCACGACTATACTACGCATGATTGGGTACACTGCCTAAGCGTGTGTAGTCGAGTATTAGGATATTTCTTGTAATAACAATTAAACTAGTTTTTACACATCAATTACCTTTCATTTTATATAGTTTTTTTTTTTTTTTTTTTTTTTTTTTTATAAAAGTAGTAATAATTAATTGGAGACACAAATTAAAATTAGTTTATATTTTATATTAATTAAGCAAATGATATATTAGTAATTTAAATTCTTTTTAACGCAAAATTTTAAAATATCCTATAATATATTAGTAATTTGACTAATTTACAAAACAACCCGTGTTGTTTGTATAATTACGAAATTCGTTCCTAATTTTAATTTTCTATTACATATATCATCCTTTATTCACTATTTTTTTTATGATTTTAGTCCCTCGTTTGTTAAAGTTAACAATTAGTATGTTACAATAACAAAATTACTATTTCTCTCCGTTTCGTCTTAGAATCATGTTAGATTTTATAGAATCCAAAGTTTTGTTTCATCATCTTCGTTGTATTTTCATCAAACGTAACCGTCGTTGTCCTCCATATCTAACGATTTTGGGGTTTTTTTTACCCTTATATTTTTTTATATAGTTATTATGGATTTTTGGATACTACTGAATCTTACAGGATTAGAAGATGTAACGTGAAATAAAGTTATGCATTTGTTGATAGTGTTTTATATTAATGAAAAAAATAGTAATTTTGTTATTTTAAGATAATAACGTTGAGTTTAACAAACGAGAGACTAAATTCGTAAGAAAAATAGTGAAATAAAGGACGATATTCGCAAAAAAGAAAAAGGTAAATTAAGGACGAACTTTGTAATTATATAAACCACATGGGTTGCTTTTAGTTCAAAAAAAAAAATCTAAACAAAAAAGTAAAAAAATACAACTTAACAACTTATAATGATCAAATAGAGAATATAATAGTTCGAATAAAACAGAAAGTAGAAGTTCTAGACAATTAACCCCTTTAAAATTGATTTAAACTTTTAACTATGGCAAAACGAAATTGTAAAAATACTAGAGTATGATTTATTTATATAATTCTAAATACAAATGAATAAGGCTAGACAAAACATGGTTTCTAAATTTATCTACTATTACCTTAATTATAATATAAACGCTACAATATTTTTGAAAAAAAAAACAAAAAAAAAAACAAGAAAAAAAAATAATAACTTATAAAAAAATGAGGTAGCCGTTTTTGGGCGAAGTCGGAACGGATTTCAACTTTCCTTAAGGTTTCGGAATTGGATCATTATCAAAAAGTTCAAAGTCTTCGTCACCATCACCGTCGAGGTTTACCAACTTTTCGACATCACTCGGTAACATGACCACGACTTTGGAATTAAGAAAAGTTGTTGTTTTCGTCAAAATTTCTCATGACTCTGATGTCGAAATGGTCGTCCAGTTTTTTCTTCATAAAATTGCAACTTCATTTGTAAACCGCCAAGCCATTTTCACCACTTCCAGGATCTCAATCGGATCAACTGTGACATGCTATGAAATTCTACATATTTTTTCTCAACGACATTAAATTATGGTTAGTTGGTGTTTTTGAACAAGTAAAAAACCCAATACCAAAAGAAATGACTTATTTGCCTATTTATGACAATGTCTTCGTCATCGATTTTCTTTTACAATTTTCTCCGACAAGAGTCGCTAGCCTCTTAGTGTTTCAGTTTGCGTTGTCGTGGTTGAAAGACTTTATGGTTGTTCTTGGAAGGCGTGTGGTTGGAGCGGTTGACGTTGGGTGAATTGTTGTTATTGTTTCTATTGCCAAAATTGAAACCTTAGGCATTTGGTCATTGCTTGCTGATGAGGAGCGGACTAGTAGTGACGTGAATCCAACGGGTTTGTATGTTGGAAATAGCGAAAGTACTCCTTTGGGATGTAGGATATTTGGTATTGAAACAGGATGACTAATATGATGAAAAAAAGTTTGCGTAATTATAAAAAGTCGTTTGATTGAGATATGTGATGTGTTTAGATGTTTTGAGTATAATGCATTGTGTTTAGAAAGAATTAGAAGTTTGTAGAATGTTTGTTGTTTGATAGTTTGGTTTCTATTGAATAAATTTAAAAGTTTATAAAGAAAATCGAGAAATACGAAAAACATATACAAAAAGTGTTATTCTTTTAAATTCAATATTTCTTTTATAATGGCCGAAAAGGGGAAACAAATAATGAGAGCAAAATAACCCAGCATCTTGTCACACCTACACCAAACCTAATCAACAGACTATAGAATCCTAACTCGTTGGATCATCCCGGAAACACAAGAGTTTCTCTAGACGTGAGAATTAAGCTTTCTAGAATAATATACTATACACACCGAGAGATTTAACTTGAAAAAAATGTGAAAACAAACAATATAGGATATGTTGTGAAACAATAAAGAAATAAAGAAATATACAGAAAAGAGAATGAAGAATTGTGTTTTATTCCGCTCGGGTATATTTATAGTTATAATATGGAGTATTCTATAAGAAACAAATCTACTAATTGTATACAAATATATTCTAAATATATGAACATTAGACCATAATTATTTATAAATGGATAGATAAAATGGTTCATATACATTTCAAACTCTATAAATATACATTATAATTGTTTATCGGGCCTTGAATGGTTCCGATTCAGTTAACCCAATTCCCATTGGTTCGTTCAAAAAATATCCAAGCCTCCATAAAAAACGAACAAAATTAGTTAAAAGAATATCTTCTTCGTGACCTCAAAAAACACACACCAATCATCGTACTCAACTTACGCGGATACCCGCTTCTGTCATCCTTACATTTGTCACAACCCTCTAACTTCCATAACAAATATGATCGATCACATTTTATAGTTATCAATCTTGCATAACTTTAATGTAATTAATCGAACACAAAAACATGGTTTTCGAAAACAAAGATGAACCAACATCTTCCTCAAACGGAATCCGACATGTTCTAAGAGAACACTCCCCACTCCTTGGAAACTCTGACTCGTTATCATCAACACCGAAAACATTTGCTAATGTTTTCATTGCCATTGTGGGTGCGGGTGTCCTTGGTCTCCCGTACACATTCATGCGCACCGGTTGGGTCACTGGATTCATCATGATATTCGTTGTAGCAGGCCTTGTTTACCGTGGCATGATGCTTTTAATTGAAACACGAAGAAAACTTGAATCACCGATTACGTCTTGTAGAATCAATTCTTTTGGTGATCTGGGGTACGCTGTTTGTGGTCCTTTTGGTCGGTTAGCCGTTGATTTAATGATTATTGCATCACAAGCCGGTTTTTGTGTCGGGTATTTAATTTTTATCGGTAACACATTAGTGAATCTTTTTAATTCTGACACTATTCAATCGAGTAATTACTTAAATGCAACGGGTTCAATTTTAGGAATGAAAGCGAAAACTTTCTATATATGGAGTTGCTTTCCATTTCAATTAGGACTAAATGCAATTCCAACATTAACACTTTTAGCCCCTTTGAGTATTTTCGCAGACATTATTGATGTTGGTGCAATGAGTGTAGTTATGGTTCAAGATGTTGTCGTTTTCATGAAAACCGCTACTAATGTGCATGCATTCGGGTCATTTCCTATGTTTTGTTACGGATTAGGAGTGGCTTTGTTTTCGTTTGAAGGGATTGGAATGGCATTACCATTGGAATCAGAAGCTCGAGATAAGAGGAAATTTGGTGGTGTATTGGGATGGGCAATGATGTCAATTGCAGCAATGTATGGTTTTTTCGGGGTATTAGGTTATTTTGCGTTTGGTGAAAACACAAGAGATATTATTACCGCTAATATGGGTAAAGGTGTTCTTAGTTGTATAGTGCAGTTAGGACTTTGTGTGAATTTGTTTTTTACGTTCCCGTTGATGATGCATCCTGTTTATGAAGTAATGGAAAGAAGGTATTGGGAAGGAAGGTACTGTTTGTGGATGAGATGGGTGGTCGTTATGGTGGTTAGTTTGGTGGCTCTCTTTGTACCGAATTTTACTGATTTTTTGTCATTAGTTGGAAGTAGTACTTGCTGTATCTTGGGTTTGGTGTTACCGGCTTTATTTCATTATATTACATTTAAGGATGATTTGAAAAGAGAGGAACTAATGTTGGATTTGGCGATGGTCGTTTTGGGTGTGATTCTTGGCGTTTTGGGTACGTGGTTTTCTTTGATAGAAATCCTGTTTTGAAGATGAAGAGTGTATGAATTATGATCATATCTAAGTATCAAATGATTGTGATAGTAAAGAGCCTTTTAATCAAACAAAGAGGATAGCTTGTTTTGGATTTGGTCTTTTATGGCTCGAATGTTGTTATACATTAGTGGTCTATGTTGATCGATTGGTTGCAGATGTGTGGATCGAAAATAAAAATTATATTGTTTTGGTAGTGAAGTGAACGATGCAATTTGCTTTCATATTTCTGGTGGAGGAGTTGAGGGTTTGTCACATTGTTATGTTGTTTCTAGTTTTTATCTCCGTTATATGTTTTTGTTACACATTATTTTTGTTAAGAGTCAAGATTTGTGCATGTCTATTAGACCACCAGCAATTATAATATCAAAACAAATATACTATAATCATATTAACATAACACTATATATATGTACATAGTTTGTAGTTAAACATCGAAATCTAAAACCCACTTATTTATCTTTTATCAAAAAATAAAAAGAAAAACCATATTTTTTGATGCCCGACCCGACCCGACCATGGGAGCACGAGCACGTAACACAGTAATAATACTCCCCACCGGGTGGGGCTCCTCTTGTCGTGTGATAAAATTATCAAAACAAAAAAAGAAAATAAAATAAAAAAGATGCTATCATATGTTAAATAAATATATTTTAGAATTTTACTAGTAACAACGATTTTTATTACGGTATATGAATCTGATTAGATAAGCAATGAAATCTTTAGTTACCAGCTTTCAATAATGGGTATCACGTGCTATGCTTTTGTTATTTATAGAAATTGTGCATCATGCTTTGTTACCCATTTATTTAAAGTCAAAGTTCATTTTTAATATTAACACAAAAACATAGATAAATATACAGAAAAAGAATATTAATACTAATATACAACCTTGTATAATCACTTTAAATCTTTTTCAAATTGATGATTTAAACACCAAACAACTCTTATACTTGATGGAAATGTATTCAACTTTTTAAAATTTAACTAGAGTAGTAGTCGAAGAAGAAACAATCTTTATGCAAATATGCGAAATCTGGTAGGTTTTAACATATGTTACAAATGTCTCCCAGAGAAACACATCTTCAAAGCTTAAAAAACCGCATGTGCATCGCGAATGTGTCACCTATTAACAACTACCTTGCAACTATAAAGATTTTTGAAATATATGAGCCTATTTTAGGGTTGGCGAGAACCCCCTGGAGATACCACACAAATATTAGGTATATGCTAACTCCGACATATCATATGAAGCAATACTTTGACGGCTACATTAAAGATGGATTTGAAGATAACAAAATAAAGATTTTCATCCTTGAGTACAAGAAACAACATTTAATGTTGATAAGTTGGTTAATCTCACAAAGAAGGTGAGAAATGGCTAACAAAAAACAAAGTTAGTACTATCGTTCGGGATGATGGTTGTTCAATGTCTAGATGTAGGAAACAATGAAGTTTATTACATAAATAGGTAAACTGTGGGGGTTCATTGAGATACAATGAAAAATACACTATTCTATATTCAGTTGGACTAATCGAATTCAAATATCATCGAATATATACATTAAAGTCAAGTCATGGATGAGGTTTTCACATTTAAACATTGAAAATAACATCTTTATGCTAAAGTCTACAATTTCTCTTATTCCTTAACCACTAAATTTTGAACCAAATATCATTGATTCACACCTCAACTGTCTACGGACCAACATGTACCAAGAACACAACATTTAGCAAAGAACGAGTAGGCGTGTAGTTTGTTACACGGTAAAGAAGAATATACAACGATTGAATGTCGTAATCTTAAAGTTAAAGAAACAATTGAAACTATACCTCATGCTTTTAGTGTATGAGTTGGTTTGAGATCCAAAATGGTACGGAAGACTCTATATCAAATTGGATATTGTACCTTTAGTTAATTTATATTTAATTTTCTTTTATCTTTTGTATGAATTTTTTTTTTTTTTTTTTGATAATTGAGGTCAAATGGTTGAATATGTAAACATGACTTGAAAAAGATATTCTACCAAACACTTACCGAGTAAACTATTTTAAGTGAAATTTGGAATTCATTCCTTATAGAGTTATTTATAGGTAGATGAAAAATAAACAATTTATTTATTTTTGTCAACAAAATAAAGCCAAACTCAAGCTCATCCACATATAATACTTGTGTCATTAAACAAATCACACATCATGTTTGGCTACACATAGATAAAGTCCAAGTCATTTTGTCTTCATATTTAATTATGACGACAAGTTTTTTATTATTTTGTTATGAGATCAATTTAACCTATCAAAGATATGTGTTTTGTTACGTTTTTAATAATTTTTTAGGTCATCATCCCATCATAATTATGCGATACAGAATTCAGTTCTTAACCACAACACATATGATGTAGTTAATGAACTTACTAGGAGTGTTCGCATTATATTACGGGTAACTTTTATCCACTTATAATTGTATATAAACTATTTTTAAAATTTAACTAATTTTAAATAGTATCGATTTTATGTGAGTTATACGTATATTTGTGTTTGTGTAATGTCACGTTATATTTTTTACTGAAAAATCGTACATAGATGATTTAATTTCATTCTGTTTAAATATTGTTGTTTGTATTGAGTTTTTTTTATTTGATTGCATTATAAATTCTTTATATTATTATACTTTATTATTCAATAAATTTTTGGTTGTAATATTAATCCAAAAGTTGTATTTACATGTATTTTATATCATATTTATCGATAAAGTCCTATTTATATATATTGTTACGTGCGTAAAAGTTATTAAATATATACTCCATATTCAATATAGATATAAATACCTAAATATTTTTCTTACTAAAAAATGATTACTTGGTTAACTATACTTTATATAAACAAGTTAAATACTATATATTAATGAAAAATATATATTTGTAATTTATCTTTTAATATATTCTATTATATGTTGTTACTTTTATCCCACATTAGTGATTGAGTAAAACGAAACTTTGTTTTTAAGACAAAGTTTGCAACAATGTTTAAAAAATTTGTTGGATAACTACGCATTAGTAATAATTATATAATAAAATATAGCACTTTGCACATTTACATCATTTCTTTTAAAAAGCTAATTATTTCGATTATTTTAATTAATTTGAAAACTAATCATTTGATTTATTGAACAATTATGAGATTTAATAATCATTATTATACATTAAACAATTTATTTAAGAGTTACAAATTACCAATAATAGCAACTTTTAAAAACTTAATTCTAAGAGTACTCTAAAATTAAAATATATCAAATTTACTTTATAGAGTAGTATAGATGTAGGAATAAATTAGAAATATATAATAACATATTAACATGATTATTTAGTACATTTGCATCATTTCTTATAAAAAGCTAATTATTTCGATTATTTTTATTAATTTGAAAACTAATCATGTAATTTATTAAACAATTATGATATTTAACAATCATTATTATGAATAAAACCATTTATTTGAGAGTTACAAATTATCTAAACTATATATAAAGAATTTGAAGTGTTTTTCTTAATGTTGAAAATTAAGAATGAAATGACTAAATTACCCTTTCATTTTCTTTTTATTACTAATTTGCCAACCCATCTTTCCATATCAACTATTTAACTTTCCAAAATATATTAATTCATACGTATTTGCTACATATATTTAAATACAATTTAATTCAAATTCAAATTTAAAATTATTTTCTATTTATTAATTTCGTGTCCAAACCGACATAACATAGTTTAATATAATTTTATCGTTTATAAACTTTTGTGCCCCGCTGCATCGGGCGGGTTTCCAGCTAGTCACTAATAGTAACTTCTAAAAACTTCATTTTAAGAGTATTTTAAAATTAGAATACATCAAATTTTGCTTTATAGAGTAGTATATGTCAGGTCTGATCAATCCTCAAAGCTAGAACACTCAATGTAAGGAATCAATAACATGTTTGTGAATAACAAGCTATTGATTAAACTAACTGAATTAGAACAAGGAATTCAACGATTGAAGATATTATGTTCAAAGCCTTAAATGGCGGGAAAGTTTGTTACAGAGATATTGATTCATAAACCCACACCTTCTTAACTCCTCTCACCACTATTTATATGCTAAGATAACTAACTATTACATTATAACCACCCTTATGTTTATTTAAAAACACTTCGGTTTAACTAATAAATAGAATATCATTTAACTTTAGTTCGGGTGAACTTGAACTTAACTCTGGTGAAGAGTTAGTTCACCCGACCTAAAGTCTTCCTGATATTACACTCTAAGATTTAGTTCGGGTGATGAACAATGTTCACCCGAACTAAATATCTAACACTGTACAATATGATTAAGATGTTATGAAGCTTCAACATCAATCCTATATGCTCCAACAATCTCCCCCTTGGATGATGCTTCCAAATCTTAATCTTGCTAGTATAAGCTCCATTCTCATCTTCCAAATAACCATCAGTCTCTACCTTCTGTCTCTTGAACCCCTTCCGATTTTATTAACCTCCCAAGCTAAAACCTCAAGAGCCATCTTTATTTCTTTATCATCAGATTGCAGTTTCTCAAGTGGATGATTGAAAATAGTAAGAATATCATCATTAGAGAGCTCTCTTAGATCAGCATTTTCATAGAGTCTTTCATCCTCTCCATCTTCTCTGCTCAGTACAATCTCATCATTCTCATAGTCAACCCACCATCTGAGTATCTTGGGCTTTTGATGCACAACTTTGACCTTTTTCATGTGAGGAATAAACATAGTCATTATTTTCCTTTTTGCTCTGAATTTCTTTCCAAAGTTGGCAAAATCTGTCTTAACACATTCATGGATGAACCTCTCATAATCATATCCATGTGCATATTGACAATGGTTCACCATCTTTAACTGACATAGTCTTCTGGCATCTTCCACATATATTTTCATGAGTTTCTTAGTTGTGTCAAAGGACGAGTCATTGTACCAGTTCTGCTTTTTCTCTTGATAACTATTGCACCAGTATAATGATCAAATCTCCCACCAACTATAGGTGGAAGAATACATCTCTTCATGTTCATCAGTTCTTCTCTTTCAACCCTCAACTCCTCTTGGGATACCTTCTTTATTCAAGATCCTGAAGCACTGCCCTCTCCTTGAACTGAAACATCAACAACATCAATAGGAAACTCGTATTGATCTAAATCACCTCCATCTGTTGCAGTCTCATCAATCCAATTAGAAAATTCTTCAATCATAGTTGTGACAGCAGGATCATCTACATAATAGTCTTCTGGCAGTGTAGATTTAGAAGATTGAGCAGGAACTGGATCTTCATGTTGAGTCTTTGTAAACCAAGACTCCTTCTCCTTGTACTCAGCAAAAGGATCATCTTCTTGCTTTACCTTAGTCTTTGACTGCACATCTTGACTCTGTTTCTCAACAAGAGATTTCAATGTAACATTCTGACTTGGATCAACAATTTTTGTAGAAGACCCCTCACTAGTTTGAATAGATAAGCAATTGGAGCTTCAATTTCTTCTGTTTTTTGACTTTCAATATTGACCTCCACATTCTCAGAAGCCCTTATAGTTTTTCTTTTGATCACCTCTTCCTCTATCTTCTTTTCTCTCTTTGATTTCAGTTCATTAACCATGACTTTAGTCTGAACATCTAGCCAGTTTTTCTCCAGGGTCTCCATCTTCATTTGTCCCACTGATCTAGATGACAATCCACCAACAACTACCAAATAGTACGTCTGATGAAGCTTGAAATTCTTCTCTGAGAACATATTTTTATATTCAAGCATCTTCTTCTTCAAATTTAGTACCTTGGAAGGTACTAATGTTGATGCCTTCAGTGCTCTACTCTTCACTCTTCTTCCTTGTTTAAAACTGCTTCCAACCTCAGGAGTTTCTTTAACTACTCTCTCTACTTCTTCCTCCTTTACAGTTACTTCCACATTTTCATCACCTTCTTTATCAATATCAATCTCTATCACCACTTTCTCTCATTCCAGTTCTTCATTCCACTGATTATTTATGTCATATGCATGAACAGAAACATGGTTCCTTTCCTTGATATACACAGTGAAAGTCTCTTCTACATTGATATCAAATATCCCTTCATACAATCCCTCAAAATGTCTCTCAAATGTCTCTTGATATATTATCTCTCCAAACTGATCAACAACTCTAAAATTCTTGACATTCTTTTCTGCATCAACATTTTCAATTTCCTCTTCATCACCAGAGTTAATATTTTCTTCACCCGATTTAAACTCTACATCACCAGACTTGTCTTGGTCATCACCAGACTTAACCAACTCTTCACCCGATGTAAGTTTTTCTTCACCATATGTAAACTCTGTGATTTTCGCATTTCCTTTTAAACTCCCAGCCTTCTCTATATCCTCTACAATCTTCCCCACTATGGATAGATCAATCTCAGCTTCTTCATTCATACTTTCACTGTTTTCCAATCTAACTTCAGCTTCAACTTCAACATGTTCTTCTTCCACCACTATTCTCTTCTAAGCTTCACCTTCAACATTCCTCTTAGTTTTATCTCCCCCTATATTTGGATGCATCATCCATAGGAAGAGATTTTAGGAACTTTTTCCTCAATTGCTCCCTGATAACTTCATTTGAAGCATGTTTCCAACTTAACTGATTTACAGTGAGCTTTGTCTCTTTACCAGTTTCTCCAAGGCCTCATTCTTCTTTGTTAGTTCCATGATTGTCAAAATACCAATCCATGCTCCCCCTTTCTTTCTTGAAGTATACACATTAATAGGACTACTTGATGAAGCATCCTTCTGAACAGATAACACAAGGATAGTCACAGGTGGAACTTCAGAAGTAACAGTATGTGATGCAGCCATATTAGGAAATGCTTGGCTCTTCTCAACTGTATTGAACCAATCTCCTCTTTCACCACTCCCTCGGGGTTGCTCAGCAATTGGTTATTGAGGTGGAGGGGATGGAATAGGAATAACAGGAGATTCAGGTTGATCAACCTCCATTTGTTGTTGTTGTTTTTGCTCTGATTGCAGTTGCTCTTGTTGTTGCACATTCTCTCCCCACTGTCCTTGTAGCTCCATAAACGTCTGTATAGCTACCCTTGCCTGATTGATCATAGGTGGGAAGAAAGGAGTGAACTGTCCTGAAAATACCACTCTTGCTTTCGGAAAGGAGTTTCTCATACTATTCATGATTTTCCAATTCATGTTCTCATATTTAAGTGTAGGACCTTCTAGCATCAGACCCTGAACTTCAGATTGCAAGATGATCTGAAGGAATCTTGGATAAAGAAGAAATTTATGTGAACTGCCTTCAGCCATTCTTTGCATGCAGTCCATGATGAAACAGATAAATTAAACCTCCTTTGAGTGATTATACAAACAAACGCAGATGCCAATGTTTGATTCATCTCATCAAACCCCCCAGACCTTCCAGATATGTAGCAAACCAGGACATGGATAAGATATCTCCAGTTGAATGAGAATCTTGTCTTTTTCACCATACTCCTCGGGAAATCACCCTCATACCCAGTTTGTCTACACACATTCCTTATTTCTTTCATCTCCAATATATCCACACCACCAACATCATCCAACTGTAAAACTCTCCTAAACACATCTTCAGTGATGGTAACATTTTCCATTTGCACAGTTGATGTAAAAGTCCTCACTCCATTTACATGGCAAACAATGCATTCTGTCAGAACTCGAAGAGTACATCTCTATATAGAACAAGACTCTCTGAAATTCAAAATATATTAATTCATACTTATTTGCTACATATATTTAAATACAATTTAATTTAAATTCAAATTTAAAGTTATTTTCTATTTATTAATTACGTGTCCAAACCGACATAACATAGTTTAATATAATTTTATCTTTTAGAAAAATTTTGCCCCGATGCATAGCGCGGGTTTCCACCTAGTCACTAATAGTAACTTTTAAAAACTTAATTTTAAGAGTTTTCTAAAATTATAATACAATAAATTTTTCTTTATAGAGGAGTTTAGATTTAGGATTAAATTAGAAACATATAATGACATATTAATATAATTCTTTAGTACCTTTGCATCATTTCTTCTAAAATGCTAATTATTTTGATTATTTTTATTAATTTTAAAACTAATCATGTAATATATTGAACAATTATGAAAGTTAATAATAATTATTATGAATTAAACAATTTATTTAAGAGTTACAAATTACCAATAATAGTAACTTTTAAAAACTTAATTTTTAGAGGTTTCTAAAATTAGAATAAATCAAATTTGTTTTATAGAATAGTATAGATGTAGGAAGAAATTAGAAACATATAATGACATATTAACCTAATTATTTAGTACATTAGCATCATTTCATTAAAAAAGCTAATTATTTCGATTTTTTATTAATTTAAAAACTAATCATGTAATTTCTCGAACAATTATGATATTTAATAATCATTATTATGAATTAAACCATTTATTTGAAAGTTACAAACTACCACTAATAACTTTTAAAAACATAATTTTAAGAGTATTCTAAAATTAGAATACATCAAATTTGCTTTATAGAGTAGTATACATGTAGGAATAAATTAGAAACATATAATGACATATTAACATAATTATTTAGTACATTGCATCATTTCTTTTAAAAAAGCTAATTATTTTGATTATTTTTATTAATTTGAAAACTAATCATGTAATTTATTGAACAATTATGAGATCTAATAATCATTATTATAAATTAAACCATTTATTTGAGAGTTACAAATTATCTACACTAATATAAAGCATCTGAGGTGTTTTTCTTAATGTTGCAAATTAAGAATAAAATGACTAAATTACACTTTCATTTTCTTTTTATTACTAATTTGCAACCCATCTTTCCATATCAATTATTTAACTTACCAAAATATATTAATTCATACTTATTTGCTACATGTATTTAAATTCAATTTAATTTAAATTCAAATTTAAAGTTATTTTCTATTTATTAATTTCGTGTCCAAACCGACATAACATAATTTAATGTAATTTTATCGTTTATAAACTTTTTTGCTCTGCTGCATCGCGCGGGTTTCTAACTAGTCACCAATAGTAACTTGTAAAAACTTAATTTTAATAGTATTCTAAAATTAGAATACATCAAATTTTGCTTTATAAAGTAGTATAGATGTAAGAATAAATTAAAAACATATAATGACATATTAACATAATTATTTAGTACATTTGCATCATTTCTTTTAAAAAGTTAATTATTTCGATTATTTTTATTAATTTGTAAACTAATCATGTAATTTATTGAACAATTATGATATTTAATAATAATAATTATGAATTAAACCATTTAGTTAAGAGTTACAAATTACCAATAATAGTAACTTTTAAAAACTTAATTTTAAGAGTATTTTTAAATTAGAAAACATCAATTTTCGTTTATAGAGTAATATACATATAGGAATAAATTAGAAATGTATAATGACATATTAACATATAATATTTAGTACATTTGCATCATTTCTTTAAAAAAAACTAATTATTTCTATTATTTTTATTAATTTAAAAACTAAACATGTAATTTATTGAACAATTATGAGATTAATAATCATTATTATGAATTAAACCATTTATTTGAGAGTTACAAATTACCACTAATAATAACTTTTAAAAACCTAATTTTAAGAATATTCTAAAATAAGAATACGTCAAATATGCTTAATAGAGTAGTATAGATGTAGGAATAAATTAGAAACATATAATGACATATTAACATAATTATTTAGTACATTTGCATTATTTCTTTTGAAAAGCTAATAATTTTGATTATTTTTATTATTTTGAAAACTAATCATGTAATTTACTGAACAATTATGAGATTTGATAATCATTATTCTGAATTACACTATTTATTTAAGAGTTATAAATTACCACTTATAGGAACTTTTAAAAACTTAATTTTAAGAGCATTTTAAAATTAGAATATATCAAATTTGATTTATAGAGTAGTATAGATGTAGGAATAAATTCAAAACATATAATGACATATTAACATAATTATTTAGTACATTTGCATCATTTCTTCTGAAAAGTTAATTAGTTCGATTATCTTTATTAATTTGATAACTAATAATGTAATTTATTGAACAATTATGACATGTAATTATCATTATTATGAATTAAACAATTTATTTAAGAGTTACAAGTTACCACTAATAGTAATATTTAAAAGCTTAATTTTAAGAGTATCTTAAAATTAGAATATATAAAATTTGTTTTATAGAGTAGTATAGATAACAAAATTCATATGAAGTGTTGAGATCATAAAAAATCATCAAAAAATTTTATTTCAAAAACTCACTTTCATTTAATATTGTTTAAAATTTAATTATCTTAAAAGCTACTAAGGTAGAATAAATTACACCATTCCAACGAATATTAAATTCTTTTTTAAAAAACGTCCACTCGATATACTTTTGACGGAATTTTTTTTGCAGGTTTTTAAATTTTATATATCACATGTGATTTTAGTAGTCTGACACACACACACACACACACACACACACACACATATATATATATATATATATATATATATATATATATATATATATATATATATATATATATATATATATATATATATATATATATATATATATATATATATATATATATATATATATATATATATATAGGGTGAGATTCGGGTAAGAACAACCCAAAATATAGGAACGGTAAGAACCAATGCTGACCGTCCGATTAAGGTGATGATCAGTAGTAAACACTTACTACTGATCAGTAGTAACCACTTACTACTGATCAACAGCAAATTATGGCCGTCCGATTAAGAATTTTATATCAAAACTCGCAGTGCTGATCAGTAGTAAGTGGTTACTACTGATCAGTAGTAAGTGTTTACTGATCAGTAGTAAGTGTTTACTACTGATCATCACCTTAATCGGACGGTCAGCATTGGTTCTTACCGTTCCTATATTTTGGGCCGTTCTTACCCGATCCAATTACTATATATATATATATATATATATATATATATATATATTGATTATAGTTGAATGTACATAATATAACAAATCTAAGTTTTGAAATTCATATTTAGTGTTCAAATTAAATGTCATTGTATCTTACGAATATCACATTTGTCTAAGAACAGAAAAAATAAAAAATCGTCAAATTTTGATTTTATTTTTCCTAGTCCGTATGGATTATACTTCATATAATATTGTTGCGTTTTAAACTTCACAATTAAAGTTGAAATCATGTGTGTTATTGCATCATAATTTTTCAAAAGTTTACATAGATAATAAAATCTCATCTGATTTGAGTACTATCACATGTGTTTAAGTAATATCAAATTATATGTCAAAAAAAGAAAAAAGTAAAAATTGTCAAAATTCGATTTCTTTCTATATTTAGGTAATTTATACATTTTATAGTAATTCTATTTTGAAATTTCATGTATTAGTGTTAAAATCAAATGTGATTTTATCGTTATGATTTTAATTCCCACCAAAAACACAAAAGTCGTAGAAAGTATATAGCACTGTTGTTCTAACTAAAGATAAAAACACGATGATGACAAAAGTATAATTGTATCCGTCTAATGATTAACGGTTGTGAAATAATTTAATTTTATGAAATAATATAAAAGTGGGTTTTTGTTTAAGTTTTAGCCATTAAATTAAGATAAGATTAATAGTCAAGATTATATATTTTAGTCTTTGGAAAATTATGTGTCTTTTTTTATCATATATCTTCATCTAAATAATAAATATTAGAGCTTATTATTTAAAGACATTTTAAGGACATAAGATTTTTAGTTAATTATTAATCTTTTTCTCTTCGTCCCGATATTATTATCCTTGGATAAAAAAATTATACAGTTAAATAAACTACAATTATTATTACAATCAATAATTTTTTATCTTTACGATTTAAAGGATATTTTGATTAATTAAAATTTAGACAAATATAATTATTTTAGAACATATGTAATGATATCGTGACTTTTATAAATGAATAATACTTGCATGAAAGTAAGAAACTTATGTAGAAGGTTTTTTAACCTAACAAAATTAGATTATGATGGTTTTCCATCATTTTTCATAGATTTTTTCATCATCACTTCAATAAGCATCTTTACCCAACGAGAGCAATGCTTCATCTTGTTTTTTGACAAAATGTTTAAAGGTCATGGGGTGTCGTATTCCCGAGATGAACTTCAAGGTCAGTCATGTTTTTCCATCATGTTACAAAATTTCAAATCTAAAAGAAAGCATGTTGGGTGGTCACTCGGGTCGTGGCTCATATCCGTAAGCATGTGTGTGTTGTTGGAGTATATATAGATATACTTCAAAAGTGACTTTTCACCCTACTGCTTCGGTAAGGCTAGCTTCGGCAAGCTCAACGGAACACCAAACCGAAGCCATTCACAGCTGACTAAGCTGACGACATCAAACCGCCAATACAAGAAATGCCAAACGTGTCACGTGCTCAGCTGACATAAAGTACCTGACAGACGGCTAAAAGGACTGTACCACGTGGTACAACTGAAAAGGTACTGGAGGTTTACCAATCGCCTGCTGGGTATTAAGGAGGTGCCGAAGGTGCTGCCTATGGACCAGATTCATCAAGGAAGGGAATATAGTGCGCCGAAAGAAGGAACAACATATTATCCAAGGGATAAAGGACCGAAGTACCAGGTAGTATAAATAGGTTCAGACCCATTCTAGGAAAAGGATCTGAACCTTACACACACTAAATCAAGAACATTCTCCTTTAATGTTCTTGATCATTCCTTCATCTTCTTAAACACATTAACTATTTGTAACCTTTAAACCCTAAATTCTTATCATGAATACTTATTCTCACGCCCGAGCCTTATCGGAGACACCTCCCCGATAAGCTTTAGGCGTTTGTTTCGTGTGACAGATTTCTAGGTAGAAGACATCTTTCGAAGAATTGTTCGTGGTACAAGTCCCCGAGGATTTTTACTTCAACATTTGGCGCCATCCGTGGGACCCTTTACTTAACGACAGTTGGAGCAAGAGCACATACACATGGATACCCCTCTGTCTTCAGGGATATCCACCCTTGTGCCCACTGTCCAGCCATCAACCAACGTTGTAGAGCCACCCCGATCTCAACCACATCAGTCGACACCATACCAACCATTACCACACCAGTCGATGCCACCTCCGTCGCCACCGATACTGAACACCACGGGGCAGGCGATAGCCCCTCAGGGTGACAATAATGAAATTACGCCGGAGTTTGTCATCAACAACTTTGGACGCCTGCGAGGGCTGATGAACACCTACGTTCAAAGGGAGAGGCAACGAGGGGTAGATATTGAACTCTCATACGGAGACGTCAACGAAACCAGCGTGACTAACGGATCGACTACCCCATCTCCAAGAAGAATGGGTCAAATGGGGCGAAGGGAAGAATAGGTGAGTCCGTTGCAAGGGCGAAACCTTTTCGTAAGAGCAGATCCGGTAGCTTTTACCCAAACGCCTTGCACATGATTGAGCCAGAGAGGAGGCATCTTGCTCCCACCGCCACAAGCAGGTCATATGCCCCAACAGTCCGCACTGCCGCAACCTAGAGTTTTCTTCGATCTACCTCCGGATGTTTTGCCATCGCGATACACGCAAGGAACCACAATGCCACCTTTTCTGGCAGGCCATCCAGCTTCCTCAGAGTATAACCCTAATTCTTGGGCTTTGCCTCCGAAATACACCCGAACGTTGGCAGAGCAGTATGAAGCTGAAGACTTGGCTAGGCCTTACCATCGGCAGAGGGAGGCCAAGTTTGTGAAACGAATCGCGGAATTCAAGTTTCCTCCTAAAATCAAGATGCCATCAAATGTGAAGATGTACGATGGGACCCAGGACCCTGACGATCACCTCAGCATCTTTGCCGGAGCGGCAGAGGTAGAGCAATGGTCCATGCCGGTATGGTGCCATATGTTCGTACAGACTTTGATAGGAGCAGCCAGATTGTGGTTTGATAGCCTCCAACCGGCAAGTGTCAACGGCTTTGAGGATTTGCAACAGGAGTTTAGAGTTAACTTCATGCAACAGAAGAGATACGAACGGGACCATGTAGAAATACACAACATAAAACAAAAAGAGGATGAAACTCTCCGAAGGTTCATGGAGCGCTTCAACAGAGTAAGTTTGCAAATCAGAGGGGCTACCGAAGGGATGAGGGTTTCAGGTTTCATGCACGCCGTTCGAAACAAACAGCTCATTGAAAGACTAAATAACCAAATCCCCAGAACGGTAGAGGAAATGATGGAGAGGGTCCAAGACTTCATTAGGTGGAAAGAAGCAGCTTCCCTCGGAGAAGAGGGAGGCTCACGAAGGGTAGCCAGGGAGGATAGACGGAATAACTGGAAGGGGGGAGCATGCGAGATATCCCCGTCTCGCGGAACGAGAGGTCTCCCCCGAAGCCGAGGGCCATGGCTCCACACGTACATCCTTACTCACCAGACGGCAGGCCCAAGAACATATTTCAGCTACTATCCAAAACCCCCTGCGAGATATACTCTACCGAACCCATCTATCAAAAATTTCCTATACCCCCTCCCATGACAGGAAACCCGGAAAAGAAGAATGCAGATAGGTACTGCGAGTTCCATCAAGGCAGTGGTCACAACACCAACGATTGTTACCAGCTCAAGAAGCACATAGAAGAAGTCGTACGCTCTGGACAGTTACGCCATCTCTTGACTGAGATACGGTCAGGATCTAGGCAGGGAGGAAGAAATCCACGACAGGATAACCGGAGTGGGCAGAAAGGGAAAACCAAGGAGGTCCATATGGTCGATTATCGAAGCATTGAAACACGTGAGGAGTTAGACGAAAGAAGGAGAAGGAGACAGGAAGTCTTCAATTGGATGAACCAGCCGATAGTTTTTCCGCCGTTGAGCGAGTATTTTCCTTCGCAAGACCCAATTGTTATTGATGGGAGGTTCGGCAACTATCCGGTACAGAGGGTCTACGTAGACACGGGAAGCTCAACGGAGGTAATATATGAGCATTACTTTCGTAAACTCAAGCTGGGGGTACAGGCAGAGCTCCGGAAATCAAGAACACACCTGCAAAGCTTCACAGGAGAGGTGTCATGTCCAATTGGGGAGATAGATTTGCCTCTCACTCTGGGACAATACCCCAGAATGAGAACGGAAATGATGACCTTCCTGGTGTTACGAGCTCCGTCGGTATACGATGTTATTTTGGGGAGACCCGGTATATTTCAATTGGGAGCAGTTCCTTCACCTCTTCATTCGTCATTAAAGTTCGCTACCCTACATGGAATAGCCACAGTAAGGTCGGATAAGAGAAGCAGGAGAGAATGCAATGAGGTTCGGCCATCGTTGGGCCCAAAGAAGGGAGCAGACAATGCGGAAGAAAAGTTAGTCATTAATCCCAAGTTCCCGGAGCAGCCCGTCACCATAGGGTCCTCCCTGTCGCAGAAATGTAAGGAACAATTGTTCACCCTGCTTAGTAACAGTTTAGACGTCTTCGGATATGACAGGCGTGCCGAGGAGCGTGGTTGAGCATAGACTCAAGGCATATCCCAGCATAGAACCCGTTAGGCATAAAAAGAGAGGGATGGCTCCGGCCATGACAAAGGTCGTTAGGGATGAAGTGACTAAGCTAGTCAAAGCAGGCATACTCAGAGAAGCAAGATATCAAACATGGATTGCAAACCCAGTCATGGTAGCGAAGAGCGACAAGTCGTGGAGAATGTGTATCGACTTCAAAGACATAAACAAGGCTTGCCCTAAAGACAACTACCCGTTGCCGGAGATAGATTGGAAGATAGATTCGCTAATGGGGTTCAAGTATAAATGCTTCCTGGATGCATATCAAGGGTACCATCAGATCCAGATGGCAAAAGAGGACGAAGACAAAAAAGCGTTTTACACGGACTTCGGAATCTTTTGCTACAAGAAGATGCCATTTGGATTGAAGAACGCCGGAGCCACATATCAGAGGCTTATTGATCGAACGTTCCGAAGCCAGATAGGGAAGAACTTGGAGGCCTATGTTGATGACTTGGTAATCAAAAGTAATCAAGAAGAGGATATGATATATGACATCGTCGAGACATTCAAGAATCTCAGAAGCATCAATATGAAACTGAACCCAAAGAAGTGCACCTTCGGGGTGGAAGAAGGAAGGTTCTTAGGGCATGTTATAACGGAGAAAGGGATCAAAGCTTGCCCAGATCAGGTACGAGCCGTAGCTGAAATGAAATCCCCTAAAAGCCTGGGTGAAGTGCAAAGCTTGAACGGGAAATTGGCAGCCCTCAACCGCTACCTCTCGAGGTCGGCGGAGAAGTCACTTCCCTTCTTTAAAACCTTGAAAAAATGCGTGAATATGAAGGATTTTGAATGGACTACGGAGGCTGAGGAAGCCTTCGTCAAAATGAAGGGATACCTACAACAGCTGCCCACGTTGGTCGCTCCGGCACCAGGACAGGAAATTTTGGTCTACTTGGCAGCATCGCCCGAAACGGTCAGTGCTGTCCTGGTCACTGAGTTAGAAAAGAAACAAAAGCCCGTGTACTTTGTTAGCAGGGCCTTGCAAGGAGCGGAGTTGAATTACCCGCTGATGGAGAAACCGGCGCTTTCTTTAATACACGCGGCAAGGAGACTCAGGAGATACTTCCAGGCCTACCATATCGTGGTCTTGACCGAATTACCGATCAAAGACATCCTGGCAACCCCAGAGTGTTCGGGACGCCTAGCCAAGTGGGCAATAGAACTGGGGGCATTTGCCATTGAGTATCGGCCACGACAGGCGATGAAGGGGCGGATCCTGGCAGATTTTTTAGCAGAAATATCGTTGCCACCACCCCCTACCCAACAAAGTCAGGAAAAGACAAGAAAGTCAGATCAGGAAGACCGAGGAAATTCTAGCGAAACAAAGGAGGTATGGACATTGTTCACAGACGGAGCGTGTAATTCGACCGGAGCAGGGGCTGGGGTTCTTTTAATCAACCCTGACGGAGCAGAATTCACCTACGCTCTCAAGTTCAATTTTCCTAGCACCAACAATGAGTCGGAGTACGAAGCGCTCTTGGCCGGGCTCAGGATAGCCGCCAAGATGAAGGTGAAGCACCTGGAAGTAAGTGTGGACTCATCCCTGGTGGCAAACCAAGTGAACGGAGACTTCGAAACAAAGGGAGAATCCCTGGTAAAATACAAAGAATTGGTGGATAAGCTGAAAATCGGTTTCCGGAGCTTTAGCATAAAACAAGTGCCTCGGGAGGAAAACACGAAAGCAGATGCGACAAGCAAGCTGGCCTCTTTGACAAACCTGACCTTTCCCCATGCGTCCAAAAGCGTATTGGTGGAAACATTAAAAGAAAGGTCAATTGACGCCAAGGAGATACACACGATTGTTGAAGAGGAAGGGCCTAGCTGGATGACACCCATCATCCGATTTCTTAAAGATGGTTCGCTACCAAGGGATCAAGCTGAAGCAAGGAAAATTAGGGCTAAAAGTCATATGTATGTCCTAGAAGGGGAAATTCTTTACAAGAAATCATACTTGATGTCGTTGCTACGGTGTGTTGGACCAACGCAGGCCAATTATGTTATAAGAGAGGTACACAACGGGGCGTGTGGGATGCACTCTGGCCCAAGAGCTACGGTGGAAAAAATCATGAACTTAGGGTATTATTGGCCCTCGATGCATCGGGACGCAACTGATGAGATCCAAAGATGCATCAGTTGCCAGCGATACTCACCAGTGCCCAAGCTGCCTAAGCACTCCCTGATTTCCGTAACTTCAACATGGCCATTCCATCAATGGGGCATTGACATAGTGGGACCCTTTCCCGTTGCCACTGGAGGAGTGAAATTTCTGTTAGTAGCGGTAGACTACTTAACCAAATGGGTGGAAGCAAAACCGTTGGCTTCAATTACCGGACCCCAGATTAAAAAGTTTGTTTTGGAAAATATCGTGTGCAGTTTCGGTCTGCCGGGGATCTTGGTATCAGACAATGGGAAGCAGTTTGCGGACAATCCGCTCAAGTCATGGTGCAAAGAAAGGAAGATTCATCAGAAATTTCCTTCCGTTGCCCACCCGCAAGCCAACAGTCAAGTAGAGCGTGCAAACAGAAGCATAGTGGAAGGGATCAAAACCCGATTGGATAAGGAGGGAGGAAGCTGGCTGGACCACTTGGTACATGTGCTATGGGCCCACAGAACTATGGTCAAAACAAGCAACAGAGAAACCCCTTTCAGTCTGACCTACGGGACAGAGGCAGTTATCCCTGCGTAAATTGGTATGCCCACCAATAGGATGCGAACCACGGAGACCAACTCCGAAGAGCTTCGCCTTCACTTGAATCTCTTAGAGGAAAGGAGAGAAATAGCAGCAATCAATGAAGAAAGGTACAAGAGACAAGTTGAGGGGTATTACAACCAAAGGGTAAGGGCCACCACGTTTAAACCGGGGGATTATGTGTTCCGAAGCAACGAGGCCAGTAGAATGGAGAACCAGGGCAAGCTAGGACCTAACTGGGAGGGCCCATACCAAGTGGCCGAAGCGTATGGAAATGGAGCTTACAAGCTGAAGATGGTCGGAGGAGATACAATTCCGAGGACTTGGCACGGAAACCTCCTCCGACGTTGTTACATGTAAAATCTCCTGTACACCCAATGTCAAATCTCCTGTAAACCTTCCATCGGAAGGGTGTTAGGGCATTGCCCAATTATTTATCAATACAAGCTATAGTTGTCTCCGAATTTAAGGGGCAACAATTTTCTCAGTACATGGCAAATTTCTAAGACCATTGATTAAATTATAATAGCGAGTAATTAATAAATTCCTAAGAGCACTACGCTCTTAGAAGACGAAGGGGAGAGTGCACTCTCTAATAAACTCCATGTTAGTCTGATACACCAATCCTAACATAGACAGGTTTGAGCAGCCTATCCAAAAATAACTCCGTGCTGGTCTGAGAATATCCCAGTTCGAAGGGTTGAGTAACCTCTCTAATTAACTCAGTGACAACGGAAAATACGTTAAGACATAATGTAACACACGATATTTGTTTAAGTTATAAATGTCGAATATGTCTTAAGAAAATAATTATTATGATGAAGGACGCTTCTCAAAATAAATATTTTAGCTTAAAGATAAAATAAACAAACACACCATGATACAAGAAACCACTTTATCATTAATACGCTGGCCGAAGCCATGGTAATTACAAACTGGCCGAAGCCATTACAAAAGGAAAAATATTTCCCACAACCCTAACAATTTAGATCCGGAGCAGGAGCTGGATTCAAAGCCTGAAGCTCCTCGAGGGAGAGGTGTGAGCTAGTCGGAGAAGATCGAGGTAAGGAAAGGACAGTTGGGACAGGGCATCTATTGCCTCTTCATACTTTTGGTCGGCATGGGGATCAAAAGACGGAACCGTATCCATGGAGGCACTAAGCTGATGATAACGGTATCCCTTCCTTACCCCATCAATAAAGCCCGAAGCAATGGCACAGGCAGTAACTCGACCATAAGGGGAGAGAATCCTAGCTAGAACGAAGTTTGCTAACACAAGCTCTGACATCCAATCCCCCATCACCCAGTCAACTTACTCTGCAGCCCTTCCTTGTCAGAAGGAGAGCTGTGTTGGTCTCCTTAACCTGCTCAAGTCTCATCCTGTACAGAGATCAATGTTTCTCTTTGGCATATGCTCCGTCATGCTGCAGCGAGACTTAGAGTCTCCTCAACCTTCTCCATTCTCCTCAACTCCCACCATAAGATCCCAGTCAGACAGGCTATCGTCTTCGATATCTGGGGTAATGGCAGGGGTTCTCGCAGCTTCGGCTAAAGAAGAGTTTTCTTCCTTCACCTTATCCAATTCGGTAAGGGCATCAGCTAGCTGCACAGTCAATTTCTTGCAGTGCCTAGTAACTCCCTCCGTTGGCGATAGTAAAACTTGCTTTGCGAGACAGGGAGGTACTGGTCCTCTCCAAGGAAGCAATTACTGCATCTTTTTCCCTCACCTCGGCCTGTCGCTCAGCAAGACTCTTCTGAAGCTTCGAATGCTTCCTCAGAAGTTTGCCGTAGCGGGCCCTCATCTCAGTACCCCCTACGGCCAACTGAGTCAGCATCACATCCCTCCTGGCCATCACAACTTCATCAGACTTCTTCTTCCAACGCTTTGACTCCGCCGGAGTTGCAAAGTGGTTGAGCATGCTCCGACAGATACTTATATCTGCATGTTGACTAGGAACGGCGTCCCAGGCCGGGACATAGGCATCTTCGGATGGTGGAGGATCGGAACCCCCAGGGGAAAGAGGAGTAGCCTCTTGTTCCTCGAAGTGATCACCCCCGTCACCCCTGGGGCATTCCTCGGACATGTGGCCGCTCTCACCACATTTGTAACAGCTTCTGTCACCCCACCCTGCCTTCAGGTATCTCCTGGCTCTGCACCATAACCTTCGGTTCAGTCACCATCGGATGGCCGTCTCCTCCGGTCCAGTAGGTCTCTGCACAGTGACCTCCGGTTCAGTCACCATCGGAGTGGCCATCTCCTCCGGTCCAGCAGGTCTCTCGCCTACAAAAATTAGAGTAGAGATAAAGTAAGTAAAAGGCCGTAGCAAGGGCACATTAGATAACTAAAGGAAAACTCTTACCAGAAGGAGGGGCGGAAGTAGAAGTAGCCTGGGGCACTCTATTAACCTCCTCCAGATTTTGAGGAGTAGGGTCTGCAGGAATATGAGCAGCAGACTCTGCGGAGCACCAAAAATCAGACTGATGAATGGATTCAGAAGAAGAAGATAACACTATGACCGAAGGGAAAGAGGAGCATGGTGAGGCGGAAACAAAAGGGTAAATAATGCGACCAGACCCTGACCATTCCTCTTCCTCTTCGGAAGTAAGGTCAATATATGTACCTTTTCGAGCAGCCTTCTTGTGCCTAACAGGCTTGCTGCCAGAGGCTTCGGTTCGAACCCTCTTCCTCTTCTTAGGAATAGAAACCTCAGCCACCGCCTCTTCGGTCGCCGCAGCCGAAGCAGCGGGAGGTAACGAGCGTAGAGTAGCCGAAGGCTCTACGAACTTGCCACCAACTTGTTCAACAATCCCAGCTTCTTCGACCTCCAGCACAACACGAGGGAAGTGAACACCCTCTACGCTCTCGAGCTTCAGGTACTCCAGCAGCGTCAAGGCTAGCCAAGTAAAAGAAAAACACACACATGAGCAAAAACAAAAAAAAACAAAAAAAAAAAAAAAAAGAGAAAAAGAAGGGAAAAAGAAACTTACTTCGGCTCCCAATAGCAATGGAAGGCTTTTGGTTCACAGGAATCCAGTTCCGGCTCACACCAGCTAGGATCAGCACCTCGGTGGGGTAGGGGCGAACAGGGATGGGGTTTGCCAGAATAAGCTCTATCTGTCCCCTCTCAGCGTCAGTAAGGGCCAGAGCCTCGTCTTTGAAACCACCAGCAGTAACGGACCGCCAGGGCTTAACAATGGGAGCAAGAGAAGCGTTCACCCAGAAGAAGGACTCCTTCCACTTCTTCAATCCAGTAGGGACGAAAGTGAAGCAGTCCTTGTCCACCAGTTTATTCTTCGCCTGGCGCTCCACCATAAACTAGTCGCCGTTGCGAGCTAGTTTGAAGAACTGACGCCACAAACTAAGAGTGGCGCCGAAGCCCAGCGCTCGGCACAAAATTTCAAAGGACATTATCCTGAGAACGCCCAGAGGATTCATTTGAATAGGAGTAATCCTATAATGCTCAATCACTGAGAGAAAGAATTCAGTGAAAGGCAAACGAAGGTTTGAAAACTCAAACCATTTGCAGTAAACAGCGATGGATCCCTCGGGGCAATCCAACACTGTGTTCTTAACCAGAGGCTCAGTGGCACGCCAGTTGGCGGCGATTTCATATTGCTCACAGAATTTTCGGAATTCCTTTTGAGTAAGGGTGGAAAAAGAAGTAGAGAGATCGGATTTGCCCATTGTATAGGGTGGGATATAAGCGAAACAGCGAGCAATGGTGAAGTTGGAAAAATAAATAGGAAGGAGTTAATAATTCTGGGCAAGAAAAAAGAAAGGAAGAAGAAGAATTAAGAAAGAGGTAAAAGAAAACAATGAAAGGGGATTTAGGTTTAAATAGGAAAAAAGGGAGTGAAGGATAACCGTAGATGCGTACGATAGGCACGAATCCCGAAAATCAAGGAGCGTCTGAAGTTGTCAGGAAAGCGCGTGAGGTCAAAGGAATGTCTAGAGACGGGCGCGTGGAGAGAGTGAAACGGCGGCATTTATGGGAGAAGTGACCTTGCAATAATAACTGACACAAGCACGTTTGCCCTTTGGGTTATCAAAGCAACACGCAACGGTTACATTAATGACCATGACAAGACAGCGTTTGACCCTTCGCAAATAAAGACCTGATAAGTTACCATGAGGCAAAGCAACGGCTACGGAAGAAATTAGAAGAGTCTAGTATAACGGTGCTAGGGCTCTGTCATACTAGACTGGGGGGGGGGGGGGGGGGGGGGGGGGGCATGTTGGAGTATATATACTCCAAAAGTGACTTTTCACCCTACTGCTTCGGTAAGGCTAGCTTCGGCAAGCTCAACGGAACGCCAAACCGAAGCCATTCACAGCTGACTAAGCTGGCGACATCAAACCGCCAATACAAGAAATGCCAAACGTGTCACGTGCTCAGCTGACATAAAATACCTGACAGACGGCTAAAAGGATTGTACCACGTGGTACAGCAGAAAAGGTACTGGAGGTTTACCAATCGCCTGCTGGGTATTAAGGAGGTGCCGAAGGTGCTGCCTATGGACCAGATTCATCAAGGAAGGGAATAGTGCGCCGAAAGAAGGAACAATCCATTATCCAAGGGATAATGGACCGAAGCACCAGGTAGTATAAATAGGTTCAGACCCATTCTAGGAAAGGGGACCTGAACCTTACACACACGAAATCAAGAACATTCTCCTTTAATGTTCTTGATTATTCCTTCATTTTCTTAAACACATTAACTATTTGTAACCTTTACACCCTAAATTCTTATCATGAATACTTACTCTTACGCCCGAGCCTTATCGGGGACACCTCCCCGATAAGCTTTAGGCGTTTGTTTCGTGTGACAGATTTCTAGGTAGAAGACATCTTTCGAAGATTGTTCGTGGTACAAGTCCCCGAGGATTTTTACTTCAACAGTAACCACACATTTTTTATTTTATTAAAATCATATATTATTAACAAATACACACTTGCATTAACCAAAATCAGTCATCAACAGGCAAAAAGAAATAGAAATGATACCTAACTCATGTGTCAAAGGAAACCTTAAGAGAACAACAATGTAGCAATTTTCCATATCTCTCATATTCAACCCGGCGCAAGTGCTTTGTAAGCATGATAACCTAGCAACCCTACAATCAACATATTATCACAAACTTCATCGTATAATTCCTTCCCAAACCTGACATATGAAGAACGTAGATAATGATATCGGTTGAATGAATGAAACTTGAATCGATCATTAATCGACAATTGAAGAATGGAATGAGCGTTTTTTTTAACCCCTTTAAACGCATATAAACATCGTATGAATATTTAGACATAATTACGAATGTTTTGAATGTTGTAATGGAAGATAATAAACATGGTTGACATTTTTTAACAATTTTTATCTATTAATATTTACGATTTGTAAAAAGTAGAAGGATTGTTAGAAATATATAAGTTTAAATTGTCGGAAATATATAAGTTGATATCTTTCATAATATTCCAAATATGCTAATTAATTTGAATTTTTAAAAGTTGTCACTAAAATAAATAAAAAAAATTCAATTTCTTACGATTCAAGACATTTAGTGACACTTGATAATATAGTATAGATAAATTAAGGGGTGTTTGTTTGGGCTTATATAAGCGGTTATGACTTATTGATATTTCGGCTTATGTTTTATAAGTCGGATTTTTTTGCTTATGTAACTATTTGTGGGCTTATTATTGTTTATTATGACCTAATGAACAGTAATAAGTCCACAAACGGTTACATAAGCCAGAAATATCGGACTTATAAACATAAATCAAAATCTTAATAAAGTCGCTTATATAAGCCCAAACAAACACTCTTAAACGACAAAATAAGGAGAGAAAAAAAACATGATTTGTGATTTTATAAGCCTAATGAAGAAATGCTTTTAAATTCTGCAAAATGCCAAATATGTATGTATTAATATCTTAAAAATTGGTAAATGAACAAGAAAGTCAAATTAAAACACAACGCGTCTTTAATTGCTGGAATTAGTCTCCTCTACTGACGAGTTAAATTTTTAATGTTTGTAGCTTCTAAATTATTAGTGTTGTATTTAAGTAAATCATACATGTCTCGCCATTTTAATTTTATTTTTATTGTTTATTTTATATTGTGTGTTTCCTTTTATAGATAGGGCACTTTAGTGGTGAATTTAAGTTGTTTTAGGCTCGGTTTTGGTTTTAAAGGTGTACAAGAGACGTAACCGTACAGAGTCTCAAAATATTGAGAAAAAAAATATTCTAATTGGACATATATACTAAAAAGGCCAATTGTAAATACAAATTACATGTAGCTTAGTGGTTAAGCGCCTTTGTTACTTGTGCAGGCGCAGTTCCCTCATGTGGTTCCGTGGCGTATATTAGAGTTTTGTGCAGGGTCCAAAAATTC
>CAJVGC010000432.1:40401236-40480846 GCA_910822075.1 Senecio squalidus
ATGTGTGAAGGTCATTTAATTCATGGCCTATATTTATTGTTGTGCTCTAGTTCATGTACATGGATTGCGACTAGAATTGCTTTTGGGTTCTTTTAGTTTAAGTAAGGGTAGTTGGTCAAATTAGAGTTTTTCAAAATGCGATGATCCAACAAATTTGGTTATGTCTTTCGTTTCTACATCTCGGCATGTCACAGTCCGGTTTGATTATGTGGCCAAAACTATTTGGTTTGATATTCTGTCAGGTTGTCTCGGAGGCGAGGTTGAATTTAAAATCTTATAATTATATTAACAATTTTTATAAACAATTTCAAAAACCTTCTTATGGTCGAATATCATTATCGGATATATATGGTATATTACACAAATTTTTGTACGGTATACAATATGTAATTATATATAATATTAATAAACGTTGAACAACCTTGTTAGTCAACTTCGAATTCGAATGAATAGTGACACATCAGTTTAATTTGAGTTTTTTTTTATAAGTTTTATGTTTTAGAAGACATTTTAGATTATTTATTTTTTCCAGACTTTAAATTTTAAGCTGTTGTTTTCAAGTTACACTATTAAATAAAATTCGTAATAAAGCTTGAACATACTAAAGTCGTTATTATTCAAATACTAGAATAAATACTTAAAATGAGCAACTTTTTTCTTTTTAAAATTGTTATGGCCTCTGACTTGGTCTTCTTCCCCACCCATTCGTAGATAATAAATTAATTTATTACTCATGCTCCACCAAAACCAGCCAAACACAATATTCCAACATTCAGATCTTAAAAATCAAATCATGGTCAATATATAAAATCATATTAATATAAAAAGCTTATGCTTTCATACTGCGACTATATTTTATATTACTTTCATTTCATTTCATCATCAAGTCTTCCATTCAACTATGCTCTTCTTCTTATGATTTTCCAAAGTAAATAATAATTAATCATGGGTGGTATCTGTAGTTCTTCAACTAATATAGCTCCTTCAACTACTAAAAATCTCAGTTCAGGTATAACAAGAATTTTTTTTTTTTTTTTTTTTTTTTTTTTGATTTTGTGTTATTATTCATGGGTTTTGGTTGATTTGGTGTTAAACTTGAAAATTTTGTCTAAATTTTTTTTATTGACTATAAAAATTTCATCTTTTTTAACTTTTTTTTTTCAAACTTTGTGCATATGTTTCAGGGTTTGTTCATTTACCATAAAAGTTTGATCTTTTTCCCCTTTTCTTTCTGAAATTTGTAAACTTTTTTCTGGGTTTTTTGTTTTCAGTTGACTTACATTAAAAATTGACATTTTCCCCCTTTCTTTTCGGAATCTTGAATCACACATATTTTGTGTTTGTTCTTGATTTAGAACCCCATATGACTTTTGATCACCATATGAAGTTTTTCAAGTTGAATTAACCATTCGTGTATTCGAGATTTTTAGGAATTGTTTTCTTCGTTTATATGACTTCAGTGTTGTAGGGTTTAATCTAATCAAGATTATGGTTATATAGTAACAGGGAGCTCAAAGACAACCACAGCTACTAGTATTACTACAAGTTCATCATCAATATCCTCATCTGGAATTAGTGGCAATGTATCCGGAAATAGCCAATTTTCGTCTGTAGGTAGCGGTGATGATTTTGGCCCTGGTGGACAGATATTGACTCATCCAAATCTTAAAATATATACCTTTGCTGAACTGAAAGCTGCTACAAGAAACTTCCGAAACGATACTATTTTAGGTGAAGGTGGATTTGGGAAGGTTTATAAGGGGCGGGTTGAAGAATCGTTTAGTTCTAAATTCAGTGGTAACAACGGTTCTGTAATTGCTGTTAAAAAGTTGAATTCCGAGAGTATGCAAGGAGTTGAAGAGTGGCAGGTACTTTTAATTGTGCACAATTCGTTAATGCATTTCTTGTCAAAGTTCATTATTCCAAATGTTGGTAAAGAATTACTTTTCGAGAAATTAGTGCAGCAACTTTAGAGTATTTTAATTCTTTTTTCGGATGATTATGGTAGTTAAAGCACCAACTTAATAATAGTTGTGGGATGCAGAATCATTAAAACAAGAATGTGCTCTAGTTATTCTTCTGCCAATAAGATTTGTCGTTACTAAGCGTTTAGCATTATCTTAAAAGACACAAATACCCTTGCGAATGATAGTTAATTTCATGATATTTTCGTGCAGGCTGAGGTGAATTTTCTAGGAAGGCTTTCGCATCCGAATCTTGTGAAGCTTTTGGGTTACTGTTATGAGGGAAAAGAGCTACTACTTGTATATGAATTCATGCAAAGAGGCAGCTTGGAGAACCACCTTTTTGGAAGTAAGAATTCGTGTTTATATGGTTTTAATATCCGTGATTGTTGGTGTTGGTCCCATTTTTTACGATCTTTGAATTTTACAGGAGGCTCGAGTGTTCAGCCGCTTCCATGGGATATACGGATTAAGATTTCGATAGGAGCGGCTCGAGGGCTGTCGTTTTTGCATACTTCAGATAAAAGTGTTATTTATAGAGATTTCAAGGCATCCAATATATTACTTGATGGGGTAAGTTGTTCAGCTTTGAGTGTTGTACTTCATTCATTCATAATCCATCTCCGGGTACTACTCTTTATACATGGAGTACTAAATGGTTCTTCTGTTACTTGTTTTTTGACAGTCGTTTAATGCTAAGCTATCGGATTTTGGTCTGGCTAGAATGGCGTCGTCTAGTCAATCACACGTGACAACACGAGTCATGGGTACATATGGCTATGCTGCACCCGAGTATGTTACCACAGGTAATCTTTAACCATTTAAAAGCTTATAGGACACAACACATGCTTAGAGGCGCTAGTCTAAAGTATCTAAATCCTTAAAACCACAAAACCAAATCAAATTGGTCGGCTTGGTTTGGTTTTAGGATCACACACTTTTGTATTAGTTTGACAAAATCTCATCCAGTCGGTGTAGTTTGGTTTGTGGTTTTAGACTTTTAGGTAGTTTAATTTGACTCTTATAATTAACCTTTCTATTTGGGTAACAAACTCTGTTCTCACACTCAAAGCCCCTGAAACTTTCTAACCATTTTGATTTAACGTAATTTTTAACCTACTTGAGGACTAAACGAACAATGTTTTTCAGGACATTTGTATGTGAAGAGTGATGTCTACGGTTTCGGTGTTGTGTTAGTTGAGATGATAACAGGCATGCGGGCACTTGACAATGGCCGTCCTGCTGCCCAACGAAATCTTGTTGACTGGGTAAAGCCGTATTTGGGTCATCGTAGAAAGTTGAAGAACATAATGGACCCACGGCTAGAAGGAAGATACCCTTCAAAAGCGGCAAGTCAAGTTGCCCAACTAGCCCTTACATGTCTTGGACCCGAACCAAAAACACGTCCATCAATGAAAGATGTGGTGGCAACATTAGAGCGACTTGATGATATCAAAGAAAGGCCAAAGGTACCTAGAATACACAATTCGAGTCCTCATTCGCCATATCGACATGGTCAACAACCTTTGCATCATCGTTCACCGCTTCATGTTAAGGAAGATGTAAACCGAGGGAGGCAAGACTCACCAAAAGGCTTATGATATTTTTTAATATTAGTTTTATTCTTGTTATTGTGTTGATATTATATGATTGTGGATTTAACGTAGATAAGTGAGTTATATTTAAGTTTAAATGTAGCAATCGAGTTTTCAAAATCCAGTTTTTCAATTATATAATGTATCGGAAGACTTACAATATGTCACGTGTCTCTTAAACTAAAGACATGTGCTTTTACATAAAACCAATGTTACTTGGTTAAATCAAAGTACACATAAAACATTTAAACGTCGAATGATTAAATAGCAAAGCTTTACGACCCCGTTTAACTTTTCAAATTATGCCCGAACCATTGCGTTAGTAGTAGTTGTCGCTTTCGAAAAAAATATACAACGTTTAAATGTTTCTGACACTACTCCATATTTCCGGTTTATTAGTCATACTTTAGTAAACATATATCAATCATAAATTGCATGCAAACCTCTTATGCAAATATAGGTCACTCATAATGTTCCATCGTTATAACTCTCACTATCTAATACATGATACATTGTTAAGAATATCCATCGTAATACCTTAAGGATCAACCATAATGTCCTACAACTATTTATTAAAGTATATGTGTTTAGGTATAATTTAGCTCAACATGAAGCCCAACGGATTTACGAACTCTAAAGCTTTAGGATTCCATATTTCCATGTCTATTTATATGCGTGTCTTTTGTAGTACTATGATAAAGCAATAATACAAATCTTTATAGTATCAGAGCAATCGACAATAAATATGCCATTGAATTTGATCCATATGGATTTTCTGTAAAAGATCTTAAAATCCGCCAACTTCTCCTTCAATGTGAAAGCACACTTTTGTCCTTCTTACTTCTTACTCCAAGTCATAATTTTCTGAGATCACTCATGTCCAACAATCTCATCTCGTGTCATAAAGACAAAAACTTGTCAATATGTAGTGATGTCAACTTGGAAAACAGATTAAAATTCCATTTTATCGATCTGAATATGTAGTTGAGTCAACTTTTGACATCTACATTCTGACATCAAGACCTCTCCAATACCTAGTTTAATTGGCATTAAATATCATTAAATATTACATCTTGTTCCTTTATCACTTCTCTCACTTTCTCTAGGTTTACCCACTTCATAGAAAAACTGACGCATTCTCAAAATTCTCTTATTACCGTGCATATGTTCACACACCATTTAAGTGTGAAATCAAAGCTTTCTAGTGTGATCATAGTGGTAAATTTGACAACAAATCCATGCATGATCGCCACTAATGGCATTCACTTTCGATTTTGGCATTCACTTTCGATTTTCTTGTTCGCTTATGGAAGATGAAGCTGAACAGACAGACAAATAAAGATATCAGCGAACGGTGGGAAAGCTTATTTACTTACCTCATACTCGGCCAGATATTGCATATGCAATGGGAGTTATAAGTCAATTCATGCACCAGCCTCAAGTCCAACACATGGAGGCAGCCTTACGGATTATTAGGTACCTCAAAGGAACCACTGGACATGGAGTTTTGTTCAAATCAAATGGGCACATGAAAATAGATGCTTACACTGATGCTGACTGGGCAGGCGACAAAGGTAATAGGAGGTCTACATCAGGGTATTTTTCACTAGTGGGAGGAAATCTTGTTAACTAGAGAAGTAAAAAACAAAAGGTTGTTGCTCTCTCAAGTGCTGAAGCTGAATTTCGAGGGATAGCACGAGGTCTAGCAGAAGTTCTATGGCTACAAAAACTATTATCAGAAATTGGATATCCCCCAATGGAAGCTAGTAAGATTATGTGTGACAACAAAGCTGCTATCTCAGGAAATCCAGTTCAACATGATCGAACAAAACATGTTGAAGTTGATAGACATTTTATCAAAGAAAAACTTGAGGATGGGATTATTGAACTTCCTTTTGTTTCTTCCAAAGATCAACTCGCAGATATTCTTACAAAGGCGGTTACAGGAAAGATCTTCGCTCATTGTCCTAGCAAGTTGAGCATTGGGAATCTCACTACTCACCTTGAGGGGAATGTTAAAAATAGGACTTAATTATTGAATGTAAGCCCAAGCCCGGTATGTGGGCTTGGGCCCGTTAGGTTTTGTAATTCATATAAATAGGCTCTTACTGTAATCGTTTTCACTTGATCTATAATAATATTTTTCCACAAAACCGGTTCAATATTTTTTACAATTTAGATATGTGATTATGGAATGGTTAATTTTTGAATTAAAAATGCTTTTGAAATTTAAAAGCAATATTTTTCAGAAATCTTATGATCTTATTTGTTTGAAATTGAGATATGTGATTATTGTAACGTTTGAGATCCTTGGTTTTTGATTCTCCTTTTTTTGGATGTGTTGAAACCGTAATTTTGGGTGTTGTTATCACAAGGTTTTCGTAGCTGATGACAAGATATAATTTTCTATGAGGTCGATGATTATACCAAAATTATAAGATGGATGAACTAATCACTTTCTTTAGCTTGATGATTATAATATAATAAGAGGCTAACGTTTTAACCACGATTCTCGAAATATGATGTTGGTAAAAACCTTTTCTTTCGTTAAGTACCTCTTTAACAATTTAAAAAACGATAATCCATAAAGCAAAGAAACATAACATTTTGTTTTACGAAATCAAACTATACTAAACAGTAAACAATGCAAGAGACAATGAAAAATCGCTCCTACTCTATTTTGAAAGTAAATAAACCAACAATAAAAAGTAACTCATACCCTTACTATACAAAACAAACCTATGATTCTATTTCGGTTCAAACCCCACTTGAAGGAACGTAAAAAAGACCACAACTTATTCCATAAACCAGAAAACTAACATACCTTAATTCCCAATCAAGGGATTAAAAGAGGCATAAGTCAGTTAACCAAACATGGACTAATGGATTTTAAACAAATGGAAACTAAATAAATTGATAATAAAAAATAAATCTGGATAAATTAGTTCTTTAGAGTTAAATAACAACACAGTCATTATTTATGAAGGCTGGAATTAGAATTCAATTTGGAGAGGAAACCTTGAACGCCAATTACTTTTGGAGGGGCCGACACCCTCCCAAGCCCCTTCATGGTTCTGTCTCTATTTCAAAATAACCGTAGCTTCTGCTTCTTACATACATTTATGAAAGCAATTCTATATGATTGAAAATTTTCATGGTTTAAAAAAGAAATTTATTTCGTGTACATGCAATTTATATTATTCTTGTAACCTAAACTTTAGATGGTGACTTAACTTTTCGTTTAAACGGAGATTTTATTCCATCACACCATTTCTTATTTCCTTTCCAAAGATAAAATTCTACTAAATAGACTTGTTATCGGTTGATATACAAGAAAAGAAAAAAGATGACGTTTTTTATTTTCTTTTGTTTTTGATTTTATTTTGTATGGATTTTCTATATGTTACCATCACATTTCATAGTAGTTCGAATATCTTTTCAAGTTCAACTAAAATGGTTAATTTTAGTGGATTAATTTCGATTTTCAACCTAACCTTCCATCAAAGACTATGCTCCAATCAATGTTCTCATGTCTCAGCGTCATAGACAAGGAATGCCCAGATTCGAACTGATGACCATTTTCAACTAAAGCAGGAGAATGGTGGTATTGACATCAATTTGATTTTCGACGAGGGGTGACAAACTTAGCACGATTTTGTGGAATATAAATTTACGGTCACCCCGTATCGCTTGGATACTATATTTTAGTTCTCTATCACTTTACTTTGAGAAAATGCTACTAAACTTTGAAAAAATATCCGCTTATGTTACTCTATCAGTTTAAAGTTCGGTAACATGATCGAAAATTTTCTCAAAATTTAGTAGCATTATCGAAATATTGTAAATTTTAGCATTGTAAAGTAACTTATTTATATATTAACATTTATTTACAGCATTATCGAACATTAATTTATAACATGGACAATGCAGACCGACTAACACCTAAGAACCAGTTTTGTGAGTGACATAATTGAACTTTTTCGCAAAATTTAGTAATATAGTCGAACATTATCTGAAAGTACAGTAATATAATTAAACAAAAATAAAGTGTAGTGACAAAATTGAACATTTCCGTAAAGTTCAAGAACCTAATAAATATTTCTGAAAATATAGTAATACATTTGAAAAAAAAAACGTATAATAACAAAATTAAACATTTTCAAAAACTATAGTAATTCCTTTATATATTAACGCTCTTTTGTTTTATAAACCAATTAAAGGTTTTCGAAAATAAAAGTTTGTTGTAAATTCAAATACAATTTAACTCCTTGTGATTATTTCCGTTCGTGACTAGCAATGAAGACAGTGTGTCATTTAATAATATTAATTAAATATAAATTATTTATAATTACATTATTAATAAAGTTCTATGTAAATGTTTTTATTCACTTACGGTAAACAACATTATATGATAAATAGAATCAAATGGTACATTATGTATGTGAATTAAAATTGAATAAATTATGAACAGACATATGACATTTGTACAAAAGAATCCTAATTTATCTATGCTATTCCTTTTTATCATTAATTAGATTATTTAATATATCTTTAATATATATAAAAAAGTGGTTTTAAATTCCACATGACGAATTAAGGTCCATTGGATAGATTCATTTCTTTGATGTCAGCCGTTAGACCATATTGATGATATCATCAAAGAATATTTCATTTTACACCCTCTTACATTACATAATTACATTATCTATTTTCATTTCATCTCTACTAAAATAAAAAACATAATTCTAATATATTTATGGAATCGTTCAATTTGGACTATGATTTACGTTATTATTATTCTAAAATCTTCTAATACAAAACATCAAAACATGAAGTTTATATGTTATTATAACTATAAACATTAGCATAACATTATTTTCTCTTAATAGCTTAAAATCCAAATAAAGTTAAATTTACGATTTTTTTTATTCGCGTTATCACGGGACAATAATCTAATAATTTATAAATTGAAAGTTTTTTTTTCTTCTATCATAATCCGTATTTAATAAGATTCCTAATCGATCTATATTTTAGATTGTTTAATATAACTTTTATATAAATAAACCTATTTATATCGATTCACATAACATTCTTAATTATTTAAAATTATAAATCAAACAATTTATACAACAATAATTCTAAAATATTTATTATTAAGTTTTCGATAACTATACAAAATATGGATATTAAATATTAGTGTATTATACACCATTAGCGATAAAAAAAAATATTTAGGTATACATATTAGGCCTTTGTCAATTACTTAGTTTTGTTTATGATTATAGACATTTTGCTTTTGTCAAGTGATTAGAAATTGACCACGAATATGAAGCAAAAAGTGTTTTTCATATAAATTTCAATGTCGATCAAATAAATAAACAAATAAATCTCAATGATTGCAAACTTAGTTCAATTATAATAAAAAGTTTCTTGATCGTGAATGTTAATACTTAAATAAATAACACAATAAAATTTTATTAATTATAAATAAAATTAATTTAATGTTGAAATAAATATAAGATCACATATATGAAAGTTTATCTAAGCTAAAATATTTATTAAACTTAATGTTGATAAGTACACGTCATGTAACTAATAAATTTATAATGCTGAGTCTATTGATTTTGTTATCTCTCGGTGGAGACAATTTGGTGAATTGTAAATTTGGTGAATTGTATATAGTGTGTTTGTAGTATTTGCCTTTCCAAAAAAAAAAAAAAAAAAAAAAAAAAAAAGTAATAATATAAATAATTAAAGAATATGAATATTAGAATTAAAAAATTAATTATGTCAATATATGTATTTGATTAATTCAAATCAATTAATTGGTTAGTGAAATTGGCAAAATGAAAACGCGTCATACATTTGACATAAAACATTCCAACTTAAATGAAACTTCCAACAAGTAACCTAACTAATCCCCTATAAATAAAAAATATCATGGATATCAAATTCCACCACTAATTAAAATGAAAACACCACCAGAAGAACACATCTTCAACCTCTTTGATTCATACTGGTTTCAACACCATATCCTCACAAGCAATTCGATTTCCATAATCCAAGAGGATCATAATTCGATGAAAAAAGAAGACGAGGAGATAGTAGAGTTGACAAGGGCTATGAGTTGCAGAAACGATGTGGAGATGAAGGGTCTACTTAGATTTTGGGCTCATTCCGTTGCTACAGCCGTCGCCTAATTATTCTTCAACTTCTTACGATTTTTCATTAATTTTTATAAAGTGAAAGATTGGGTTTTTCTTTTGAATTTGTACGTGTAATAAGTAACTTTCTGTTTCTAACTTGTAATCAACATGGTTGTTATATACATGGTTATATGGGCAATTTTGCCATCAATCTTTTAAAAGCTCCATCATATTTGTTCTTGAACAAGTTTATGTTATAGGTATTTGCCATTGAACATTAAAGATATTGTGTTTTCTAATAGTTGTTTAATTTAATGAGTTCCGTAAGAAAATATCGTTATTTGTTAGCTAACCTTTGTTGAATTAAATGATATTTTCAATGACTAAATCATTTGAATTAAGTTAAACTTATTTACCAAGGTAGCCCATTTTTATATTTATCTATCTATATCTATATCTATATCTATATCTATATCTACATCTATCTTTTTCCCCGCTAAATGGGAAATTCCCCGACAAAATATATTAACAAAAAACAGTTACAGTACAAGATGAAACAAAAGAATCATCCGAGAGAAAACATGGAGACAATACTCCAACACAACCATAAGTCCATAACACAAATCCACCCAACACAACCACTAAACCATCAAACCAGCTGAAGAAACAAAACAAGCAAACACCGCAAACACACCCAAGGCACCACCTACTCGAGCCCCTTAACCACATCTAAGTCACATCTACGTTTCAGATAGTAGAAATAGTCTTCCACTCTAACCTGTTTGCAATCCCGAGCGACATGATTTTCAATCGGACCGTGGTATAGATAACCTTATATAAGACATTGATACTACGCATTCTTTTCTTAAACAATCTATTATTCATCTCTTGCCATATAAAATTTGAAGCTGCAAAAACAAGTCGACCATCACGCCCCCAAGCATTACCTTTCTTGACGCGCTGCTTTAAGAACACAATAACGTCTGACCATTTATAGATATCAGACGGAATCCTCGAACAAGCACATGCCAACCGCCAAACCTGTTTCGCATAAGAACATTCAAAAAATAAATGGTCATGCGAATCCGGCTGAAGATTGCAAAAAACTCAATTAACAGCTTTGATCCTATCCGATTTCTCCCGGTCTTTGATACGGTCTTGAGTATTCAATTTTTGTAAAATGAGTAACCACACAACAAAAGAATGGCGCGGAATGCTCTAAGAAAACCACACAACTTCCTTCCAATCCAGAAGAGCAGCACGATCACCAATTGCATCACACGCACTGGCAGCAGAAAACAACACCTCAGATCTGTCATGTCACACCCCGCTAAAGCGGAAACACGGAATGTGAAGAGCAAAGAATCATTTCACGAGTTATATCAAAAGTCAACGGTTCAAGTCATTTCGAATTGAAATTTAAAAAGTAACCACGTTCGAAAGATACAACCAAGATCCGTAAGTATAAAACGACAAATACATAATAAAGTATTTTAATAAAAATTTCCAAGTATCAAAGGTCTTTTCCCGTATTACTCTTCACATAACTAGCTTGACCCGCCTGAGCAATGCACTTCATAACTTACGCTTAGTTTCCTGAAACATGAGATAAAGTGTCAACTACGAAAACGTAGTGAGTGAGTTACAGTTTAAATAGTCGACCAAAAATATAAGTAAAGTATATAAAAGTAGAAATTTCCAAGAAGGAGATTAGCGGAGAAAAAGTCGCTTAAGGTTTATATACTTTAAAGTCCAAGAAATGGGCGGACTGGTGCCCTAAGTTTGTAAAGACCAAATATAGTCAAATTTAGTCGAACAGTAGAAGCGTATACCAAACGCTAAAAATTTATAAGTTTATGCGTAAGTAACTAATTAGATTTTCTTGTATCAACCTCTTGGCATCTATAACTTAAGTGTTCACACTAATCCGATTATCCAACCGTGAACGGCCCCAACTTCCCGCCTCTCAAACGGAAAGTTATTCAGAACTTAGTAATATGTACTTAGACTGCCATCTAAGCAAGGAACGGTTCTTTCCTAAGTATCGATACCCATAATTACTATACGGCTAAGTAGTTAATAGTGTGAAAGTCTAAGTCTAAACCAGTCGGGCACTAAGTAATTTCATTTTTAAAAGCGAGAGAGTCGTACGTCCATCACTTAAGATCATGTTATAGTTCCATCAAGGGTTGGTACGCATACAAGCATCAATAATTAGTTTAGTCAAAAGAGAGCGACCAATAAGTCTAAATAAAGTCAAATAATTTACGCATAAGAGTTCAAATAGTCGTTCAAATAAGTCCAAGTACGTTCAAAAAGTCAAGTTTAATAAGTCAAAGTCAAAGTTTAATAAGTCAAAAGTCAAAGTTTAATAAGTCAAAAGTCAAAGTTTAATAAGTCAAAAGTCAAAGTTTAATAAGTCAAAAGTCAAAGTTTAATAAGTCAAAAGTCAAAGTTTGATATAGACCAAAGTCAAAATAGTCGTACAAGTTCAAGAGTCAAAATAGATCACAAGTTCAATAAGTCAAAATAGTCTAAATAGACCAAAGTCAAAATAGTCGTACAAGTTCGCAAAAGGTTTGATCTCATGTTTCCCCCAAAAAGAGTACTTAAAATGTAGGAGTAGAGAGGGGTGTAACTCACGGGTTGCGAAGATAAGAACTTGGAAGAATGGTCGGAAATGAGAGCCGGGAATCACCGAATGCCTAAGGATAGCAAGATTTGTTCAAGTGTTATTATTATATTAAGTTATTATACCTAATATATAATAAATGGAATTTGTGTTATATTATGTAATATAAGTAAATTTTTAGTCAAACTTTAAGTGTCAAAGTCCATTTTGTCCAATATTGTCCGAAACGGTTACCGTTTTGTTTTAGTCAAAAAGTCCAAAGTTGATGTTATTGTTGTTATGTTGAATATGTTTTGCTTGCCAAAGTGTTTTATATTTTCTAACAAAATTTGGGTAGCGCTTCCGCGCCCAAATTCTATGTCCAAAAATATTAACCACTTTCCCGCTTACAAAACACATATACAAACATAACGTTTTCAAACATGTTTATCTTAGTCAATTAAGTCATCCCAAACACAAGTATTTGTTTATTACAGTAGCTTTTATTCAGATTCGAGATAACAAGTTCAAAGTGGCGGTTTTTATCAAGTTAGCAACGATTTTTGGGGCTGCCAGCAGCTCGGTGCTTAGCACCTGTTTCCAGGTGCTTAGCACCTGCTAGGTGCTTAGCACCTGCTTGCTGTACCTCTCCAAAAATCGTTTTTGGTGGTTAAATCGGTTATCTTGATGGTAGATTTCGACATGCAATTGGTATAAACCTTATTAATCATCATTATATTAGTTTATAAACAACTTTTAACCACAAAAACAAAGATTTAACCATCATTTATTAAAATCCCGTTTTTGTATAAAAATGGTTATAAAACTTCATCAAAACTTGTTTTTATGGTTTTGATCATACATGCAATGATTTAGATTGATAATATAAGTAAAAAGGAAGATTTCTACCGGATGAAATGGCTTGGATGATGTTTTAGAAGGATTTAGAGCTCCAAAAGTGGTAGGAAAAGCTTGAAACCGAAATTACTTTGCTCCTCCTTGATTGCTTTGATGATCAAACGATTTTTGATGGATAAAATATTGGTTTAGGTGGCTGGAAAATCACTGGAGATGGTGGTGTTTGTGATGTTCTTGAGAGAGAAATGGAGAACATATGTGTGTGTGATTATAAAAATGAAATAAAGGAAAAGAAAATGGGCTATAATGATGGTATGGGGTGTGGGTTCTGCTAAAGTCAGTAATGGAGTAGTCTAGGACGTTTTTGATTGGGTGTTTATGTTTATAAAAACGAGACAATAACCAAAAATACAAAATTTGAACTCTGGTGGCCTGGTGCTGCGCACCAAAACAATAGGTGCTGCGCACCGGGTGGTTTTTCAGCTTTTATCTGATTTTTCGTTCTTACGTTTTTGCTTCGTTGGACCTTTTTGTTAATTGAAAGTTCTTAAGTATGATTTGTTATGAACTTAGGAAAGTTCATTAGTCGTTTTCTTGGTATTAGGACTTATATAATTGATTCCGGGAGTGATTCCGACACTGTCGCGTATCCGGTTCTTGATCAGTTAAAGGTAACGGTAGACAATAAGAGAGACATAGAGCATAAATTGCACCTAGAATTTGACGGTTGTCACATTCTCCCCGGGTTTAAAGAAATTTCGTCCCGAAATTTAGTTCGTACCATCATGGAGGAATGTTCTGGAACTGAAGTGGATATTTTTGACGGATTTGGTCCTCACGTTCCCATGTGAGATCGTGACCACGTCGAGAATCTCCACTGGAACTTGATGATGGATGAAAGACTTGCCTGGGTTGTTTGACCTCCCGGTCGACAACCTTAAGCGGTTCATCGAGGAGTTTGAGTTCAGCATCAATTTCGACCTTGTCGAGGGGGTTGACGATGGTCTCATCAGATAGATGCCCTTCGAGGGTGAGACATGGAAACATATATGTATGAACGTTTGAAGGAATCTGGTGGAGCATGAAGGCAATGAGCGGTCGGACTAATACGTCCTAAGGCTTAGTTTGGACTGGCGTATCTAGGGCTCAGTTTGCCGCGTCTCCAGAAGCAGGCTATCCCTTTCCCATGGCGATACCTTGGGAGGTACTCTATCGCCATCTTGGGACTCGGGGGTTTTCTTCTGGTTGGTTACGTAGCTTTTCTGACGGGTACGGGATGCTTTCAGTCTTTTACGGATGAAGGGAGGCGTCGGAACTTGCAAGTCGTCAATCGTTAGCTTCTAGCCAACAGAGCGGTGACCGACTCTTGCGTCCAATTAGGTAATGAGGGGTTCGCTCTTGGTGTTGGCATGGAAGTCGTTGTCATAGGTGAACTCAGGGGGGGTGAGTATCTCGACTTCCTATGAAGGCAACTACACGCGCTCTCAGCATTTCATCAAGCGTTTGGATCGTCCTTTAGCTCTGACCATCGGTCGGAGGGTGGTATGCGGTGATGAGGTCTAGTTGCGTCCCTAGCGATTCTCTGGAGGGCATTCCAAAGAGGACGGGGCGCAGATCGACTATCCTTATCGGTGATGATGAGGAGAGGGGTTCTGATATTTCGCTTTGACCTTGGAGTGAGTGAGGCACTTGGTTATATGCAAGGCGGTATCCCTTTTTCATGACTGGCCGCCATCAATATTCTCGGGGATCCTCGTACACACGTCGGATTCCGGGCGGATGGAATATCGAGATCGGTGGCCCTTGTCAAAAGGAGTTCACGAAGATTCTCGGATTCTGGATTTCATGCTCGGCCATTGATGCAGTGGGTTACGTCTAGCCTGAGTCCGAATTCCTTCATGGTTGATAACATAATCAGGGAATTGTACTTCTCGGAGCCCAAATTTACGCTTTGAGAATTTGGCGTAGGATTTCCGACTTCTGGGGAGTTCTAGAATGAGCTTAAGGTGTTTCACATGATCTTCTTTGTTCCTGGAGTGTATGAGGGAGTCATTTATGAATACGATTACGAATCTGTCCAAGTATGGCCCACACACTCTGTTCATTAGGTCCATGAATACTGTTGGTGTGTTGGCTAGGCCAAATGGCATGACGGGAATTCGTAATGTCCGTATCGAGTTCAAATGTGGTCCTAGGAATGCCGGCTTTACTGACACGAACCTGATGATAATCTGGGCGGAGGTCTACCTTGAGATGCAAGTTGCTTCCAGCAACTACTCGAATAGGTCGTCGATCCTCGGGGGTGATTATCGGTTCTTGTCGGTCAGCTCGTTAGGTTCACTATAATGGGTGTACAGGCGGAGGAATCCGTCTTTCTTTTGATAAGGGAAATTCGGGGCTTCCCAGGGGGGGCGAACTCGAGCGGATAGAGTCATGGTTTAGAAGTTCCTGCAGCTGCTTTGGCAGCTTTTGCATTTCGAGTGGTGCCAGACGACGTGGTGTCTTGGCGACCGGTGTTGTGCCAGGAACGAGGTCTTATACGGAATTTCAACTTGTCAATGCGGCGGTAGCCCAGGGAAAATCCTCAGGAAAGACTCTGGGTGGTCCTTGAGTACGGGAATGTCTTGGACTCGGCTTTCCTTAGGTTTACGTCTGGCGACATGGGCAAGGGGTACGTCGTAGTCCTTTTTGAGGTACTTGCACATTTTTAAAGAAGACAAGCTGCGAAGTCGTCATCCGGGTTTGTCCTCCTGGACGACGAGAGTTTTACTCCCTGAAAAAAGGGGGGATACAGATGAGTTTGTCGAAACAAACAGTCTTAGCTCGAAAATGAGATGACCAGTCCATTTTGATGATGACGTCTAAACTTTCCAGTTTGATAGGAGTGAGATCGATGGGGAAAATTTTGTCGGGTAGGCATGGTGAACGTCCTAATATTGTATTCATAGCTTCGAACTCTTGACCGTTGGCATATTCGATAGTGAGCTACCCTTAAGAACTTTAGATCCCAGGTAAATGAGGGGTCTAAATTCTAAGGAGACAGAGCTTCTTTCAGCTCCTGTATCGAATAGCACGGAAGAAGGATGGAAGTTGATAGGGAAACGTACACGTAATTGCATTGGGGTTGGAGGGAAAGGGAGGTTGTTAGTTCCAAGGTCTTCGTCCTCATCTTGTTGGATTGGTACAGGAGGGAGAAGGGGTTTATTGTTTCCGAGGTGTTCACCTTCTTCTTGCTCGATGGTGGCTGGGAAGAAGGGGAGGTTATGGTCAGGGTTGTACTCTGGGTAGTCGACGTTGGGGTTGTCGTCCCCGAAAATTTCTTTGTTAATCCATCGATGATCTGGGCGACCGTGCCTGGGAGTGCCGCTTTGGACTGCGCAGTTATCTGCTCAGCCATAAGGTCAACGCGGATCCTCTCAGGAGGCATGGTTCCACAATGGAAAGAAGGAATTAGTTTAGGGTGTACGAATAGGAAATTGTGATAAGAATTTAGCTCAAGGGTTAATAGTAATCAATACACAGGAGTAATATGGACGGATAATTAGCACATGCACGATGGTGATTCAAGCAATAACTATAGAATGGTTCAACGACGACGTCAGGGTTCACACGAGAACGGCGAGTATAGACGATAAAGGTAGAGAATTTCCATTAATAATAATACTAAAGAGTCAAGTACATAGTTCGGAATAAGAAGAGGGAGTACGAGTACGATACAAGGAAACAGAAATGAGAATGGCCTTGGGTGGTGTTCAAGGGAAAGTTGCAACTCAAGCCTTTGGTACAAATACCAAGGAAATCCGATTAATGACGCCTTCCTGGAACATCTTAGCGGCAATGACCGCCAATAGAGTCCCCATGATCAAACACGTCCCAACGAGACGCTGCACAGTTCGTGTCGTGGCTCGGGTCGAGGCGATGATTCGCAACGACTGCTCGGACAACTGATGCGCAACATTGGTGACTTCGCTGTTGAGGAGCCCTTGCTACTGGGTCTCCTTGCAAGTCCCCGAACCTCTCGGTGGAAGTGGAAGAGTGCGGCTGGCGGGGGAGGCTGAAGGGAAGGTGAAATCATAGGTCGGGAGAGTCCGGTCTCCTGGGCACGTCGTCTCTCCTCTAGGAACTGGCGTTCACAATGGTACCAATCCATGATGGGTATAGGGAGAGGAGTGGGTTGAGATGGATAGGACTGTTGTCCGGTCATCCGATCAGGCAGACGGCCAGGGTAGATGATCTGCATACGCGCGGTCAACCTAGGGTGAGGCCCTTAGAACGGCGGTGATGCTGTAGCGGGCGCTGGTGGAGGGGATGGTAGTACAGTCCTCGGGCTGGATCCGCTACTGCTGCTGCTCGCCATCGTCGTATCCTCCGTCAGGTCGGTCGTCTGGTGACGTTGACTCTCGGAGGCCGTGTGGCCCTTTGAAGGTTCGCGCGATGGGGAAACGGCTCGGGTGGGAATCGTGACTGAGATCGAGAAGGTGATCACGAACGAGACGACTGGGACGTGACGAATCTGCGAACATCGAGTTACACAAGTACGGGGGAAACTAAAAATAGGAAGAACGTAAGTAAATTGCATGCACGGGTCAGTTATGTGAGAATCGGGAATTGATAAGACCGGGAATTTTTTTGACCCAAAAACCGTTAACGATAGCAATTCCTTTTCCGTTCTTGCATAATTCATTTTGAACTATGGATGGTTGATCAAGTCACGCATAGTTGAAAAAGATAATCATGCAATTGCGGAAAATAATGTACTACAGTTTGAACCCGAAAATGATTTTTCTGAAAAGCCTTGGTTATAGTTTTGGTTTCGAAAACTTTTTGAAAAATTTTAAAAACCGTTTTCACTATAACCCGTGCTCTGATACAAAGTCTGTCACACCCCGCTAAAGCGGAAACACGGAATGTGAAGAGCAAAGAATCATTTCACGAGTTATATCAAAAGTCAACGGTTCAAGTCATTTCGAATTGAAATTTAAAAAGTAACCACGTTCGAAAGATACAACCAAGATCCGTAAGTATAAAACGACAAATACATAATAAAGTATTTTAATAAAAATTTCCAAGTATCAAAGGTCTTTTCCCGTATTACTCTTCACATAACTAGCTTGACCCGCCTGAGCAATGCACTTCATAACTTACGCTTAGTTTCCTGAAACATGAGATAAAGTGTCAACTACGAAAACGTAGTGAGTGAGTTACAGTTTAAATAGTCGACCAAAAATATAAGTAAAGTATATAAAAGTAGAAATTTCCAAGAAGGAGATTAGCGGAGAAAAAGTCGCTTAAGGTTTATATACTTTAAAGTCCAAGAAATGGGCGGACTGGTGCCCTAAGTTTGTAAAGACCAAATATAGTCAAATTTAGTCGAACAGTAGAAGCGTATACCAAACGCTAAAAATTTATAAGTTTATGCGTAAGTAACTAATTAGATTTTCTTGTATCAACCTCTTGGCATCTATAACTTAAGTGTTCACACTAATCCGATTATCCAACCGTGAACGGCCCCAACTTCCCGCCTCTCAAACGGAAAGTTATTCAGAACTTAGTAATATGTACTTAGACTGCCATCTAAGCAAGGAACGGTTCTTTCCTAAGTATCGATACCCATAATTACTATACGGCTAAGTAGTTAATAGTGTGAAAGTCTAAGTCTAAACCAGTCGGGCACTAAGTAATTTCATTTTTAAAAGCGAGAGAGTCGTACGTCCATCACTTAAGATCATGTTATAGTTCCATCAAGGGTTGGTACGCATACAAGCATCAATAATTAGTTTAGTCAAAAGAGAGCGACCAATAAGTCTAAATAAAGTCAAATAATTTACGCATAAGAGTTCAAATAGTCGTTCAAATAAGTCCAAGTACGTTCAAAAAGTCAAGTTTAATAAGTCAAAGTCAAAGTTTAATAAGTCAAAAGTCAAAGTTTAATAAGTCAAAAGTCAAAGTTTAATAAGTCAAAAGTCAAAGTTTAATAAGTCAAAAGTCAAAGTTTAATAAGTCAAAAGTCAAAGTTTAATAAGTCAAAAGTCAAAGTTTGATATAGACCAAAGTCAAAATAGTCGTACAAGTTCAAGAGTCAAAATAGATCACAAGTTCAATAAGTCGAAATAGTTTAAATAGACCAAAGTCAAAATAGTCGTACAAGTTCACAAAAGGTTTGATCTCATGTTTCCCCCAAAAAGAGTACTTAAAATGTAGGAGTAGAGAGGGGTGTAACTCACGGGTTGCGAAGATAAGAACTTGGAAGAATGGTCGGAAATGAGAGCCGGGAATCACCGAATGCCTAAGGATAGCAAGATTTGTTCAAGTGTTATTATTATATTAAGTTATTATACCTAATATATAATAAATGGAATTTGTGTTATATTATGTAATATAAGTAAATTTTTAGTCAAACTTTAAGTGTCAAAGTCCATTTTGTCCAATATTGTCCGAAACGGTTAACGTTTTGTTTTAGTCAAAAAGTCCAAAGTTGATGTTATTGTTGTTATGTTGAATATGTTTTGCTTGCCAAAGTGTTTTATATTTTCTAACGAAATTTGGGTAGCGCTTCCGCGCCCAAATTCTATGTCCAAAAATATTAACCACTTTCCCGCTTACAAAACACATATACAAACATAACGTTTTCAAACATGTTTATCTTAGTCAATTAAGTCATCCCAAACACAAGTATTTGTTTATTACAGTAGCTTTTATTCAGATTCGAGATAACAAGTTCAAAGTGGCGGTTTTTATCAAGTTAGCAACGATTTTTGAGGCTGCCAGCAGCTCGGTGCTTAGCACCTGTTTCCAGGTGCTTAGCACCTGTTAGCAGGTGCGCAGCACCTGCTTGCTGTACCTCTCCAAAAATTGTTTTTGGTGGTTAAATCGGTTATCTTGATGGTAGATTTCGACATGCAATTGGTATAAACCTTATTAATCATCATTATATTAGTTTATAAACAACTTTTAACCACAAAAACAAAGATTTAACCATCATTTATTAAAATCCCGTTTTTGTATAAAAATGGTTATAAAACTTCATCAAAACTTGTTTTTATGGTTTTGATCATACATGCAATGATTTAGATTGATAATATAAGTAAAAAGGAAGATTTCTACCGGATGAAATGGCTTGGATGATGTTTTAGAAGGATTTAGAGCTCCAAAAGTGGTAGGAAAAGCTTGAAACCGAAATTACTTTGCTCCTCCTTGATTGCTTTGATGATCAAACGATTTTTGATGGATAAAATATTGGTTTAGGTGGCTGGAAAATCACTGGAGATGGTGGTGTTTGTGATGTTCTTGAGAGAGAAATGGAGAACATATGTGTGTGTGATTATAAAAATGAAATAAAGGAAAAGAAAATGGGCTATAATGATGGTATGGGGTGTGGGTTCTGCTAAAGTCAGTAATGGAGTAGTCTAGGACGTTTTTGATTGGGTGTTTATGTTTATAAAAACGAGACAATAACCAAAAATACAAAATTTGAACTCTGGTGGCCTGGTGCTGCGCACCAAAACAATAGGTGCGGCGCACCGGGGGGGTTTTTCAGCTTTTATCTGATTTTTCGTTCTTACGTTTTTGCTTCGTTGGACCTTTTTGTTAATTGAAAGTTCTTAAGTATGATTTGTTATGAACTTAGGAAAGTTCATTAGTCGTTTTCTTGGTATTAGGACTTATATAATTGATTCCGGGAGTGATTCCGACACTGTCGCGTATCCGGTTATTGATCAGTTAAAGGTAACGGTAGACAATAAGAGAGACATAGAGCATAAATTGCACCTAGAATTTGACGGTTGTCACATTCTCCCCGGGTTGAAAGAAATTTCGTCCCGAAATTTAGTTCGTACCATCATGGAGGAATGTTCTGGAACTGAAGTGGATATTTCTGACGGATTTGGTCCTCACGTTCCCATGTGAGATCGTGACCACGTCGAGAATCTCCACTGGAACTTGATGATGGATGAAAGACTTGCCTGGGTTGTTTGACCTCCCGGTCGACAACCTTAAGCGGTTCATCGAGGAGTTTGAGTTCAGCATCAATTTCGACCTTGTCGAGGGGGTTGACGATGGTCTCATCAGATAGATGCCCTTCGAGGGTGAGACATGGAAACATATATGTATGAACGTTTGAAGGAATCTGGTGGAGCATGAAGGCAATGAGCGGTCGGACTAATACGTCCTAAGGCTTAGTTTGGACTGGCGTACCTAGGGCTCAGTTTGCCGCGTCTCCAGAAGCAGGCTATCCCTTTCCCATGGCGATAACTCCAACGCCTTTCGTTCGGAGATCAATCGTGACAACAACCTCCCTTCCTTCCCAGCCCCCGTCACTCGAAGGGAAAATGACAAACGTAGGGCTAGTCAGCAACCCACAAGGGGCGACCACTACAAGAAGCCCGCCATCAGACGCCGAGAATATGCTGGACCGCACCCTAAGTGCGGTAAGTGTTACCGGCATCATGTTGGGGACTGCCCAGCGTGCTACTCATGCAACAAAGTCGGACACCTCTCCCGACATTGTCGCCAATATGCTGCCGAACAGTACGAGGACGAGGACTTTGGAACCAACCCTTTATCTCCCCCTCTAGCCCTCTTCCAACGAAGTGGGAACAAGAGAAGGAAGCTTCACCACCAAATCTCACGGACTAGCATCACCCAAGGATACCCCAACTCACCTCGAACCCACACTGGACCGCACCCCCAATGCAGCAGATGTCCCTTCCCCCATGTCCGGAAGTGCCCGGTATGCAAACTTTGCAACACAGTGGGACACTACCCCTGGTGCTGTCCAGAAAATGCAAACAGAAAGCTGCTCTGTCTCAAATGTGGGAGCAACCAGCACCTCCGTGAGGATTGTCTCTTAGAGCATACCACAGAGACCCTCAGTGCTCTCGCAATCACAGCCGAGGAAACTCCCCAGAACCTCAGAGCAATTACTGGTACGTTCTCTGTCCAATGACCCTTTTCCTCCGCACTAATTGATTCACGAACTGGAGAAAACCTTGCCCTTAGAGATTAGACATCTCACCAGCTTAAGACCTCAGACGTTACGGATAGTCTTCCTTCGAATATGCCATCGATCCAATAGTCGCAGCCATGAAGGCAAATTTAGGATTCCCAGTACTTCGTTTGCCTAAAGCTTATTCCATCGACCCGGTTCTTACCAAACCATCAAGCCTTGACGCTATCGTGGGATGGACAGGTCACCTTAGTATTGAGCCAAGACCGTCCGCCCCGATAAGCTTCCCTGCATCTCTCTCCATAAAAAGGGAAACTCCCGTCGTTCAGGAGTACGACCTGAATAATAACTCCGCAACGTGTGTCCCTCGACGATGCGCCAGCATCTCGAGGAGGACTACGACGCACCCTCCGCTCACGGCGGTGATCATGAATCTAAGGAAGGCCGAGTCCAAGACATTTCCGTAGTCAAGGACCATCCAAAATTTTCTGAGAGACTCCCGGTCTACCATTGAACCGACAAGTAGAAATTACAAATGAACTTCGTACCTGACACGGCATCCATAGCTGAGGCTCCCTACCACGTAGCACCACCGAGATGCTAAGGCAGCCGAAAGCTGCTGTAGGAACTTCTTGTTCCTAGTTCCAACACCCAAACCTAACCCCATGGGAAACCCCAATCTTCCTGACAAGAGACAGAAGGACCCTTCTGTTTATACACTGATCGTCATGAACGTGACAAGCCTACCGTCAAGAACCGATAACCATCCCCGAGGATCGACAACCAGTCTGAGTAGTTGCAGGATGCAACACATCTCTCGAAGGTCGACCCCGCCCGAGTTATCACCAGGTTCGCGACGTTTTGACCAACACTTGCGAGGACCGCATGTTCCGAACTCGATGCAAACCCCTCAAGCTTTTCCCCTGTTAGTACGCCTAAACAACACATCGCCGGTATTCATGGACTAAATGAACAAGGTGTGTAGGCCGTACTTGGATAATTGATAACCTTACTCCTCGCCAACACCCACACCTACTCAAGGAAGATCCTGTGAGCCTCCCGAGCTCACCCTAGAACCCTTCCATGGACAGGAACCGCACGCCAATTCCCCTAAATTCGAACGCTGACCCCGAGCAGAACACTTCCCGACTCCATGGTCAATCTTGAAGAAACTCAGGCCCAGGCCAAACGTAGCTTGTAGCGCCAAGCCCCAAGCATGAGCTCTGAAGTCCGAAGATATTCGCGAACCCATACCCGTCAAGGGCCATCGAATTGTTATTCCATTTACCCGGGATCCGACTTGCTGTAACCGGGGTTCCCGAGAATACTATTCTGGACCGGACACTGTGTAAGGACACTACCCTGTATCCCGCCAAGTGCCTCACTTACCTCGAGGCCAAGGCAGGACACCGAAACTCACCCCTCATTGTTCGCCGTCCTCTAACCGGGTAAACTTATGTCACAGATCCTGTACTAGTACTAAGTATACACCCATCAGTCTATGCCTTGACGCAAGTGTCGAACACCGCCCTATCGGCTGGAAGCTGACGGTCGACGACTTGCAAGGTCCCACGTCTGCCTCTACTCGCGAGGTACTAAAAACGTTTCTGTACCCGGCCAAGGAGCTACGTGACCACCTGGAAGAAAACCTCAATCCCTCAGATGGCAATAGAGTATCCCCGAGGATACCGCCACGGAAAGAGGATAGTCTGTTTCTGAAAACGCGGCAAACTAAGCCGAAGTACACCGGTTCAATCTAAGTCTCGGGATATACAGATCCGACTTCTCATTGCACTTAACTCTCCCAACCGTCTCCTAACATTCTTATGTGTCCCTCTTCACACTTAAAGAGTGTTCATCGGATGAGACCCTCGTCGCCTCTCTCTAAACGAGGTCAAAACTGCCACCAAACCAAACTCTTGTCGAACCACGTGGGTCATTGACTTCAAGATCAAACGACGTTAACCGAACCTTGTCCCCATTTCTGAGTCCGGTGGAACCTCTGACTTAGTCCCACTACCGCGGGAAGACGCAGGGACCAAAACTCGTCAGGAAAGTCCACCATAATCCGACGGCATTCTTCTCCATGGGACGAACTAAATTTCGGGACGAAATTTCTTTCAACCCGGGGAGAATGTGACAACCGTCAAAATTTCTGGTACTTGTTCAGTCGCTATATCGGTTCAAAATCATTAGTCACTCTTCGATCGTATTCGCTTTGTTCTAGTTCGAAACTGTTGAGCCGGTACCTTGTCGGAACTAATGTCGGAATAACTTCCGGAATCAATTTTATAAGTCCTAATACCAAGAAAACGCATATTGAACTTTCCTAAGTTCATAACTAATCATAATTAAGAACTTTCAATTAACAAAAAGGTCCAGCGAAGCAATAACGTAAAAACGAAAAATCAGAAAATGCCGGAAAACTGCCCGGTGCGCAGCACCTCCTCCTGAGGTGCGCAGCACCACCCACCAGTTTTCAAAATATTTTCAAGTTTGGTCCTTGCCTCGTTTTTACACATTTTTAAACCAATCAAACTCGATTGGCAGACCATAATTACTGGTTTTAACCAGTAACACTGCCCTATACTACCATTTTCCTTTTATTCATTTTTGTTAAATCATTTTACCAAAACCAAAAACACACACAGTTACACCTATTTCATTTTCTCTCATCTCTCTCTAAAACTCCATTGAAAACCAGAAAGTCCAGCCAACTAATCAGTCTAAAAACACATAAATCACCCACACAAATCGTTCCTTTCACCAAGAGAAGCAAGAGGGTGTCGTTTTTATCAAAAAGGACCACCGTTGTAAAGGTTTTTGAAGCTCAAATCCGACCAAAACTCATCATCCAAGCTTTTCCTCCGGTAGATCTCTCCCTTTTTACTGTTTTAACTAAAATAATCAATTGCATGTAAGATCTAACGGTTGAAAATGTATTTTTATACAAATCTTTGACTTTTATGGTCAAAAACGTTTTTAATCGAAATACTCTTTAGACCCACGAATCTGTGAATAAAAACTCTTTAGAAACTGTTAAAATGATGTTTTGAAAGATATTTACCAATTGCATGTTCGATCTAAACAACAAAAATGAGTTTTTATAAAGATTTATGTCACTTTTCATACAAAAACGATTTTTATCTAAATGATACCTAGATCTATGTTTTTGTGGATAAAAGTTGTTTAGAAACCATAATAATGATGTTTTATAAGTTACCTACTGGTTGCATGTCGAAATCCTTGAGTCACAAAACGTTTTTAGCAAGAAAAACACCAAACGGGAAAGAAACAGCAGCTAGGTGCGCAGCACCTAGGCTCAGGTGCGCAGCACCGAGCTGCTGTTCTCCCAAAAAAATCGTCGTTTTAACGCGTTTAAGAATATGTTTACATTCTGGACTTTTACCGATATTATTTTGGGACTGAGATAAACAAAATTAATAATAATGGTGACCTGTATTGGACTTATTGGAATTGTGGTGAAGTTATTTTGTGTATATGTATGTTTTGGTGAGCGGAAATGATTGTAGGTTTTGGACATGAAATTTGGGCGCGGAAGCGCTGCCCAAATTTCATTAGAAAACCTAAACCATTTCAGTAACCAAAACATGTTTATCGTAATAATAACTTTGACTTTGAACTTCCAAACTAAAAATAAACGTTAATCGCTTCGGACCAAATTTTGGAACAACATTGGACTTAAAACATATTTATAAACAAAGGTCACCTAATCTTATATAAAGAACCTTATAAGAAATTAACCTTTGGACAATATTGGTAATTCTTAGGCAATTCCGTGATTCCCGGATCCTTTCCGACCGTTTCCGAGTTCGCTTCTCCGCAAACCGTGAGTTACACCCCTCCTATCTTTTACTATTTTTAAGTACTCTTTTTGGGGGAAACATGAGATCACATTTGTTTTGAACTGTAACTTTTATGCGAAATTGTTTATGGACCATTTTGACTCGAAACCCATACGACTATTTTGTCTTTTGAAACTATTTGAACGACTTACTATTTTTGGAAACCTTTTCGATTCATTTGAACTACCTTTCTATTTATGGAAACTTTTGAACTAAATAAACTATTTTGGAACTTATTTTGACTTGGAACTCTCTTTGGTACGAACTAATTGGACTAATATGCGTAAACAACATCAATTGTTCGGATTGGCTTACCTTAGACTCCCTAGGTTTGCCTCTTTGGATACTTGAATAGACGTGATAGCTTGGTTGTATTAGGTGCTAAACCCTAGGTGAGAATATAATGTCGTAGGTGCAAACAAAAGACTTTTCAAATTGGTTCGACTCAAGTCCCACGATTTTTCTCTGACTACTATACACACTATTAGCATAAGCCGTTAGCATATATTATGGGTATCGATACTTAGGAGCGGTCACTCCTTACCAATGGGTAGCGACCAAGGTACATATTACTAAGTCCTCGCGGACTCTGACTCTAGATCTGACTAGTGGGCAGTTACTTGACCAGAATCGGATTAGTGTGTAGACTAAATCTTACGTATATTAAGCTTAGCGGTTGGTACAACTCGAGGATCATAGGTCTATATTACGCATATACTTACTTACTGTCTTGCACATGTGGATTAATCCACCGCTGAGGTGATGACTACGAACCCTCTCTTACTCGCTACACTACTTGACTTTTGTATTGACTCGAACTTACTTTGATCGTACTTAAACTTATTTGAAACTAAGTTATTCTTGAATTTTAAGCACTTAAATTTAATTAAGTTATTCTTGAATCTTAAGTACTTGAGCTTATTTTGGAACTCTTTGACCTTGAACGACTCTCGAACTATTATAAATCTTGAATTCGTCTCGGACTTTTTATAAACTTTGAATTTGGAACTTATCTTCAATTCATAAACTGTAACTCACTCACTACGTTTTCGTAGTTGACACTTTATCTCATGTTTCAGGAATTAAGCGTAAGTTATGAAGTGCATTGCTCGGGCAGGTCAAGTCTTTTATGTGAAGTGTGCCTTGGGAAGAAGACCTTATTTTGGGAATTTTATTTAAAAACACTTTTGTTATGTACTATGGTTTTATATTGGACTTGGTTGTATCTTTGACTTGTACTCTTTTTAATTTAAATCTGAATGACTCGAACCGTTATTTTTAGTGTAACCCGTGAAATGATTCTTTGCTCTTCACATTCCGTGTTTCCGCTTTAGCGGGGTGTGACATCACGTAACCCCAAGATCTTTCTCCAACTATAACTCGCATTTTCCTTAACTTGGACCTCCCAAAAACTGCGACCCTCAAGATGATGTGTATGCACCCATTTGACCCATAAAGACTCCTTATTAACAAGGATCTTCCAAATATGCACCATCATTAAAGCAGGATTCCAAGAAACAAGACTACGAATACCTAAACCACCCTCCGCTTTAGGACGACAAACATCAGCCCATGCCATTTTAGCTATACCCTGCTTTAACAACCCTTCACACCAAAAGAAACCACGAAACAGCTTCTCAATATCAAGAATGATAGAACTAGGAAGAATGAAAACCGACCAGTGCACATGCATAGCGGAAAGAACAGACACGACTAATTGAAGTCTGCCTGCAATAGATAAAGATTTATTTCGCCAATCTCCTAGACGATTAAAGAAGAAAAGATATATATATATATATATATATATATATATATATATATATATATATATATATATATATATATATATATATATATATATATATAGGAAACCCGCGCGTTGCAATAACGACTAATTAAAATTAATAAAATATATGTAACTTAATTTTTTTTGGCGATCTTTTTTTATGACGATAAATTTACGGATGATAATGACTTTTGGCTATCAGAAATATAACTTAGATTAATGCAAAGATAAAGTGTGTGAACTGGTTCACAACGTTTTTAGAATGGTGTAAAAATCGAGTAGCATACATTTGTTGATACTAAAAAAAACGTGTATATAAAATCTATAAGGAAGCAAAAGTTGTGGTAGTTAACAACTCCACACATGTATACTTTATTCGTTGTGTATAACTTCTCGATACACTACGTTCGAGGTGTACACTTTATCTCGATCAAAACTTTTGGCACCCTTTACTAAAACCTTTGTAGTGAAATCTCTCTAGAAAACGCCACATAAAGTCGTCTATGGGAGAATACGGATTCTGGTACATACACACCGACGTTTTGAATTGACTATCCTTGAGCCTTGTTAATTGTTATAACAAAGCTAAGTCGGACATAAAATGTTTCCTTTTCATCTTGAACGGAAACATGTCACTTTAAGAAGGGCATAACTGAATTATGGGAACAAATTCTCTTTTTCTCTTTTCAACCAAGTCTTGATCTCTTTTCCATTTCTTGGCAATGCGATCAACCTTGTCATCTTCGATGATTATTTAATCATTGATGGTGTTGCCAATAAATTTTATTTTGACAATTATATAAAAAAAAATAATAAAAATAAAGTAAATGTTAAAAGTTTGTTTATATAGCATACAATTTGAAAGGAAATTTTAAAATTTTAGAATATTTTTACATTATAAAAAAATAATATTTTATTACTATTAATTCTAGTAAAAATTTTTTGGGCTACTAAAATATTAATAATAAAGGAGGAACGAAATTATGAAGTGTATTAATATCTCTTCTACAAATATGTAAGTAATATACAAGTTATATTTTCTTTTCTTTTTTCTTTCTTCCCCTTTAATTATATTTAAAAGAATTAATATTTCTCTTATAAATATGTAAAGAAACATATGCAAATTGCAATCTTTTTTCTTTCTTTCTTCCCCTTTAATTATATTAAATAGAAAATTAAGAACGGAGATGGGTATAGTTTATGGTTGGTAGCTAACAGTGGAGATGGGTGCAATTTATGGTTCCATATGTTAGTCAGGTTAAATATAATATGAAAAATATAATAATTAATATTATATATATATATATATATATATATATATATATATATATATATATATATATATATATATATATATATATATATATATATATATATATATGGCGGTGATATCAAATATTTATACGTATTCGAGAGGAACTTAATTGCACTTAGATGTTAAAAACAACATTCAGTTACATAAGTTAAATTAGAACATTAGTGAAGTTACCAAATGAGTGTCTTTTCCTTAATTGATATTAAAAAACAATCAATCTTTCAAACAAACGATTTTCGTTACAATTACTTTTCTTAATTAGTTAAACAACGTGACAATTCGGTCACAAAACAACCAAAATCAAATAGTTACATTAATTCTCAATTTAAACTAAATTGGAGTCCCTGCGAACGAATCTGACTTACTATTTGCTATATTACACGCCATTAGGTCCACTTCCTACAAGTGTGTAGTCGAGTAAAAGGTATTTCGAGTCTTTAAAATTAAAACTAGATTTTGCACATCAAGTTTTTGGCGCCGCTGTCGGGGACTGATTTTTAGTTTTTGTTAAGAATTTGTGATACGATCCTTTTAAGTATTAACATACTTGAAAGTTACTTTTATTTATTTATTATACAGGTGCGTTTTACGTTTTGTTGTTTTTGTCATTGTAGGTATTCAGAGAGTTGATGAACACGAGGTCTTCTGGGTTACCACTCAAGAGTCTTTTATTTAATCCAGGAGTATCAAGAAGGTGTAAAAAGAAGCAAACGAAACAACCACCAATTCAAATTTTAGAAGCTTTTGGACCATTCTCATCGGTCAAATTAGGCCTGTACAGAAACGGGTCGGCCCGTTTCAAACCCGGAAAACCGGCCCGAACCGACAGATTTCAGTTCTGTCATCGAGTATGGATTTAGGATGATTACGGTTATCGGTTATCGGTTCGGTCCGGTCCATACCCGATTAAAATCGGGTATACCCGATAAACCATTTTTAAAAATTTGTAAATTTGAAGGTGCTAGAACTCGAACCCATGATGTCTTGTTGATAAGTTTTTATCTTACCACTCTACTACAAGGATTTGTTTGAGGAAATATTAAACAAATTATATTTAATAAAGGGAAAAATGCCAAAAAAGGTAACATAAAATCCACATTTTGACATTTGAGGGTATGTAAAAAAAATTGGAACCAAAAAGGATTAGAAAATCGAATTTGGAACCAAAAAGGATTATTTGCGAAAGTTAAGTTTTTAACTTGTTTTCAACATGTAAAACATTAAATAACGCGTCTCGTTTTTTTCTAAAAGTCACGAGGAATTAGAGAAAATCACATTTTCAAAAAGAGTTTTAATCATATCTTAAAAATTTTAGCTTGAAACTTCATTTTAACGATTAATAATTTTCGAAAATCCTTTTTTAAAACAAATAAGATTTTATAATCCCTTTTTAAAACAAATTAGATTTTATAATCCTTTTTTGAAACAAATTAGATTTTATAATCCTTTTTGGTTCTAAATTTTTTTACGTACCCTCAATTGACAAAATTTGTATTTTATGTAACCCTTTCTGGCATTTTTCCCTTTAATAAAGTAAGTTACTGGGAAAAGATGAAATCAGGTGTAGCTGATATGGCCAATAGTGGCGGCTGCCAAGCTGGTTCTATTCTTGCAGCTCTTTTCTTGAAGCAGGTGCCATGCGTTCTCTTATATGTCTCCATTATAATTATACTTGTATAATAAAAATAACGAAAGAATAAGAATTGCGCTATGTTTTGCACCAGGCCAAAGATTTGTTGAGGAAAACACTTTTTTATAATCGCGATTTTAATTAATTTTGTTAAACACTTTTTTATAATCATGATTTTAATTAATTTTGTTATTTGTTTACAGGACATCCTTGGGTACTAAGTGGAGGCGAAACTTGCTCCATGGCGATTTTAACTTGATGAATTGGAATGGTTATGCTATGAAATCAAGATAAGATTTTATTTTTTCCATCTGTTGATTTCAATGTTGGTGAAAAAAAGAAAGAGAGCTATTAAGTAAAAAGTTCAATGAATCAAGTTGAAGATTTTGTAAATATAGTGAAGAGAGAAATTAGGGATAATAATAAAGTGATGATGTAAATGTTGATTAGAGAGAGATGATATATATCTTCATCCTCTGTTTTCCTTCTCATCTGTTTGCTTTTCAGTTTTACTCAGTTTTTTGTAATCCTACGATTTTGTAAACCCAAGATCCGGTCTGCCCGACGGTTTTTACCTGACCCGAACCGGTCCAGTTTCGGTCTAGGATTTTGGGCCCTAACGGTCTCGGGTCGGTCCTGGTCCCGGTCCGGTCCGACCCACTTTACACTGGGCTAGTAGATACCGAGTCTTCTTTAGGGGGGAGGGGGGGGGAATTAGTTCAGAATCAGAAGTTGAGGAGTTGATTTTTGAAGAAAAACCGAAACCACAAACAGTTGAGATGGCGGATCCTTTGGATATTCCAATGCACCGAAGGGCTGCAGTTGTAGCAGTACCACCCACCCGAGGGTCGGCTATTACCGCCCCAGACTTAGGTGAAGAGTTCGTAGTCAAGGGTCATCATCTCAAGATGATCCAAGACAACACAATCGATGGGCGATTCAATTCAGATCCACATAAACACATAGCAAGATTCATCGAGCTATATGAGATGTTTAAATACGAAGATGGAAAGAGTGATAGTGTCAAGTTGAGGTTGTTCCTTCGTCTCTCACCGGATATGTGAATGTGTGGTTTAAAAAATTAGAGGAGAATACAATCACCACTTGGACACAGATGAGGGAAGCGTTCATCAAAAGATTTTTCCCACCCGTCTTGGATAGGAAATTGTTACGAGACATTCGAGGCTTTAGAAAAGAAGAAGGAGAGACTTCAACCGAAGCATGGGGTAGGTTGAAAGAGATGTTGAGAAGTTGTCACGGGCACGAATTAGGCAAGGACATATTGAAGAACTCTTTTTGACGGGTTGAATAAAGAATCTCATAATGAATTAGACCTAGCGGGAGGAGGAGATTTTATGTTCAAATCCACCAATGAAGATTACAACCTCATGGAAGACAAATTGTTGATTAGCTTATCTAGAGAGTATCGTAAAGATGGTAGAGGAAGAAGATCAAGGGGCACCGAAAGATACTGTAATACCCTAATCGGGCTTGTAAGAAAGCCTGCTAAGAAGATAACAATTTCTAAATATATGCGACCTTCAACTCAGAATATTGAGCTTAAGTTTTATTCATGTATTTGTGAAACTAAATAACATAATAGACGTAGGGCTAAGCGGAAGATACTGTAATACCATGTTATTTTAATGATTATGATATTGTCCGTCGTCAACAAGGTTCACTGATTTATTTTTGTTGGGGCTTCTGATGGAGGTCACCGATCCTGAAACTATTATGGCCCAAGCACGCTTAACAGTTTCTAAGCTATTCAGTATCTGTAGTTACCAAAACGCGTCATGTCATGAGATGCTAAGGTTTACTCATATATTCAGGCTCACTCTTGTCCACGACCGATGTGAGATTTGCATAAGATGTTACAACCCCCCCCCCCCCCCCCCCCCCCCCCTCTTTGGGACTCAACATCTGCTTTGAGGTTTGCCCAACCATCCCTAACGGCTTAAAAGTGACTCTGATACCATTTGTAACATCCCTCCTTTTCATGCCCACTATATTTGACGTTTTGCCAGCATGGCTCACTGATTTTCTTTTGGTGGAGCTTCCCACGGAGGTCACTCATCCTAAAACTACTATGGTTCAAGCACGCTTAACTATAGAGTTTCTAACATCTGCAGTGCTTGTAGCCCCAGAAATGTGTCATGTCATTAAAAGCTAAGGTTTACTCATTTACAGAGGCTCACTCTTGTCCACGACCGATGTGTGATTTACCTATGGTGTTACACATACCTTTCAAACATGGTCGATCCTGAGGTTTTTTATGCCTAGGACAAGAAAACGAAAAATGCCCCTATAAAAAGTTTAGGGGACAAAGGATAGTCTTTATCGAAAGTTTGAGGGTATTTATTTTCGTTGTTATGTACTCTATCTTTTGATATTGCATAACAAGTATTGTTTTAAATTATCTTTTTAGATACAAAATAGAAATGTGTCAATTCGAAAAACCGGTTTACTTCTTCAATAGATTATGCTAAATTGGTTCAAGCTTTAAGATTTATATTTATTAGAGAAGTATCCAATAATGATTTGTAGCTTAGCGATAGGAGACAATGAGTTAGAGTCACTAAAAGAAAAGTAAAATAATTGTTTGATTTGATATGATACTCACCTTTCCATCCAATCTTTAATATATAATAAAAAAAAGACCTTAAATATCACATTGCGAAGTAAGTGCTCTTGGATGGGTTAACCTTTTTGATCTCAACCGTTAGATCAAATTGATGATGTCATCAAATATTACTTTCATTTTACACGCTCTTACAATACATAATAACATTCTCTCTTTAATTCCTATCTCAACTAAAATCAAAACGAAATTCTAATTTGCTTATAAAATCACTCAATTTAGACTATGAATTATTTTATTTTAAAATATCATAATGAAAAATATCAAAATGTATAAACGTAAAGGTGTATATGTTATTATAATTATAAACAACATGTGTATAAACGTAAAGGTATATATGTTATTATTCGTATAATATTGTCTTTTTAATTAAACTTAAAATCTTCGAAAACATAATGTTTACAATTCAATTTTTATATATGTTCGCGCTATCGTGGGACAATAATATTGTTATATTAATAGAAAGTAAATCAAAATGTTTTATATGAACATCAACAAGAAAATATAATAATAAAAAGATTAGAATAAATAAAAATATCATCAAGTGCTTATCCCATTTATCATTTAAGTAAAATAACATTTTATTTATATTCAAAATTCTAGTTGGTTTGATGTATTTTATTGTACTTTTATATATATAAATGGATCGAGATAGAGAAAAGGTAATCTTATGCGAATATTTTTCAAAAGCATATTAGATCTACGATATTGGTTTTTTTAATACATGGGACAAACTGAAAATATCTTACACTTGTCATCGTCTTTCCCAATCTACAATTGTAAACCAAACACGTGCAATGTATTTGATTATTTATCATTTAAAAAAATTATAATTCATCTTGTTTTTAATAGAAATAAAATGCAGTTTTACACGAGAATATTTTCCAAAAACATATTAGACCTACGATATTGTTTTCTTTAATACATGGACAAACTGAAAATATATCAAGCCTGTCATCTTCTTCCCCAACCAACAATTGTAAACCAAATCCTATGAACATATGGTTATTTATCATTTAAAACAATTATTATTTATCTTATTTTTACCAGAAATCAAAGTATATGACTTCTAGAAACACATGCATCACGACTATTTATTTAGAAACCAATGTATATTACTTAGTACTGGACCATACGAATTTAATGCCTCTAATTTTTGGATGTTCTTGGCAGTCGTTCACACCCAGGGTCGACCATGCCTTCAAAATTACCTGCATTTCAAATTGCCCATCTAGCTCTTACATATTTAGGGGCCCAACCAAAGTCACGTCCATAGGTGGATCTACATTTCATGGAGGGATACCCTCAACTAGCTGAGCAACGTGTTTTAATAACAACCCGATTTAGGAAAATAATCGGCTTATACCCCTAACATAACTTGGGCCGGATGTGTTTGACGTAAGTGGATGGAGCTGGTATTTGAGCTTATAATCGGGTTGGAGCTTATATATAAATATAAAATAAAATGTATGATAAGTAGCTAGAGCTTGAACTTATTACTGAAAAAGACATAAAATGTTATATAAATATGTGAAATTTAATTAATATAAGAGGTATTTATGTAATTTTTTCAAACCCATTTCATAACCTACTTCAAGTAGCTATAGTTTTGAAATTTATCCGTACTTATCTTTTTAATAAGCCCTTAATTTTAACCAAACAAAGCTTATAAATAAAAACATAAGCTCAAGCCCTGATAAATCTCTATAAACCCTCAACCAAACATATCTTAATAGATAACCCATACTTTCTCAAAGAATCTTAAGATATAACTTTTGAATTTTCGAGATTATGGGCCCCTTTGATACATCCAAAACGATGGTAGACAATAGGGGCTTAGAGATTATGAGCCCCCTTTCATACATGTCAAAAAGCTACAATTTATCCAAAAGAACACTATACTCACATGCCCTATTCTATAGGGGCTTAGCGAGTGTTTGAGCCATAGCAGGTTTTATTACTTTTATTCCATTCCGATGTCTCAAATAATTATTAATATACGATTTATAAGATTCTACCATTTTTCATTCTAGTGAAAACTCGGCTTAAATAATAAAAAGAAAGCTAGAGTATAAAACTCGAGTCAAGTCAAAAAATTTCTTTTTTCAAGCTCAGGGGACTATCAACCATGATCAAAGCTCAAAAATTAAAATTTAGGTCAATTTAGGAACCGGTAATCAAATCTTATGTCCAAACAAAGAAAATAAACCGTAATGGTCCAGAATATAAGTTACATTGACCCATAACTCCAAGTAATGAAGAATCTCACACTTAGAGTTAAAAAATGACGTTTAATACAAATAAAAATGAAAACTCCCCTAATTTTGTTTGTAAGAAAGCCTGCTAAGAAGATAACGATTTCTAAATATATGCGACCTTCAACTCACTTTTCCTCGTCATCATCCGCAAGGTTAATATAATTTTATTATTTTTTTATCCAGCCCATTACACGGTCGCGTAATGTTAAAAACAGACTCGTGCTTCAAGTTGATTTATTTTTTCCAATAAAACCAAAAGTAAGGATAAATAACATTGGGTTGTCTCTCGAAAACTCTTGTTCTTTTGTGAGTCGTTACCTTACCTCATTAACACTGATTGTTTTCATTAAAAGTAACGCCCCTTGTTCGAAAAGATATGTAAGAAGTGGACTCAAGTATATTAGAAGACCTAGTGAGTCATCATGGGGTGAGGGTTTGGTGATTTAGGTTGATTGAAATCATTTTGAAGAATTGCGGGTAATGGTTTTCCGTGATTGATTCATATAAAATGAAAATTGTTTTGAGTATAATAGAAAATATGAAATAATACTCGTTTTAATATTATAATTTATTCATTTAATATATTTTCGATTTTTTTAAGATAATTAATTTTTAAATAAAAATAAATTAAAATAAGTTTTTGAACTAAATAACTTTTAAACTTTTATAATCGTATGAACTTCTTTTTATCATAACTTAAGTTTATAAAAAAAATATTATTATATTATAAATATGTATAAATTTCAATATTTCTGGTGTCATGTCTTCATAAATCTAATTCCAATATGAATACACAAAAAATAAATCTATATCTATTTTATAAATATTCTATAAACCATTTATTGAAGATCTAACATTATAATTTTTAGGCCGACTGATTTATGACACGCGTTAATCAATAATTACTAAGTAACAATAACTAGTGACGTATTTAAGAAAAATATCTATATTTTATTCGAACGAGTCCACGAGGGTGTCTCTTTTTTCATTCATTTCATTTCACATCAAGATCTTTATTGATCAATTTCCTTTCATAAACCCTCTTATTTCTTTCAATGAAGCAATTCTATGTCGACATGAGTATAATAATTAATATCTCATTTTCATGTTCATTTATATAACTTATTCAAGTTTTTTGCAAGGTTCTAAATAACTGGTTATGGCGGCGTCAAGTCGCGCCATAGCGGCGAGGCGCTGCGAGAAATTACGAAAACATGCAAGACGTCTTTGTTAGGCGTGGCGGGAAAAAAACGTGGTCATGACATCCGATGGCGCGTCTTAACGCGAGTTTTTTGTAACGCGTTATGAAAATTTAAAAAAAAAAAGTTTAAAAATAGTTAAAAATGGCTATAAAAATCATTTGATTGTAAATTTGTGACTTTAAAAAAGATTTTTTGATAATTTATTGATATTTTATAACTTAATAATAATAAAAATATATATAAGTATATATAAAATTATAAAAAATATTAATTTTTTTTGCCGCCTTAAGGCTTACTCATGCCGTCACGCCACGCCTTACGTTATCTGTAACCTTTGATTTTTATATTACTTTTTAACTAAAGATCTGCATACTTAGTTATTTACCAAACCTTAAAACCCAAAACTCTAAATCAAATTCGAGTCATTAATCCAAAATTCTTCAATAATTCAAATTAATTATAAACATATAACCATATACAACATAAATAAATCAAACAATATTAATGATTAAACCTAAATATAAATGTATATTGAGGAATGTTACGTAAACACCCTAAAAGGGTTTAAACTCATTTCTACAATAACATGACTTAACTCACTCACAATTCTATCAAAAGATCACCATTAGTCCGCTTGGAAAAAAATAATAAATGCTCGAAGTGGAGTAAAAAGTCCAATATGATATGTAAGGATTGTTTGATAATGTAAAAGAGTGATAACATGTAAATAACACTCATTTTACAGTAATAGTGGGTTTAAGTCAAAAGTGATATAATAACTGTTTGAAAGAAATTTAGGGTTTGTTTGTTTATTTTTTCAAATTTAGGGTTTGTTTGTTTATTTTTTCAATTTTTTGAATAATATATTATCTGTATAGATATATAACGTATGTTTAAATACAAAAGATGACGTTTGTTTGTATATTAGATCAAGCGTATGAATCATATTAAATTATCACTATATTTCTAAAATAAAAGATATTTTATATGATAACATAATAATTTCAGTATAGTTCAATTTTAAATACGTAACTTTAATTTAACTATAAATACCAATAAAACAATATATATCCATAATTAAACATAATGTTTTGAACAAAATTTTAATTTGAAATATTTATCACTAACTTGTTAACAATTTCATTACAAACATTAGTCATTTAACATTAGCCGAATTATAAAAGATGTAAAAAAAAAAAACTAAATGTATATTTTATTTACTTGTTATATCTCCAACAATAAAATAAAATATTTTTCATGTTTAATGCTTACTAAAAGAAATTTTGTATTGAGCGTGAAAAACGTTTAAAAAGATTAAGAAGTAATATAGAGTTATACATTTATAAGTATAATAACTATCCACATATATAAAAGTTAATTGATAATATGGACATATATCAATCAAATTCATCATGAAACAGAAGGCTGAAACAATCGAAGAAAAAAAAATAGATATATAATAACATTAACTAATGAAATCAATAAATTAAATTAAAAAAAAAGGGAAGCAATATATCTTTATATAGCTTTGTTAAAGTTGTATTGCCTAAACCAATGATCTTTCATCAAATTAATTGAGAAATAATAGTGTATACTTTGCAAATTTAAATAATTGTGGATATTTGGCAAACATACCGAAAAATAATGGTTGTAAATAACGAGAAGTGGAGTAGTGGAGATATGGTAAAATTGGAAAAGACTGGAAAATATAATAACATAATGTGAAGGACTAAGACCCTCATGACTTTGTATAATTCAGCCGCTCTTTTTTCATTAAGCATAAAATAAACAACCAAAAATGACTTTATAAATTAAGTTATTTTCATATTAAGTCCATTAAGTCAAAAATAAGCACTACCTTAATTGAAATAAACCTTAATTGAAATAAGTCATGTTCTAAAATTAAGGTAATCGGGCCAAATACATGGTTGCAGAACCCTAAATAACGGTTCATATATTTGATGAGCTAAAAATAGGGTCAATACCATAAGGGCAATAATGAGCCAACGTCAAGACACATGGACGATTAAAAAAAAACAATGTCTTGAAATAATGTACACAAAAACCCTAAGTAAAGGAGCAATGCAAAAGATGAAGTATAAAAAAAACTTAATAAAAACCAGGGATAGGTGCCTAAATATTTATCAAACTTTACTTCTGTAATCTATTATATGCATCCAAGTTTGAATGAGTCTAATGTATGTATCGAACTTCAAGTATAATGGATGTATACGACCAATAAAATCTTAGCAAACTAATGATATGACATCTTATATGGATATATGCAACGTATGATCAAATACATCCAACAACGATTTTTAAAAGTTAGATACATATAATAGACCATTTAAAGTTATGTATATACTCTAAATTTCGGAGTAAAATTTAATATTTTTCAAAACATTTATCCCTAAAAGCTAAATAAATCAACAAACACTGTATCCAAAAAAGGATAACAAGTGACGACGCACGTAACTAATTATATAATGGTATGGTGATCAAATCACCACTGTACATTGATAATAAAAAGATAATAAAAAGTTGTGAGTGGTGAAATGAAAAATAAATAAAAAACTTTGAAGAACCAATACGAAATCGCAAAAAAAGGAGTAAAAATGTAAATTCAATGACCACTAAAGGTGAGATTCATATCATAATAACGACGTTGCAACGTGTAAATGAGAAAAATAATTGAAACAAAATGGATCCTTTGATTTTTAGGTCCTACGACTAAAATCAACTCCTCTAATACATAGAAAAATACGTATGACAAAATAAGTTAAAAAGGTACGTGTTTGGTTACAATTAGTGGTTATAGATTGGTTGGTGGAGGTGCCAAATCATTTAACACTATAAAAGTAATTGAAAGTTGCAACACATCTTTATAATTCACACCATTAATTAAAATGATATCACCACCTGAAGAACATATTTATAACCTCTTTGATTCATATTGGTTTCAACACCACATCCTCACAACCAATTCGATTTCCAAAACCCTAGAGTATCATAATCCGGTGAAAAAACAGGGCGAAGAGATTGGAGAGTTAACAATAGCAATGAGCGGACATGACGTGGAGATGAAGGGTCTACTCCGATTTTGGGCTCATTCTGTTGCTTCAGGAGTCACCTAGACTTCTTAAAATGTGTATCCAACATTCAAAACAATTTTCAGACTTCTTGTAATCTACATGCTTGTAAAATAGACGCCCAAGTTATGTTAGATTTCCATCATTCCACACCCATACTCACTCGGTGCCACGCCTTCACTATCTTGTCTCACTTCCACCATTGTCGGAGGTCTCAGTAGAAACAGTGTCTGCCTTGGATTGAAGTATACCCGTCCTCGTCGAGATTAGGGATTGTTTTTGTTATTGTTGCTTTTGTTCTTGTTATAGAAGGTCCATAGCTGTGATTAAATAAATTTATGTATTTGAATAATAAAATATTAGGCTATAACTTTTTTGAATTAATTAGCTTTTTAACTAAGTGTTTTAATGTAAAAAATAAACAGTTCGACTTAAGTTAAGTTTAAACTAATTAACTTGTCTTCACAAGTATTTTGCAAAGGTAACCCATTGTTATCTATAATAAGGAAAATCGTAAAGATTATCTAAATGAGATTTTATTTGCTGAAATAAAAATAGCTAAACTTTAAGGGTCAAAATATCTAATATTATAGATACAATAATATTTAAGAGTATAAATTAAAAGTTATCTAATTAATGGTGTTTTAATGAGGTAAAATGGCATTCCTTAGTTTGTCATTTGATATTAAGAGATAAGTAAACAATGATTTAGTATAAATTAACCCTATTCTACATGAACAACGATTATCCTAGCGACACATTTTTGGAGCGTAATTCTTCTCAAGGATTTTTATTTTAAGAGGTATTTATATAAATTGTCCCTGCGATTTCATTCAAATAACATTTTTATCTTTTAAGTTTAAAAATAACCCTCTTTGTCCTTTAACTTTAAATTTGTAACACCGTTTATTCTTTATTTGGATGTCCGTTAAAAATGTTCATCAACTTAACATGTGCTTTGCATATGAGCATAAAATGGTCTTTTTCTATTTTTTTTCTTGTATCTCTATTAGTTTCAAAAAAAAAAAAGAAGTCAAAGTCATATTTTAATAGCTTTTTCACCATTTAATAGCCTTTTCAACAAAATAAATAAATTCGATTTAAACGAAATTCTAATTAGAGTAAGAACAATCATAGGCTACCACCACTCCTTAATTTTATAACAAGAAAATGAAGATAAATTGCAACTTTTGTCCCTAAAGACTTTTTCCAATTTGTCGATTTTGTCCTTAAATTTTTTCCTCGCAATTGCTTCCATAACTTGTTATTTTTCTGTTTTTTTGTCCCTCCGTCAGGTTATAGTTAATTTTTACCGTTTAATATTAACTGAACTAACTGAAAAGACTAAAAATGTAATTTCATTTTATTTTTATTTATTTTAATTAGTTAGTTATTTTTTATTTTTTTTAATTAATCTTATTTGTTTTTTCGCATTGAAAAATTGTATTTAAACATATTTAATTTTTCACATATATTTTTCGACGACCATCTGCCAGTGTCGATCATCTTCGCCGCCACCACCACCACTTCCATTAAAAATCACGTGTGATTTAGAAACATAAATTTTGTAGGTTTTTCAACCTACAAAATTTATGTTTTTAAAAAAATCACATATGATTTCCTTGGAGACGGTACACAATTTAAGTTTTTAAATCACATATGATTTCAACGGAGAAAGTGGTGGTCGCGGCGACGATGATCGATGGTGACAGATGGTCATCGAAAAACATATGTCAAAAATTAAATGTGATTTTAAATATAATTTTTGTATGTGAAAAAACACATATGACTTTTATAATTGTTTTTTAATTAATTAATTAATTAAATAAATAAATAAAAATTATATTTTTTGTCCTTTAAGTTAGTTCAATTAATATTTAATAGTAAAAACTAAATATAACTTGATAGAGGGACAAAAAATGAAAAAATAACAAGTTATGAACTCAAATTGCGGAAAATAAAAGTTTATGGACGAAATCAGAGAATCGAAGAATCTTAAGGGACAAAAATTGCAATTTACTCAAAAAAAAACTAAAACTTGCTATTCTTTTTAAACACAAAAATCTAAAGAAACAAATGATTTTAAATAGATAAAACTCAAATTTTGTTTATCAAAGATGAAATAACTAAAACGTAAATTTCAATAGGAATATTGAATCAAAACATCATTATTATCTTAGATTCTCATCAACCATTTAAGCTTAACCTCCAGAAAAAACAAATGTGAACACCAACATCCACAAAATATGGGGGTTTATGAAATAACGTTGAGTCCAACTAGAAGCACTTCTTGGGTAAGCGGTGGAAGGATAAGAGATCAAAACCACCATCGTCGTCTTCGATTAAGGAGTTTGCCCATCATAGGTTTTCAGATCAGGACCCCTAACTCATAAATTTTATATATATATATATATATATATATATATATATATATATATATATATATATATATATATATATATATATATATATATATATATAGGTGGGTTCATTTAGGAACCATCAATTATTTAGGAACCATTAGGAACCATTTTTAGGCAAGGTGGCAATTTTGTAATTAAGTCAAATCCCCAAATTGGAAATCAATTAAAACACACTTTAAAATACTAATTAACTTTAAATTAACATATCTAGAGTATAACTAGGTTTTAGGAAAAACTAAATACACCATTAAAACAAGCATTTAATTATCTTTCCAACGAGCACCCACTTGATATACTTTTGACGACTTTTTTTTTTTTTTAGTGAGTTTCGGTATATACACTAGTGTATATACTAAATATTCACCAGTGTATATACTAATTCACCAAAAACACATCTAAACCAAATACACTATACACTAGTGTATACACTATATTCACTAATGTATACGAATCTTTATATTAATTTCCTTTTAATTGTGAATACGCAATATACAAAAGTGAATATTCAATATATATATACACAAGTGAATATACAATATACACCAGTGAATACGCAATATACACAAGTGAATATACAATATACACCAGTGAATACCATGTATTCAATAGAGAATACATCTTATACATTAGTGAATATAGTGTATACACTAGTGTATATTATATAAATACACTAGTGTATAACTATACATTAGTGAATATAGTGTATACACTAGTGTATAAATACACTACTGTAGTGTATAAATACATTAGTGTATAACTATACATTAGTGAATATAGTGTATACACTAGTGTATAGTATATATGGTTCAGATGTGTTTTTTGTGAATTAGTATATACACTGGTGAATATTTAGTATATACACTAGTGTATATACCGAAACTCACTGTAAAAAAAAAAAAAAAAAAGTCGTCAAAAGTATATCAAGTGGGTGCTCGTTGGAAAGATAATTAAATGCTTGTTCTAATGGTGTATTTTGTTTTTCCTAAAACCTAGTTATACTCTAGATATGTTAATTTAAAGTTAATTAGGATTTTAAAGTGGTTTTAATTGATTTCCAATTTGGCTCTCAATTTTGACTTAATTACAAAATTGCCACCTTGCCTAAAAATGGTTCCTAATGGTTCCTAAATAATTACATGGTTCTTAAATGAAACCAACTCTATATATATATATATATATATATATATATATATATATATATATATATATATATATATATATATATATATATATATATATATATATATATATATATATATATATATATATATATATATATATATATATATATGGATTCAAATACAAACAATTAAATATTTAGAAACTATAGAAACCACATTTTAACCACTAATTTAAAATCAACTTTAAATTAACAGTTAACTTTAAATTGACATATCTAAAGTATAACTAGGTTTTATGAAAAACTAATTACACCATTAAAACAAACATTTAATTCTCTTCCCAACGCACACCCACTTGATATACTTTGACGATTTTTTTTTCCCGGTAAATACACTAGTGTATATACTAATTTGCCAAAAACACATTTGAACCATATATTCACTAGTGAATACATATTTATACACAAGTGAATACACTTCTATTCACCGGTGTATGAACTAGTTCGTAACGTACATTCTAACCATATATTCGCTACTCAATACATACGTTTACACAAGTGTATAAGATGGTATTCATCAGGGTATATACACAGTTTTTGAAAAATTCAAAATTTATAGTATATACATACACCAGTGAATATTAAAAAAAATCGTCAAAATTTAAAAAGTTTATATTTTTCTTAAAAATACTTAAATACTCGTTCTACCGGTTTTTATTTCGTAAAAGATTATAATTTAAAAGATATTTACTTTTGAAAATGAAGTGAGTTTTATTAGATGAGTGGTTAAAAAGTGTTTTATATGGTTCCTAAATATTTAGATGGTTCTCATTTGAAACCAACTTTTTTTTTTCTCTCTCTCTCTCTCTCTCTCTCTCTCTCTCTCTCTCTCTCTCTATATATATATATATATATATATATATATATATATATATATATATATATATATATGGGGGTTATTGTAGAAATTTTTTAAAATAAAAAGGGTAGGAAGGAATGTAGGCCACATTTAGTCAACAAAAAGGAGGTCCAAAAAAAGTCAACGCGGTGGTATTTTTGTAATATTTTCAAACTTTCATGCCCTTTTTGTAGTAAGCAGAAATAATTTTTTTTTTTTTTTTTTTTGTTTTCATTTTTCCAGATTACTCATTTTTTGAATCTCTGTGCATAAATATTATCAATAACGTGTGCATCGATTTTATGTGCATAAAAAATTCTATATAAAAATTACGAACATTGTGTATCGGTTTTTATAAAATAACCTGTGCATTAATTTTATTTAAGTTTTTTATAAAAAAAATTAAAAAACATTGTGCATAAATATTAAATATATCTGTGCATAAATTACAAAACATTGTGCATAACTTTACAAAAACATTGTGCATAAAAAACAGCCGCCATATCCACCTTCATCCGCCGCCGTATCCACCTTCATCAGCACCATAGCCGTATCCACCTTCATCCGCCGAGCAGCTTCTCTTCTACCATTTGCAATTTCCAACTATTCACTAATTTTAAGAAGTTTGTTTATTATATCCCAACACAATGATACTTGTTTCAGTGTGTTTTCGGAGCTTGTGATTTGGTTGCGCATCAATCAGAGGAAACAATTATTAATTAATCTTTTATAGTACTAAAAACAAAGTGATTTATAAAGTACCATTGTAAAAGGAGACGCCAGTGTCCACCGGAAAAAAATCAGGTTTAGAAATAAGTGTGACAACCGTCAAAAATCTAGGTACTTGTTCAGTTACCATATCGGTTCGAAACATTAGTTACTCTTTTATCGTGTTCGCTTCGTTCTAGTTCGTAACTGCTGAGTCTGTACTTTGTCGGAACTAGTGTCGGAATAACTTTCGGAATCAATTATACAAGTCCTAATACCAAGAAAACACCTATTGAACTTTCCTAAGTTCATAACAAATCATACGTAAGAACTTTCAATTAACAAAAAGGTCCAACGAAGCAATAACGTAAAAACGAAAATCAGATAAAACCTGAAAAATCACCCGGTGCACAGCACCTATGGTGTTGGTGCGGAGCACCTCACGCCAGATTTCAAAAATGTTACATTTTTAGTCCCTGTCTTGTTTTTGTAAACCACCAACCAATCATACTCGAACCTAGCCACTCAATTACTGCTTTTCCTCAGTCCCTAAGTCCAGTATTAACACTCCTTCTTTTCCATTTTCATTTTCATTTTTACAAAAATCAAAACACACACATAAGAACACACACAACACATATTCTCTCAAAAAACCTTCAAGAGTTCTTCATTTCCAGAAACATTACACCATCAAAACACCATTACAATCCATAGAGAACGTTTGAGTCATCTAGAGGAGCAAGGGGGTGCCATTCATTTCGAAAAAGGACTAGTTTTGTAAAGGTTTTTGAGGCAAAAATCCGACCAAAACATCATCCATTCATTTTCCTTCGGTAGAAAACACTTCCCTATCTTCATTTACTGTTTTTACTAATTGCATGTATGATCTAAACAATAAAAATGGGGTTTTATAAAGATTTATATCACTTTTTATATAAAAACGATTTTTATCTAGATGATACTTAGATCTATGTTTTTGTGGATAAAAGTTGTTTAGAAACTATAAAAATGATGTTTCATAAGATATCTACTGGTTGCATGTCGAAATCTATGGGTGACAAAACGTTTTTAGCAAAGAAAACACAAAACGGTGAAGAACAGCGAGGAGGTGCGCAGCACCCCCTGACAGGTGCCGCGCACCGGGCTGCTCTTCTTCCCGAAAATCGTCGTTTTGGTTGTTTAAAACTTGTACACACATTCTGGACTTTTGTTAATAATATTGTGGAACTGAGATGAACAAAACTAATAATAATAGTGACTTGTATTGGACTCTTGGGACTTATTTGGCTTGTTATGAAGTTATTATGTGTATATGCATGTTTTGTGAGCGAAAATGGTTGTCGGTTTTAGACATGAAATTTGGGCGCGGAAGCGCTGCCCAAATTTCGTTAGAAAACCTAAACCATTTCAGTAACCTAAACATGTCTATCATAATAATAACTTTAACTTTGAACTTTCCGGACAAAAATAAACGTTAACCGCTTCGGACCAATTTTGGGACAATTTTGACTTTAACATCTAATTATAAACAAAAGTTACCTAATCTCTTATATAAAGTAACCTAATAAGAAATTAACTTTTGGACAATCTTGGTATTCCTAGGCATTCCGTGATTCCCGGCTCCTTTTCCGACCGATTCCGAGTTCACTTTCTCCGCAAACCGTGAGTTACACCCCTCCTTACTCTTACATTTTAAGTACTCTTTTTGGGGGAAACATGAGATCAAACTCTTTTGTGAACAATATCTTTATGTAAAACTGTTTTTTTGTGCTTGAATATATGAACTATTTTAACGACTTTCCATTTTGGGAACCTTTTGAACTATTTGAACTACTTTCTATTTTTAGAAACCATGGACTATTTGAACAACTTTCTATTTTTGGAAACCTTTAAACTATTTGGACGACTTTCTATTTTTGGAAACCTTTAAACTATTTGGACGACTTTCTATTTTTGGAAACCTTTGAACTATTTGGACGACTTTCTATTTTTGGAAACCTTTTGAACTACTTGAACTACCTGAACTACCTTTCTATTTATGGAAGTTTTTGAACTACCTTCTATTTTTAGAAACCTTGAACTATTTGTCTACCTTCCTATGTATGGAAACTTTTGAACTAAATGAGCTATTTTGGAATTTTGAGAACTTTTGTACTTCTTTGGAACTAACTTTGTACGAACTATTTGAACTAATATGCGTAAACAACATCAATTGTTCGGATTGGCTTACTTTAGACTCTCTAGGTTTGCCTCTTTGGATACTTGATTAGACATTGATAGCTTGGTTGTATTTAGGTGCAAAAACCCTAGGTGAGAATATAACACCGTAAGTACGGACATAAAGGCTTTTTGAAAACGGAACGAACTAAATGCCCCACAACTTTTCTTGGACTGGACTCTACACACTATTAACACAAGCCGTTAGCATAGATTATGGGTATCGATACTTAGGAGCGGTCACTCCTTACCAATGGGTAGCGACCAAGGTACATATTGCTAAGTTCTCGCGGACTCGGACTTTAGACTGGACTAGTGGGCAGGTACTTGATCAAAATCGGATTAGTGTGTAAAACTAAATCTTACGAATATTAAGCTTAGTGGTTGGTACAACTCGAGGATCACAGGTCTTTATTTACGCATATACGTACTTACTGTCTTACATATGTGGATTAATCCACCGCTGAGGTAATGACTACGAACTTTTTCGCTCGCTACGCTACTTGACTTTTGAGCTTAACTTGGAACTTATTTGAACTAGTTTTGGACTTATTTGGACTTGGAACTTTTTGAACTTGATCTTGAACTTATTTAAATTATTCTTGAATTTTAAGCACTTGAACTTAACTTGAAATTCCTTGACTTTGGACAATTATGAACTTTGGACTTGTCTCGAACTCTTATGAACGTTCGAATTGAAACTTTTCTTCAATCTATAAACTGTAACTCACTCACTACGTTTTCGTAGTTGACACTTTATCTCATGTTTCAGGAACTAAGCGTAAGTTATGAAGTGCATTGTTCAGGCGGGTCAAGTCTTTTATGTGAAGTGTACCTTGGGAAGAAGACCTTATTTTGGGAATCTTATTTAAAAACATTTTGTTATGTACTATGGTCTTACGTTGAATCTTGGTTGTATCTTTGAATTGTACTTTTTAATTTAAATCTTAATGACTCGAACCGTTAATTTTAGTGTAACCCGTGAAATGATTCTTCGCTCTTCACATTCCGTGTTTCCGCTTTAGCGGGGTGTGACAGACTTGGTATCAGAGCACGGGTTATAGTGAAAACGGTTTTAAAAATCTTTCAAAAAGTTTTCGAAACGAAAACTATAACCAAGGCTTTTCCGAAAACGTCATTTTCGGGTTCAAACTTTAGTATATTATTTTCCGCAATTGCATGATTATCTTTTTCAACTATGCGTGACTTGATCAACCACCCGTAGTTCAAAATGAATTATGCAAGAACGGAAAGTGAAAGGCTATCGTTAAACGGTTTTGAGTCCATAAATTCCCGGTCTTGTCAATTCCCGACACTCACATAATTGACCCGTGCATGCATTTTACTTACGTTTTTCCTATTTCTAGTTTCCCCGTACTTATGTAACTCTCTACTCGCAGATACGCCATGTCTCAGTCCTCGCACTCCCGATCCCAGACTCGATCACTTCCCCGAGCCGCCTCCCCCTCTCACGAACCATCCGAGGGCCACACGGCATCCGAAAGTCAGCGTCACCAGACGACTGACCCAACGGAAGATACATCTCAGACCATCAGCAGCAGTAACGGGTCCAGCCCAAGGACGGTACTTCCACCTCCTAGACTGGTGCCCGTTGCAACACCACATCCCCGAGGACCCAACGCTGGAGCACCTGTGCATCGGCAGTCGGGCCCGTTCCGACCCGCGCCTCCACAGTCTTTCTTGGATCCCTACGATCCCGCCTTTCGTACTCCGATATCGGAGCGATACGCATGGGATCGTCAGTTCATCGAGGAAAGACGACGTATGCAGGAGTCCGGACCCTCCCGACCCATGATGCCACCTACTCATCAGCCTCTTCCACCAGATGCATTCCTCAACCTGCACCGACAGGTCCGCGGACTCGCCGAGGAAGCTCAGGAGCAGACCTCCTTCTCTTTGAAGTCTCCGATGCTGCGAACGAGTTAGCCCAACAGTCCCGGCGGATCATCCTAACGGCTCAGGCCACCGCCTGGACCGTACAGTGCCTCGTCAGAGCCTGCGTAGTCATGGGAGCACTTGTCGTAGCTCTTGCCGCCATGATGTTCTCTGAAGAGCGTTATTAGGCATATTTTCCTTTATTTTGTACTGTACCGGCTTAGTCGTAATTTTTCCATTGTACACGACTCAAGCCATTATTTATGATTCTCTATGTATTGTGCTTGTATCTCTTTCAGTAGTTTTGTTCTGTGTACTGAAACCTCCTATTATTAATGAGAACTTCTATCTCTTATTTTATTATACTTGTCTTGTCGTGTGAACCTTCTCTCTATTGCCAAACATTATTACAAATTCTTGAATCCTCGTCGTACGTATATTGTTATCCTACTCGTACCCTCTTTTACTACTATCGTTATCGTACTTGTGCTAACTGTTCACCCTCATTACTCTCGTGTACTATATAACTGTTAACTCCGAGCTGAATTCTAATAGTAAAATCCGAATGACGCGTTCTAAACTAGTTTCTTCTTCCCCTTGTATGTAGACTTTGCAACACAGTAGGGCATTACCCCTGGTGCTGTCCAGAAAATGCAAACAGAAAGCTGCTATGCCAAGAATGTGGGAGCGACCAGCACCTCCGTGGGGATTGTCTTCTAGAGCGTACCACAGAGACCCTCAGTGCTCTCGCGATCACAGTCGAGGAAACCCCTCAGAACCTTAATGCAACTACTGGTACGTTCCCTGTCAAATGACCCTTTTCTTCCGCATTAATTGATTCAAGAGCTGAAGGAAGCCATGCCTCCTTAGAAACTGGACATCTCATCAGTTTAGGACCTCAGGCTTTACGGATAGCCTTCCATCGAATATGCCAACGATCCAATAGTCGCAGCTACGAATGCAAGCTTAGGATTCCCAGTACATCGTTTGCCTAAAACTTTTCCATCGACCTAGTTCTTACCGAACCATCAAGCCTTGACGCTATCGTCGGATGGACCAGTCACCCCGGTACTGAGTCAAGATCGTTCGTTCCGACAAACTCACTCGTATCCTTCTCCGCACATTGGAACTCCCGTTGTTCAGGAGGACAAACCTGAATGGCAACTTCGCAGAGCATATCCCTCGATGATGCACTAGTATCCCGAGAAGGACTACGACGCACTCTCCGCTCACGGCGTCGAACGTAAATCTAGGGAAAGCCGAGTCCAAGACATTTCTGTAATCAAGGACCATCCAAAGCCTCCCCGAGGATTTGCCCGGGCTACCGCCGAATCGACAAGTAAAAATTTCAAATGAGCCTCGTTCCTGACACGGCACCAATAGCCAAGGCTCCCTGCCGTCTAGCATCACCTGGGATGCTAAGGCAGCCAAAGCTGCTGTAGGAACTTCCCAACTCTAACCCTACCACTCAAATTCAATTCCACAGGAAGCCCAACTTCCCTAACGAGAGACAGACGGACCCATCCGTTGTACGCTAAGCATCATGAACTCATCAAGCCTACCGTCAAGAACCGATAACCATCCCCGAGGATCGACAACCTGTACGAGTAGTTGCAGGATGCAGCATACCTCTCAAAGGTCGACCCCGCCCGAGTTATCACCAGGTTCGCGACATCTTGACCAACACTACCTAGGGCCGCCTTCCTCAGACTCGATGCAAGCAATCCAAGCTTTCCCCTCTGTCAGTAGGCCTAAACAACACACTACCGGTATTCATGGACTTAAAGAACAAAGTGTGTAGGCCGTACTTGGATGATTAATAATCATGCCCCTCGCCAACACTCTCTCCTACTCAAGGAAGATCCCGTGAACATCCCAAGCTCACCCTAGAACTCTCCCGAGATCAGGAATTGTACACCCAATACTCAAAGTGCAAATTCCGACCCTGAGCAGAACATTTCCCTGATCTCATAGCCAACCATGCAAGAGTCGAACTCGGGCTAAAACGTAACTCGTTGCGCCAAGCCCTGAGCATGAATTCTGAAATCCAAAGGTATTCGTGAATCTTTTCCCGTCAAGGGCCATCAAATTGTTACTCCATCTATCCGGAATCCGACTTGCTGTACCAAGAATTCCCGAGGGTGCTGTTCAGGCCGGATATGTATAAGGACACTACCTTGTATTCAACCAAGTGCCCCACCTACTCCGAGATCAGGACGGGACACCAAAACCCATCCCCTCTATTAGTCGACCTGCGTCCTACTCTCTCCGGAATGCCCTCCCGAGAATCGCTAGGAACGCGACTAGACCTCATCACCTCTCACTGTTCGCCGTCCTCTAATCGGGTACACTTACGTCACGGATCCCGTGCCAGCACTAAGTGCGCACCCATCAGTCTATACATGGACGCAAGTGTCGAACACCGCCCTATCGGCTAGAAGCTGACAGTCGACGACTTGCAAGGTCCTACGTCTACCTCTACTCGCGAAAGACTAGAAGCTCTCCTGTACCCGACCAAGGAGCTGCGTGCCCATCTAGAAGAAGAGCCCTCAACTCCTAAGATGGCAATAGGGTATCCCTTAGGATATCGCCACGGAAAGAGGATAGTCTGCTACTGGAAACGCGGAAAACTGGGCCTGAGGTACCCCGGTTCAACCTGAGTCTTAGAGCATATCGATCCGATCTTTGCTCTGCCTTTAACTTTCTCAACCGTCTCCTAACGTTCTTATGTGCTCCCTCCTCACACGTGTAAAGTGTTCATCGGTCGAGAACTTCGTTATCTCCCTCTAGACAAGGTCAAAACTGCTACCAAACCAAATTTCTTGTTGAAACGCTTAGGTTGTCGACTTCAAGGTCAAATAACATAGACCGAACCTAGTACCCATCTCTGAGTTCAGTGGAACCTGCGACGTAGCCCCACTACCGCGTGAAGACGCAGGGACCGAAACTCGTCAGGAGAACCCACCATAATCCGACGGCATTTCTTCCCCATGGGACGAACTAAATTTCGGGACGAAATTCCTTTCAACCAGGGGAGAATGTGACAACCGTCAAAAATCTAGGTACTTGTTCAGTTACCATATCGGTTCGAAACATTAGTTACTCTTTTATCGTGTTCGCTTTGTTCTAATTCGTAACTGCTGAGTCTGTACTTTGTCAGAACTAGTTTCGGAATAACTTCCGGACTCAATTATACAAATCCTAATACCAAGAAAACACCTATTGAACTTTCCTAAGTTCATAACAAATCATACGTAAGAACTTTCAATTAACAAAAAGGTCCAACGAAGCAATAACGTAAAAACGAAAATCAGATAAAACCTGAAAAATCACCCGGTGCGCAGCACCTCACGCCGTATTTCAAAAATGTTACATTTTTAGTCCCTGTCTCGTTTTTGTAAACCACCAACCAATCATACTCGAACCTAGCCACTCAATTACTGCTTTTCCTCAGTCCCTAAGTCCAGTATTAACACTCCTTCTTTTCCATTTTCATTTTCATTTTTACAAAAATCAAAACACACACATAAGAACACACACAACACATATTCTCTCAAAACCCTTCAAGAGTTCTTCATTTCCAGAAACATTACACCATCAAAACACCATTACAATCCATAGAGAACGTTTGAGTCATCTAGAGGAGCAAGGGGGTGCCATTCATTTCGAAAAAGGAGTAGTTTTGAAAAGGTTTTTGAGGCAAAAATCCGACCAAAACATCATCCATTCATTTTCCTTCGGTAGAAAACACTTCCCTATCTTCATTTACTGTTTTTTACTAATTGCATGTATGATCTAAACAATAAAAATGGGTTTTTTATAAAGATTTATATCACTTTTTATATAAAAACGATTTTTATCTAGATGATACTTAGATCTATGTTTTTGTGGATAAAAGTTGTTTAGAAACTATAAAAATGATGTTTCATAAGATATCTACTGGTTGCATGTCGAAATCTATGGGTGACAAAACGTTTTTAGCAAAGAAAACACAAAACGGTGAAGAACAGCAAGGAGGTGCGTAGCACCCCCTGACAGGTGCCGCGCACCGGGCTGCTGTTCTTCCCGAAAATCGTCGTTTTGGTTGTTTAAAACTTGTACACACATTATGGACTTTTGTTAATAATATTGTGGGACTGAGATGAACAAAACTAATAATAATAGTGACTTGTATTGGACTCTTGGGACTTATTTGGCTTGTTATGAAGTTATTATGTGTATATGCATGTTTTGTGAGCGGAAATGGTTGCCGGTTTTGGACATGAAATTTGGGCGCGAAAGCGCTGCCCAAATTTCGTTAGAAAACCTAAACCATTTCAGTAACCTAAACATGTCTATCATAATAATAACTTTAACTTTGAACTTTTCGGACAAAAATAAACGTTAACCGCTTCGGACCAATTTTGGGACAATTTTGAGTTTAACATCTAATTATAAACAAAAGTTACCTAATCTCTTATACAAAGTAACCTAATAAGAAATTAACTTTTGGACAATCTTGGTATTCCTAGGCATTCCGAGATTCCCGGCTCCTTTTCCGACCGATTCCGAGTTCACTTTCTCCGCAAACCGTGAGTTACACCCCTCCTTACTCTTACATTTTAAGTACTCTTTTTGGGGGAAACATGAGATCAAACTCTTTTGTGAACAATATCTTTATGTAAAACTGTTCTTTGTGCTTGAATATATGAACTATTTGAACGACTTTCCATTTTGGGAACCTTTTGAACTATTTGAACTACTTTCTATTTTTAGAAACCATGGACTATTTGAACAACTTTCTATTTTTGGAAACCTTTAAACTATTTGGACGACTTTCTATTTTTGGAAACCTTTAAACTATTTGGACGACTTTCTATTTTTGGAAACCTTTGAACTATTTGGACGACTTTCTATTTTTGGAAACCTTTTGAACTACTTGAACTACGTTTCTATTTATGGAAGCTTTTGAACTACCTTCTATTTTTAGAAACCTTGAACTGTTTGTCTACCTTCCTATGTATGGAAACTTTTGAACTAAATGAGCTATTTTGGAACTTTGAGAACTTTTGTACTTCTTTGGAACTAACTTTGTACGAACTATTTGAACTAATATGCGTAAACAACATCAATTGTTCGGATTGGCTTACTTTAGACTCCCTAGGTTTGCCTCTTTGGATACTTGATTAGACATTGTTAGCTTGGTTGTATTTAGGTGCAAAAACCCTAGGTGAGAATATAACACCGTAAGTACGGACATAAAGGCTTTTTGAAAACGGAACGAACTAAATGCCCCACAACTTTTCTTGGACTGGACTCTACACACTATTAACACAAGCCGTTAGCATAGATTATGGGTATCGATACTTAGGAGCGGTCACTCCTTACCAATGGGTAGCGACCAAGGTACATATTGCTAAGTTCTCGCGGACTCGGACTTTAGACTGGACTAGTGGGCAGGTACTTGATCAAAATCGGATTATTGTGTAAAACTAAATCTTACGAATATTAAGCTTAGTGGTTGGTACAACTCGAGGATCATAGGTCTTTATTTACGCATATACGTACTTACTGTCTTACATATGTGGATTAATCCACCGCTGAGGTAATGACTACGAACTTTTTCGCTCGCTACGCTACTTGACTTTTGAGCTTAACTTGGAACTTATTTGAACTGGTTTTGGACTTATTTGGACTTGGAACTTTTTAAACTTGATCTTGAACTTATTTAAATTATTCTTGAATTTTAAGCACTTGAACTTAACTTGAAATTCCTTGACTTTGGACAATTATGAACTTTGGACTTGTCTCGAACTCTTATGAACGTTCGAATTGAAACTTTTCTTCAATCTATAAACTGTAACTCACTCACTACGTTTTCGTAGTTGACACTTTATCTCATGTTTCAGGAACTAAGCGTAAGTTATGAAGTGCATTGCTCAGGCGGGTCAAGTCTTTTATGTGAAGTGTACCTTGGGAAGAAGACCTTATTTAGGGAATCTTATTTAAAAACATTTTGTTATGTACTATGGTCTTACGTTGAATCTTGGTTGTATCTTTGAATTGTACTTTTTAATTTAAATCTTAATGACTCGAACCGTTAATTTTAGTGTAACCCGTGAAATGATTCTTCGCTCTTCACATTCCGTGTTTCCGCTTTAGCGGGGTGTGACAATAAGTATAACTACTCATCCATTTGCCAATTACCGGTGGAAAGGAGGCGGAGCTGCGGCGGAGGAAGAAGGCGTCGGAGCTGCGGCGGAGGAAGAAGGCGCCGGAGGAAGATGCGGAGGAAGAAGGCGTCGGAGCTGCGGCTGAGGAAGAAGGCGCCAGAGCTGCGGGTTGATTTTGGTGGCGACGGGAAGAGAGAGAGAGAGAGAGAGAGAGAGAGAGAGAGAGAGATTTCAGTTTGATGTTTAGGGTTGATTTTGAGGATTTTGGTGGCGACGTTAAATGATATAATAATAAGATTTTTTTTTTTCTGACACGTGTCAACACCATAACCCTTCTTATTCTTTTTATTTTTAATCTCTTTTTATAATATCCTACTCCTATATATATATATATATATAGGAACTGGATCGGGTAAGAACGGCCCGAAGTCTAGGAACGCTAAGAACCAATGTTGACCGTCCGATTAAGTGATGATCATCATCAGCAACCTTACTACTGATCAGTAGTAACCTTACTACTGATCAGTAATACCCTTCTACTGATCAGTAATACCCTTCTACTGATCAGTGGTACCCTTCTACGGATCAGTAGTAAGGTTACTATTGATCAGTAGTAAGGTTACTATTGATCAGTAGTAAGGTTACTGCTGATGATCATCACTTAATCCGACGGTCAGCATTGGTTCTTAGCGTTCCTAGACTTTGGGCTGTTGTTACCCGAACCTCACCCTATATATATATATATATATATATATATATATATATATATATATATATATATATATATATATATATATATATATATATATATATATATATATATAAGGGGTTTTAAATACTTCTAAAGATGACATGTGTTATTTTTTAATATGACATGTATCATTTATTAATTTTTTAAATAAATATAAAAACGATTATCATCTATATTTTAAGTGATTATTATATTATATACTAACTTATTAAATTAATAAGTTGGATAAACACCAATATATGTCATTCTTTAAAATGACATGGATCACTTATTAATTTTTTAAATAAAAATAAAAACAATCATCTATACTTTGGGTGATAATTATATTATATACTAACATAAGTTGGATAAACACTAATATTATTGTAAAATTATATTACGATAAAACATATATTCATATATATATATATATATATATATATATATATATATATATATAAAAGTTCTTATAAACCAATACTTAAAATAAAATAAGTAAAAAATATAAAAAATAATTTATTATACGTGTAATTTTGTATTATGTTTATTTATTTAATTATAACAAACTTTAAAAAAGCAAGTTTGATATGCATCAAAATATATGTCGTTTAGGGATTGTGGATCAAATTCTTTGTTTTTGTGTAGTAAATATTCAAATTTGATGCACAACGATAAAACTATCCATTTTTTGATGTACAACAAAACTTCGTTTTTTGAAGTTTGAGATATTGTTAAAATGAATGATAATCCGAAATATCTAACGTTATAAATTAGTTTTTTACTTTTGTTTTACTTATTTTACCTTAAGGCTTGTTTACAAGAACCAACCTATATATATATATATATATATATATATATATATATATATATATATATATATATGTGTGTGTGTATATATATATAGATTGGGGTTCAATAGGGATCTCTTTTTTGCTAGAGATCCAGGGATCACCTTCTCAGCCACAAGATCATCTAAAATTTGTGGCTGAGATCAAAAGTTGGGTTTAAATGATTTGTAAGGAAAAAACACGGAGGGGCAAAAAAGTCTTTTTACCTTTTTTCTTTTTTTTTTACTCACACGCGCTTTTCCTTTCACTTTTGTCTTTTTGTCTTTTGCTTTTGTGTCACATTTACCAAGTAACGCTTTTCCTTTCACTTTTGTCTTTTTGTCTTTTGCTTTTGTGTCACATTTACCAAGTAAATATTCTTTCACATAAATGTATTAAACAAATATTGAGCACATTTACCAAGTAAATATTCTTTCACATAAATGCATTTTACATCAACATAGTAAGACACATTATTAATAAAATCACAAGTGATTACTAAACGTTTTGTGACATTTTACATCAAAGAACTAAGGCACTTAATTATAACAGTTTCTTAATGTAAAAACTACATAATCACAGGTGATTAAATAAGCATTTGGTGACATTTTACATCAACATACTAAGACATTAAATAATAAACAGTTTCTTAATGTAAAAACTACATAATCACAGGTGATTAAATAAGAATTTGGTGACATTTTACATCAACATACTAAAGAAAATTATTAATAAAATCACAGGTGATTACTAAACATTTTGATGACATTTTACATCAACATATAAGGCACTAAATTAATACAATCACAGGTGATTACTAGACATTTGATGAAATTCTACATCAAGGTACTAAGGCACTAAATTAAGAACCTTAAATGTATTAAGGTATTAAGGCACTAAATCACAGGTGATTTTCCTTTACAATTTGTTGACTACAAAATTACATTTAAGATACTAAAGAAAACTACATAATCACAGGTGATTAAATAAGCATTTGGTGACATTTTACATCAACATACTAAAGAAAATTATTAATAAAATCACAGGTGATTACTAAACATTTTGATGACATTTTACATCAACATATAAGGCACTAAATTAATACAATCACAGGTGATTACTAGACATTTGATGAAATTCTACATCAAGGTATCAAGGCACTAAATTAAGAACCTTAAATGTATTAAGGTATTAAGGCACTAAATCACAGGTGATTTTCCTTTACAATTTGTTGACTACAAAATTACATTTAAGATATTTAGTGACTTAATTTAATAAAATCACATGTGACATAGTTATTGTTCAAAGAAAATACACCAAACCGAAAGTATTTTCAAACAAAATATTTGTCTACTCATTTCAAATAAAATTCAACTAGTAAAGTAACATATTAAATTCAAAATATTTGTGTCAAACCTTCAATTGATTGTTAATATTACAATCTAAGGCACATTATTAAAAAAATCACAGGTGATTACTAAACATTTTTGTGACATTTTTCATCAACATACTAAGGCACATTATTAATAAAATCACAGGTGATTACTAAACATTTTTGTGACATTTTACATCAACATACTAAGGCACATTATTAATAAAATCACAGGTGATTACTAAACATTTTTGTGACATTTTACATCAACATACTAAGGCACATTATTAATAAAATCACAGGTGATTACTAGGTGATTACTAAACATTTTGGTGACATTTTACATCAAGGTACTAAGCCACTAAATTATAAACAGTTCTTAATGTAAAAACTTTAGAATCACAAGTGATTACTAAACATTTTTTATGACATTTAAGGCACTAAATTAATACAATCACAGGTGATTACTATAGATTTTGTGACAATTTACAAACAAAAATCAAACCGAACCATTTATAATATGCTTATTAGAATATTCAACTACTACATCACATAAAAGCAAGCATTTTAAGTCTCTTAAGTTGAATTCCAAAATCCGTGTATTAATGAAAGACTACAACGATTTGTGGAAGTTACCTGAGGGTTAGTTTCTGCAGCAACAGTACTAAGTGAACCATCAACTACATATGTAAAGGAAGGTCTCCTTGTTGTGAAAAAGCACACACAAACAAAGGTGCATGGACCAAAGAAGAAGATGATCGTTTAATTGCTTACATCAAAACTCATGGTGAAGGCTGCTGGCGTTCTTTACCCAAAGCTGCCGGACTCCTCCGCTGCGGTAAAAGCTGCCGTCGATTAATTACCTCCGCCCTGATCTTAAACGTGGCAACTTTACTGAAGATGAAGATGAACTCATCATCAAACTTCATAGTCTTCTTGGCAACAAGTATGTTCCAATAAATAATAAACTAAATTATGGGTTTTAATCTTCAGAGCGGTAGCAAACAAATAGTCCACAACCCATACAATTCATACGAAACTGCTTTTCTAATCTCCCTTCGCCCCTATAAAGTAAAAATCAAACACACAGTAAGTGTGTGAAAACAGACCTCCGAGAGCGAGATTAGAAATGAGAAGAATTCGCCAGACGAATTTATATCCACGAGCAAGTGATTCCTTCGGCGGCGGCGGCGGTTGTCTGTCCATTTATATTTTCCGGCGACGGTTTTGTTAGCTCCGGCTCTTCTTCGTTTGGTTAGCTCCGGTTTTGTTAGCTCCGCTCCGGATCTGATGCAACAGAGTTTTGTAGACACTGAAATTAGAGAGAAAATAAAGTGATCTGTGAATTGAACATGATGAAATGAAGAATAATAAAAGTTGAATCTAGAGTGAGAATTGAAGAAACCTTGTGAATTTGTAGAGAGAGAAGGAGATGGCGGTCAAGGACGGAGGAGAGAGAAAGAGAGAACATTTTCTTTGTTAAATCCAGAATATGCGGTGGAAACAATTACACATAGGGGCGCGTGACATTTTTAAATATTTTTTCAATATGACTAAAATACCCCTCCGTGGGTTTGATCTATTAATGAAATTGTGTGGCTCTAAAGGTGATCCTTGGATCTCTAGAAAAAAAGGGATCCCTATTGAACCTCACCCTATATATATATATATATATATATATATATATATATATATATATATATATATATATATATATATATATATATATATTTTGTATATCTTAATATATTAATATATAACTAATTTTTCTAATAAAAGCACCATACCTATTTGATAATATAATTAATAATGGATACCAAACGAAATAGTTTTTGTTTTTGTATTTATTTTTACTTTTAAACAATAATAAAAGTTGTTTTCTAATTCAATGTATGAATCTTCTAATATTTAAACTGTTTCACAATTTTTAATTATAACTTTATCGATTATTTGACAATTACCTCTAAAAAAAGTTTTGATAAATATAGAACTAAATAAGTTTTTATATTATTACTTATTTAATTAATAAATATATATTTTATGATAATTTGCCAAAATGTAACAAGTATTGGATAAATAGTAATTTTAATTATAAACATATAGCAATATGACCCGATATATATCTCTATGAAATCCTATTTCTTTAGACTTCAAATCATTGAGTTTTATTAAATATTTTAATATCACTTTTATAGTATGTCATCAATTATTTAATATTATTTGTTATAAAATTAATCTTTTGACGATAAAATTTCGATTATCGTAGATTATATTGATGTTAAAACTAGTAACTTAATAAGAGTTTAAATGTTAACCTATTAAGATTCTTTAAGTTTAGATTTCTAGGGTTGAGTTTTACTTTGTTGTTTGTTTGTGAAAGGAAGTAGAGGGGTTGGGGCGGGGATGGAAGCGACTATAATTTATATTTTTATTTTAACCGGTTAAATGACCTTTTTATCCTTATATAATTTGCAATGGGAACATCATGATATACCTTTGAAAATAGTCGGAGGCAACATCATGGTAGACCCGATATTTTGGCTAATAGTCGGAGGCAACATCATGATATACCTTTGAAAATCAAAAACAAAGGTGCCTAAATTACCCTCACGTGTCTAAGATCCGAACCACAAACGCATCCATCAAAGGTGTTAGTGGTGGTAACACTAGAACCATTGGATGATATCAAAGAGATCTAACAACACAAACAATACACAATTCGATCAATTCCTCACGCACAATATCGATATAGTCAATAACCTTGGCATCATTGGTCCCACCTCATGTCTAGGAAGATGGATCCGATGGAGTCTAGATTCATTAAAGGGCTCATGATAAATATTACTTTAAGTTTATGGTTGTTGTTTTATTAGGTGTTTAACATGTATAATTCACTATAATTGTTTATTTTAACGATTGATTGATTGATTGATTGATGAATCATTTTTTGTAAACTATTTTTAGTTATTATACGCAAATACAAAATATCAAAAGGTTGAAAAGGACCGAACCTATCTAGACTTGGACTTAAATTAAATATAATCACACGAATAATGTCACAAATATCATAAGGATTTTGATTACATGTGAAGTGGAAAAATCAAATATGTCAACTAAGTTAAGTCACATATTTGATAAGTTTTTATTTTTTGAATGTTTCTGAATAAACCCACATCATTAGCATATTTTTAACGGGAAAACCACGTATTTAGTTGGTTAAGATGTTGGTTGAGCCCTTGTCCTTAAGCCCACCCATGTTTTAATGTTTATTCTGACGGTTGTCGTTTAATTGTGGTCCTATTGAAAATATCAGTGAAAGTAAAGATCCGAATAGAAATGATACGGAGAAAAACATTCGGAGTTCGGGTGGTCATGACAATTACAGTAATGTCGATTTTTTTTTTTGGCGTCACAGACATTTGGAATTTCATCTCTGATGAGATTTTAAGAAAGTTATATTTGAGTTGGATTGTGTTAATTGAGAATGGTTTCTGCAAGAACTACGATAACTCATTCTGAACCAGTCATTTATTATTCTAATATTAATTATTTATTTTAATTCAAAAGGGTAAAATAGTAAATTTATAATTGCTTTATTTTGATATTTTTTCTTTCTCTCTCATGTTTTATGTTTTGTTCCAGATTTTTTGCAACAAACTTTTAATTATTTTATAGTAAATTTTGTTCATATCACAATTGTTTATTAGAGACATCAATAATGAGTTTTTTGATTAGTTGTATTTTGTGTTCTAATATATGACATATCTATGAACAATAATTTCTCTTTTGTTAATAAAGCTCCATAATATAATTCGTTCACCTGCGATCATATATTTTTCTTTATACACATCATGACAAATAGAATTAAGTACAAAATTATATGCCACAATGTGAGCAGCTTGCATTAAAAAACTACATTTAGGGGTTGTTTGATAGTTGCAGACTGAGTTGGAGTTCAGACTGAGTTAGGTGAAGACTGAGTTTGTTGTGTTTGATTATGTCTCGGACTAGCTAAGTTGACTGGGAGAAATGACTATTTTACCCTTCTGTTTATTTTTATATTGAATGTCGTATAAAATTCAAATTAACCATAAATCCAAATTAAACATAAATCCAAATGTCTTACAAAATCCAAATTAAAAAAATCCAAATTAAACATAAATATTTTCGATTATAAATACAAACATACTGAAATCCAAAGAAACCCTAACAATGATTGCATACAATTAAATTGAAAAACATTACTAAATCCATTTTATCTTTGTCCGAATTAAACTTAAATCTTTTCGCTATCACGAGACAATAATCTGGTTAGAAAAACATTACTAAATCCATTTTATAACCAAACACTAGACTCCAATATAGTTTACAAAATAATTATCATAAATATGATATCACATGAATATTGCTCACAACAATAACATAATAATGAAATGTGTACATCTATAGGACTGCCACAATGGCAATTCCAATAGCAACCTCAACTGCAGCCGTAGCAATACTTGTTGCCGCACCCGTAGCAAGGCTTTCTGCTACATTCTTTACGATCCGTTTTGCTTTTCCATATTTCTTCTTTATCTTATCACCAACGACTCAACTAGTGCCACCAATGTCATCTTCCTTACCAGATATATTGGATAATTGATGCAAAAATAACTGTTCGAGCAACGATTGACAAACACAAAGGTGAGGTGATATCAACCTTGGATCTCCTGTGATGATCACAGTGCAAACCCAACAAGCTCTTGACGAACCTAGGGTGATCAAGGTTGAAGATGAGAGCAAGAGTATATGAACTCTGTGTGTGTTGATCAGATCAGAAAGTGTTGATGATAATGATTTGGACCATGTATTTATATGGCCAGTGTCAAGTATATGGAACGTTGTCCATTAATGATGATCATGAATACTTGAACGGTCTTAACATTAATCACCAGTGTGTGTAACGCCTTACTATTATGACGATAATAAAGCACTCACAGAGGCTAACACCTTGGACAGGTGGTGACAGCTTGACAGGCGCTGCCGACATGGACATGCGATGACGACCTGGGCAGGCGTGGCCGCCCTGGGCAAACGCGGCCGCCCTGGGCAGGCGCTGACGACCTGGGCAGGCGGCCGCCCTAGGCAGGCGCTGACCTGGGCAGGCACTGAAGACCTGGGCAGGCACTGCCGCCCTGGGCAGGCGCTGCCGCCCTGGGCAGGTGCTGAAGACCTGGACAGGTGTTGACGACCTGGGCAGATAATTTGACATGGACAGATAATTTGACCTGGACAGGCGCTGACGACCTGGAGAGGCGTTGACAACTTTGACATAACGTAGGTAGTCCTTACTAACCTCATCATGCCCCCGAGTTAGGATTTGCCAAAACAACGGTTTGCAAGTCGTAACTATCATCACTCGTTACCGGCGGTAGGGGCACCAAGTGTACCGGCTGTCCATGGTGGACCGGCTGCCATGGTGGACCGGCTGTCCAAGGTGGACCGGCTGTCCAAGGACCGGCGGCGGCGAGGTAGGGTGGCGGTCAAGCAGACCGGCAGCGCAGGTGACCGGGTCAAAGCAGGCCGGCGGTGCAAGGTTACCGAGGTCTAAGCGGACCGGCGAAGAGGTGACCGGTGTCAAGCAGACAGCGACGGCGAGGTATGCCGACAGTAATGTGGCCGCCACCATGTGACCGGCTGTAGGTTGTACTAGTCATTGCTTTGCTTTGTTTACACCTGTAGGTAGTAATAGCTTATATACCTTGTTATTTATTAGGCATACTGTAGTTGTCTAGGCGTGCTTTGTGACATTGTCTAGCTTTTGAAAAATAATGTTTTATTGGATGATCAAGCCAATAACACATCTTTGTTTTTTATCTTTTTATTATGGATGTTGTCCATGACACGGTCTTGGGTGTGCATGGCAGTGTGTATATTTGGTTTCCTGAGGGCCCATGGTCCCTTTGTATGCCAATGACATAGGTAGATTTGGGTATGCTTCATATTGTGCCAGTGACACTGTACCAATGGCACTTTTGTTGGTTAACCGTTACTTTGTTTACTCGCGAGGATTGTCGCTTCCCAATGAGAAGTGCTTATCTTTTATCAAGTAGATTAAAAGACGAATATGATTGTATGTTATTTGGCCAGACAAGGTTGCCTTTCTTGGCTTCATACATGTTGTATTGAACTATGTTCTTAGTTGTGTACGTGCGCATGCGTGTTCAAGTTGTAACATTGTACGTAATGAAAGTGCATGGTTGGCTTTAGACTGAGATGTCTATTGTGGCCTTATGCTTTTTGTATTGAATCCTTACTTCAATATTTATTTGTTTATGCAAATACCATAGAAAAATGATATTGTGCGATAATATTGGGATACAAGATCAGACCAAATGCTATTATTGCCAGTTTCATACATGACCATGACATTCCATGTGCTTGGAAACATTTATTGAAAACATAAAGGAAAAAATGACAGTAAAGACTATTGCACCTTGATAGGTCAGTTCATATTGGCTCCCTCATGTATCATGAAGACATGGCCATCAGGTGGTCCGGGGTGTTCTGTGTCTTCCCCCTTCTTTTGCCAGGCATAACTCTTCTTAGGTGGAGTTTTATTTGCTTTCTGCTTAGCGCCAGGGACAAGGTGTTCTAGCTTGCCTTCTTCCAAAGCCCGCCTGATTTCCCTTTTGAGCTCTCTACAGACATTTGTGTCGTGTCCATGGTCTTCATGGAAATCACAGTAGTTATTCATGTTTTTCGTACCTGACCTATGCTCCATCTGGGGTGGAGGTGTGAAGGTAGCGCACACCTGTTCTGTTATCAAGATTTCTTTTGGTGTTTTGCTAAGAGCAGGCTCAGACGCATGTTTATCGTATGGTCCAAACCTCCTGTTGCTCCTTTCATCTCGTCGAGTGTCGGCCCATGACCTGCCGCCTACCTCTCTTGTCAGGGAGATAGTTTCCTTTGACCTTAGATAGTCATATGCCCTGTCCGTGGCTTCTTTGAAAGTAACTGGAGTTCTCTTGATTAACTTTTCTTGAAGTTGTCCTGGAAGTAGGGAAAGAGTAAAGCCAGAAATTTGTTGACTCTCTGGTAACATGGCGATCTTCTGGCATTCTTGTGTGTATCGCTGGATAAAGTCTCGCAACCCCTCTCCTTCTTTTTGTCGTATCAAATGAGCCTCTATATGAGTTCTATGTTGCTTCTTTTGTTGTACAAATTGAGTCACAAACCTGGCTTTTAGATCTGCGAAATCTTGAATACTCCTCTCAGGCAAGTCAGCAAACCAGTCACGAGCGAAACCTTGTAATGTTCCAGGGAACATGTGGCAAGCGACTGGGTCTAACCATTTCTCCGTCATAATAGCCTGTTCAAACAGAGCAAGGTGGTCGTCTGGATCTCGAGTACCGTCGTAAGTACCAACAACGGACGAGACTTTTTGCTTATCTGGGAGTGGGAATCTGGCAACCCAGTCACAGAACTTTGAACTAACCACTGACAAAGGCATATTGGCTGCACAAGGTGGAACTGCTGCTGTTACTAGGGTTTGCAAGACTCTGAGCATGTCGTTAGATGTGTCCTGTGGTAGAGGTGTTGGTGGGGTGTGTGTGCTTGGTTGCCTTAGCCGCTCCAGGAGTTGTGACAACAGATCCACTAGCTGTACGGGCGCTGGCTGAGGCGTTGGGCGCAATGCCTCCACTAACTGTGACAACAAATCTGATGAAGCAGGTGGTGGTGGGGGTGGTGGTGGCTGAGTGCTCTGAGCCAACCTTCTAAGCAGTTCCACAATGGGATCCTCCTGAACCCCTTGAGTAGCAGGCTGGGAAGCTATCGAAACAGGTTGTCTTACAAGATCCGTGCCATCCTCCTGAGAGCTTGTCCCGTGGGACAAAAGAGGCTGAAATGGAGGGATGGATGTCACTGGTGGTGGTGAAGTAAACATACTTGTTCCAGCCAGCCTTGTAGAAAAAAGGGGACTTGTTAAAGAGGGATACCCTCGTGTCGTCCTTAGATCCGACACTGTATACTCAGAATCGACGTATGATTCTGGGATTGTGGTATGAACAGGTGAAGTCATCACCGCTTCTGGTGCAGTGGTAATCACAGTAGTGGTTATTTCTGGCGCTGAAGAACTGATCTGCGATGGATGTGTTGCCTCCATGGAAACGGTTGATTACTGAGAATTTTTTTTTTTTTTAGAAAAGTGAAACGCCGTTAAAAAACGAGTCACACGGATGGCGCCAATGTTCGAGCAACGATTGTCAAACACAAAGGTGAATTGATATCAACCTTGGATCTCATGTGATGATCACAGTGCAAACCCAACAAGCTCTTGACGAACCTAGGTTGATCAAGGTTGAAGATGAGAGCAAGAGTATATGAACTCTGTGTGTGTTGATCAAATCAGAAAGTGTTGATGATAATGATTTGGACCATGTATTTATATGGCCAGTGTCAAGTATATGGAACGTTGTCCATTAATGATGATCATGAATACTTGAACGGTCTTAACATTAATCACCAATGTGTGTAACGCCTTACTATTATGACGATAATAAAGCACTCACAGAGGCTGACACCTTGGACAGGTGGTGACAGCTTGACAGGCGCTGCCGACATGGACAGGCGATGACGACCTGGGCAGGCGTGGCCGCCCTAGGCAGACGCGGCCGCCCTGGGCAGGCGCTGACGACCTGGGCAGGCGGCCGCCCTAGGCAGGCGCTGACCTGGGCAGGCGTTGCCGCCCTGGGCAGGCACTGAAGACCTGGGCAGGAGCTGCCCCCCTGGGCAGGCGCTGAAGACCTGGACAGGTGTTGACGACCTGGGCAGATAATTTGACATGGATAGATAATTTGACCTGGACAAATAATTTGACCTGGACAGGCGCTGACGACCTGGACAGGCGTTGGCAACTTTGACATAACGTAGGTAGTCCTTAATAACCTCATCAATAACCACTGTCTGTGCATAAAAAAAGGTGAGTTTATGCAAATAGCCACTGGAGGAGCAGCGGCTGGAGGAGGAGAAGCGGCGGCGGCGGTGGCCGGAGGAGGGGGAGAAGGAGGAGGAGCGGCTGGAGATTTTTGGGCTGAGGGGTATTTTTTTTTTAAAACAAATTGGTCTGTAGGTTTTGATCACAGATTCAGTCTTTGATATCGGTTCCTGATATGGACCGAGTCTGTGACATCTTTGCATTATCAAACGCGCAGACCACAGACTGAGTCTGTGGTCTGAGTCCGGGTCCGTGGTCTATGGTGATATCAAACAACCCCTTAGTCAAGAAACCCTTATTTTGTTTTCTGATATTAATTTATTTTTGACCTGTTCATATGATCACACACATATGTTTACAAGTGAACAAAAGTTTGATATCATATGCACATAACGATGATGTTTAAACTGTAATAATATATAGTCGAATCCAAATTAACACGAATGACTAAGGATTAATCAAAAAGGCAATAAACTTCGGATGTTCACATTATACCAGAAAATGTTCATAATTTCACTGATACTCGTTAATGACTTGAAAATTCTTGCACCAACATATCTTCATCATCTTTGTGCATTAGTCTTCATAATATTATTTACATATCTTCATTAAAAAATTCCAAACCTGAACACAATAAACACAAAAATTATCTGAACAATCATCATTTGTAGGACGTGTTCACATTTAAATATGTATGTGTTCTTTAATGAACAATTTAAAGAAACCGGAGCTGCTACATCAGGCGCAATATGCGACCGATTACAATTCCGCCGATGCTTCCCTTCAATCCTTCTTTTCGATAAACTCCCAATCCCATCTCTGATTTCCCTCACAATATTTTTAAATGACATTTTATTATCCTAAATATCAATCTAAAAAAAAAAAAAATCTAATATTAGTATGAATTCAAGTTAGACAAAAACCCTAAAAATAATATACATACACGCATACAGATATAATATATAGATATATAGATATAGATATACATATAGATCTGAGGTCATATGAGTTTAATTACAAAATAATAAACCTGACTTTGAATCTAATAAAGCGTGAACACAGAAAATTGCCAAATTTGACTATAGAAATATTTAAAAATTAATCAATTAATTAAATTGAATTAGTCTTGTTAACTAAAAACTGAAAAATAAATAAAATTTATAAATGTATACTTGGGATGAAATTAGGGTTAAGTGGATCTTGCCGGAGTAGATTCCGACACCGGTGGACGGAGTTAAATCGGAAAAAGGGAATCAATTAAGGACAGAAAATTGGCATGCTTGTTATAAAAGGGAAAATATACGCATCGATTCTCACACACGACGATCGCCATGGAATCTCCATCATCATCATCACTACGTCCGTCGCCGCCGGTTCCAATCAGCCATCACATGAATCGATATATGTTATTCTGGACGACAAGAGAAAGAGAGAAGAGAGAAGAGTGAGGAGATTGAGATAGTTGGCAGTTTTCTGATTATGATTGTTATTTATATTACGTAGGTCAAAACAATTTATATATGAACTTCTAATAATACCCTTAAAGTCCTTATAAAACACTACCTTGTTTATAATTTATTTACGAATTTGCCTTCCATCTTTTCAGCCATTGATCAACTCATCAACGGCTACAATTTAGTTCTCGCAGTTCTCGCAGAATTTTGAATTCTCGCATGAACCATTCACGTGTTAAATTGTCAAACTATTTAAAACTTTTTTGTAAAAGTATTGGGATATAATTAGAATTTTATTGTTTAGAGTTGATTTTAAATAAAAATCACCTAAATATTTAGAAATATATGAATCATTATTTTAATCAAGCATTTAACAAAATCAATTTTATTTTTAAAATTAAATATCTTTTAAATTATAAACGAAATAAAAAATATATCATTACAACGAGTATTTAATTCTCTTTTGAAAAAATAAAAACTTTTTAAATTTTTACGACTTTGTTTTTTATATATACATTGGTGTATATACTACAAATTCTGAACTTTTCAAAACCTGCGTTTATTCACTAATTAATACCATTGTATACACATGTATTCAGTGGTGAATATATATTGTTAGAATGTAGGTCACAAACTAGTTTATGCACTGGTGAATACAATTGTATTCAGTTGTGTATACATATGTATTCATCCGAATATATGGCAGTGAATGTGTTTATGACGAATTAGTATATACATTGGTGTATATATTGAAATCCACTAAAAAGAAAAGAAGAAAAAAAAATCGTCAAAAAATATCACGTGGGTGTTTATTGGAAAAAGAATTAAATATTTGTTTTAATGATATAATTAGTTTTTCCTAAAATTTAGTTATAATCTAGATAATTTAATTTAAATTTAATTATTAAATATAAAATAGATTTTAAATAAGTGGTTAAAAGTTTATTTTTATAATTATTAAATATTTAATAGCTACTATTTAAACTCACCTCTTAATTCTTATATCCCAAAAGGTTGTCATCAAGAATGTATTACATTTTAAGTTTTGTTGTACTTTACTCAAAATTCTCATTCTTACATTTTCATGATCATCGTTTTATAAGTGATAGTATAACCATATATTATAAATAAAACAAATCATCTGTAACATCCATTTTCACTTTTATTTTCAGGTTTTTTATGTTTCCCACATTAACTAGTAGGGAAAATCGATTTAACATATTCATAAACGAAATAACCGATTTAACCGAATTAAATTACCTGATCTAGTCACATAATCAACGATTCAGTTTTGAAATTTCCATAAACTAAATATTTAGGTTAAGTTATGGGTTTGTCTTAAAAATTGAACCAAATTAACCAAACTGGTCGACATATGTTTCAACAAGAATCTTTCTTTTATTATGGTTAAATCTCTTTAGTTATATTCTACATATTTTTTCTTTTAATTCAATGACAAAGATATGCTAGTAAAAAAATGTAATTCCAAACACAACATTTTAACAGTGTTAAAATCCAGTTAAGTAATTTTCAACTTATAAATGAGGTTTTTCATTAAAACACCAATCAAACGTTTAATTGTTAAATTACATATTTAAACGCAATCAAAAATATTATAAGGATATCTAGTGTTTTTGTTTAATAATATGTTAACTTGTTATGAAACGAAGTTGTAACATAATGGTAGTATCATCTTTTGTTCAAATAAGTTCACATAGTATTTCATCGTGAAAGTATTAAATTCATTATCAGTTATTCGCGATTTAGTCGTATTGAGTTAGGACCTACATGGCTTGGACTACACATTCTTGGACCGCATCAAATATGTTTGGCTCACACAATAATATGGCTCGGAAGTCGAACACTCAAAATGGCTTGGAGACCGGCTACGCAGCTCGTGACTTGGTCCGATAAAACCACCCCACGCAAGACTAAACGAGGCCCGACTCAGATAGTTGCCCGGCCTCATGAACGAGTAAAAGTGACCCAACTCGGAGCTCGCTGCTCCCCCCATGCACGGGGAAAAGTGGCCCGGATCCGTTCGTTGCCCGTCCCCGTGCACGAGTAAAAGTGACCCGGCTCAGATCGCTGCTCGACCCCATGCACGAGTAAAACTGACCTCGCTCGGAGCTCGTTGCTTGCCCCATGCACGATTAAAAGTGGTCGGGTCGGAGATCGCTGCTCGCCCTATGCACGAGTAAAGTGTTCTAAGAACCTCCACCGTTTTGATCATAAATTCTTCATACGATATCCGATTTAGGTGATTCAAATTGGAGAAGAAAAAAGAAAAAGAGAGCTACAATTTCTGTTTTGGAAGAAAGTTCATCAGACCACTCCATCCGGAGGCTGAGTTATGTTAGCCGGCGGCTGAATCTCAAAATCTCAAAAAGTCAGTTGCGGGTCAAACGAAACGTAGCGCGCAAGGAATTTTAGCCAGCCGACGGCTGGAAGGTCGGCCAAACCTATATTTAAGCAAATCTTTGGGTTATGAATCAAGAATCCTTTTTTCCACTTTTCCACCACCAAAGGTCGACCAGGAGAGCTTCTAGGAGGGTTTTTGAGGCCTCGAATCACGTTGGAAGTCACGATTAACGCAAATTAATTGTCTTCGAAGTTTGATTAAGTTGGTTTGTAATTTTAACTTAATTTTCTTGATACAATGTTTTTGTCTATTGAATCTTATGCTATTTTCTCACAATCCAACATGAACTAAACTCTTGAAAGTGACTGCTTGGATTGTTGAGCTTGAATCTATGGATTATTAAGTTTTATGTTTGAATTAATTGGTTTTTCCTTTATTATCAACGTTTAATCGCAATCCATGTTTATTTAAAGTTGTTAGGTTAACTACTTAGCGTGATTGATAAACTTATAACATAACTAGCGTTCATATAGGTTTATTAGTTATTTACAATTATATTATTCGTTAGATAATTGTAGCTTTATACTTAATTGAGATAAGCTAAGAATAATAGTAACCTAATAAATTAAACGAACATGACAATTATATCATAATTGAATAGTTGAGACTTTTGTTAATTCGTAGTAGTCAGATTAAATTGTTAATAACAGCGACTTTAAAGCACAGATTAGGGTGGATAGTCTAAGATAGCTCTGGATGTACGATCATTCGTATGAGTTTTCTCTGATTTTGTAGGATTAGATAACCCTAATAGGAATTCTAGTTATAATAGGAATCACAGTTAAACCAATCAAACATATTCGTATTATAGATAATTCAAGTGAAACGTAATATCCAAGTAATCACTGCTTTTTAATATCTGATCACATCTTAAAAACTTTTCTAAACGCCTTTTCATTCACAGTCCACTTTAGTTAATCGATTATTATTTTGCTTTGGTTACTTACTTAATCGAAATACGTTCTCGCAGAACTAAAATGTCCCCCCCCCCCCTGTTTATTTGCTTTGATTAGTTTAATTAATTATTTGAGATAACGAATTAATACACACGTTCCGTGAGTTCGATCCTGACTTACTAGATCTATACTACCATACGATCATTTACACTGCTTGTATTGTGTGATAGTCTACTTTAGTAATATCCAATTCTTTTAAATAAATAATTTAACTCAGATTTTACACATCATGTTTTTGGCGCCCTGCCGGGGAACGGTTGCTATTTTTATTCGTAATTTTGAATTTTTAGTTAATCGATCCTTTCGGGAAGATTTACATCTTTTTGGAAGTTACTTTTATTGGTGTGTAACGTGTTAATTATTTATTAATCTAATCGAATATTTATAAGTACGATTTTTCAAAAAATAAAACGATCAGATACGTTCAACCGTTGGCTGAGTAAAAACAACCGACGACTGAACACTTCAACTGTCGGCTGAATCCTTTTAGCCGACGGCTGAAGCTTGCTGTGAATTTTATTTTTCGTTTTATTGTTCTTAATTTGTTCGTTTAGTTTAATATTCCGTTTTCACATTCTACTAATATTTTCGTGAGCCTTGTAGTTAGAGTTTGTTTACGATAAAGACAACATGGTGATGGATGCGTACATGAACCGCACAAGATATGATGCTATGTATGAGAATTACGAAGACGCATATTATGGAGATTATGACGGCTATTCAAACTACCAACCTAATTGCAACGCCAATTGAGGACATGATCATAATTATTTTGGGCAATATACGCAAGAACCACCCGGGGGTACTATGCAAAGGAAGCACCAAGGGCACATTTTCCACCAAATAATCAAGATTTGCAAGAATTGATGAAACAAATGATGAATATAAACAACCAAATGATGAATACAAACAACCAATTCATGCAAACGACGATAAAACGAATAGATGATACGGATTCCATCCTTCGCAATCAAAGTGCTTCAATCAAGCAACTTGAAGGAACCATGGGACAAATCAAAAAAATTCTTGAAGAAATTGTTTTGGAAACGCTACCGAGCTTTTCAGAAACATATCAACGCGAATATGTCAAATCGATTTTAAGTGGTAACAATTCTAACCCGTTATACAAAGTTCCTTATTCTAATGATTTTGATGAACATAAAATCAAGTTAGAGGCTCCAAGGGAAGTTCCAATTTCGTATAGACGTAGATATGAGCAGCAATGTGAGGCTTGGGATCGGAGAACGAAGGAGGAAGTGTTTCAAAAACCGAAAAAGGCTAAGTTTGTACCCAAGTACAAACCAAAAATTAAGATTCCGTATCTTGCAACATTGGATGTTTCGTCTGGTAAGATTACTGCACCTATTTCATTAATCAAAACTGAAGAATTTGTTGAATGCAAGAAGGTTGTCACACCCCGCTAAAGCGGAAACATGGAATGTGAAGAGCAAAGAATCATTTCACGAGTTATACCAAAAGTCAACGGTTCAAGTCATATAAATTGAAATTAAAAAGGTAACCATGTTCGAAAGATACAACCAAGATCCATAAGTATAAAACGACAAATACATAATAACGTATTTTAATAAAAATTCCCAAGTATCAAAGGTCGTTTCCCGTATCACTCTTCACATAACTAGCTTGACCCGCCTGAGCAATGCACTTCATAACTTACGCTTAGTTTCCTGAAACATGAGATAAAGTGTCAACTACGAAAACGTAGTGAGTGAGTTACAGTTTATAAGTTGACCAAAAAGTTCCGATAAAAGTTTGACGAGTATATAAATATATATAAGTACAAAGTTTTCCCAAAAGGAGGTTAGCGGAGAAAAGTCGCTTAAAGTTTATATACTATCAAAGTTTCAAAGTGTCGGGCGTACCAATGCCCTAAAGTTAGAAAAGACCAAGTAGAGTCAAATTTAGTCAATTCATAGTAGCGGAGTCTCGCATTATCATACGAGATGTTGTACGTGTTGACCGTGAGATCCTTCTCTCGCATTATCATACGAGATGTTGTACGTATTGACCGTGAGATCCTTCTCTCGCATTATCATACGAGTTGTTGTACGTATTGACCGTGGAGGTCCTTCTCTCGCATTATTATACGAGATGTTGTACGTATTGACCGTGAGGTCCTTCTCTCGTACTATCATACGAGATGTTGTACGTACTGAGCGTGAGGTCCTTCTCTCGTATTATCATACGAGATGTTGAACGAGTTGACCGAGAGGTCCTTCTCTCGCATTATCATACGAGATGTTGTACGTATTGACCGTGAGGTCCTTCTCTCGTATTATCATACGAGATGCTGAACGAGTTAATAATGTGTACTTAGGTGAATTCCGAGAAACGGTCGAATAGTGTACTTAAATGAACTCCGAGAGACGGTCGAGTAATGTACTTAGGTGAACTCCGAGAGACGGTCGGATAGTGTACTTAGATGATCTCCAAGAGACGGTCGAGTAATGTACTTAGATTAACGCCGAACGAAGGGGTAGTCATAACCTAAGTTTCAGTATCCATACACTGAGCGGCTTAACAAAGCTAATAATGTGTAAAGAGTCTAGGCACTGATTTCATGGCAGGCACTTACGTCTAGCTATATCCTTATCAAGAGACGATAGAGATGTCAAAATCACAGCATTTAAAGAACGTACGAAAGATCATTAAGTTCAAGCATATACCGAGCGTCCATTTGAAAATATAAATACATATATGCGTATAAAGTCTATTGATTGTAAGAAAATAAGTCCAAGTACGTTCCAAAATAAGTTCAAAATAAGTCCAAGTACGTTCCAAAATAAGTTCCAAAATAACTCCAAGTACGTTCCAGAATAAGTTCCAAAATAAGTCCAAGTACGTTCAAAAATAAGTCCAAGTACGTTCCAAAATAAGTTCCAAAATAAGTCCAAGTACGTTCCAAGTCAAAATAAGTTCCATAAATTCTAAAAGTCCAAAATAGTTCATAAGTTCAAAAGTCAAAATAGTTCATAAGTTCAAAAAGTCAAAATAGTCGTACAAGTTCACAAAAGGTTTGATCTCATGTTTCCCCCAAAAGGAGTACTTAAAATGTAAGAGTAGAGAGGGGTGTAACTCACGGGTTGCGAAGATAAGAACTTGGAAGAATGGTCAGAAATAAGAGCCGGGAATCACCGAATGCCTAAGGATACCAAGATTTGTTCAAGTGTTATTATTATATTAAGTTATTATACCTAATATATAATAAATGAAATTTGTGTTATATTATGTAGTATAAGTAAATTTTTAGTCAAACTTTAAGTGTCAAAGTCCATTTTGTCCAATATTGTCCGAAACGGTTAACGTTTTGTTTTAGTCAAAAAGTCCGAAGTTGATGTTATTGTTGTTATGTTGAATATGTTTTGTTTGCCAAAGTGTTTTATATTTCCTAACGAAATTTGGGCAGCGCTTCCGCGCCCAAATTCTATGTCCAAAAATATTTACCACTTTCCCGCTTACAAAACACATATACATACATAACGTTTTCAAACATGTTTATCTTAGTCAATTAAGTCCAATATAAGTCCAATATAAGTCACCAATATGTTCATATTTACAAAACTCAGTCCCAAATGTCAAGTCTCAAAAGTCAGAATGCGTAACCAAGTTTTTAAACGGCCAAAACGACATTTTCGGGAAGGACAGCAGGTCGGTGCTAAGCACCTGGGCATAGGTGCGTAGCACCTGCCCTGCTGTTCTTCCCCTTTTTGTTGCAAAATCGTTTATGTAAGTGATAGATCTTGACATGCAATCGGTATAAACCTTATTAATCATCATTATATCAGTTTATAAACAACTTTTAACCACAAAAACAAAGATTTAACCACCATTTATTAGAATCCCGTTTTTGTGTAAAAATGGTTATAAAACTTCATCAAAACTTGTTTTTATGGTTTTGATCATACATGCAATGATTTAGATTGATAATATAAGTAAAAAGGAAGATTTCTACCGGATGAAATGGCTTGGATGATGTTTTAGAAGGATTTAGAGCTCCAAAAGTGGTAGGAAAAGCTTGAAACCGAAATTACTTTGCTCCTCCTTGATAGCTTTGATGATCAAACGATTTTTGATGGATAAAATGTTGGTTTAGGTGGCTGGAAAATCACTGGAGATGGTGGTGTTTGTGATGTTCTTGAGAGAGAAATGGAGAACATATGTGTCACACCCCGCTAAAGCGGAAACACGGAATGTGAAGAGCAAAGATATCATTACACGAGTTATAATTAAAACATACGGTTACAAGTCATTAAGATAGAAAATTCGAGTTTACAAGATGAAATAACCAAGTATTTAACGAGTTGCATAACAAAAATACATAGTTAAGCGTTTAGCAAAATTCCCAAAATGATAAAATAGGTCTTTTCCCAATTCTTGAATTCACATGACATGCCTGACCCATCCACAGTATGCACTTCGTGTCTTACATTCGGTTTCCTGAAAACATGAGATAAAGTGTCAACTACAATAAAGTAGTGAGTGAGTTACAGTTTTCTAGTCTTCGACTAAAAAGGTTTAAGTTAAGTAGATCAATACTTAATAGATTAAGTAGAACAATACTTAAAGAATAGTTTCGATTCATAAAGGTAGTTCAAAAGATAGTTCGATCCATAAAAGTTGCTCAAGGGACAGTTGCGGAGGTCGTATAACTCTATACGCGCAAGATAAGTAAACTATTGATTGAAATCATGTATAACGACTACTTGGCATAATAACTTAAGTGTTCACACTAAACCGATTAACCAACCGTGAGGCCCCTTACCCCGCACTATCGACGGGGAGTCATTTCTGATCGAGTAATATGTACTTAAGCTGCCGCCTAAGCAATGAACGGTTATTTTCCTAAGTATCGATACCCATAATTACTAAACGGCTTAACAAAGCTAATAGTGTGTTACGAAAATTAGGCACTAATGTTATTTTTAAAACTAATAGTAGTCACTTATGGTTAGTTATATCCCTCAAGAGTCACGATAGTTATACGATCAATCAAAGTTCCACGAGTGCCGAGTGTGGCAATAAGTAAATTTGAAACAGTGCCGAGTGTGGCAAAATAATGAATTTATCACAGTTTTAAACCAGTAAGCCGAATAAGGGTGGCAAGCCATTTAGCCGAAAAAGGGTGGAAAACCATTTAGCCGAAAAAGGGTGGCAAACCATTTAGTTTAGTGTATGCCAAACGGGCAAATAAAACTGTTTTCGCATGTAAGTTCCACAAAACGTTCAGTAAGAGTTCAATAGTAATAAAACGTTCCAAGAGTTCATAATAGTTCCAAAGATCGTTTAGATCTCATGTTTCCCCCAAAAACCATTTGAAAACAGTAAGTAAAAGTGGGGTTGTAACTCACGTGAGAATGAGGCGGTGAAAAGATAGCTCGGACGGAGGTGGGTCGGTTATGGCTAAAATCCGGCAGAGCTTCCGCGATATATAAAGAATTCCCAAAATAACAAATCACTTTCCCGCTTCAAAAACTGAACTCGAATATGTGAAATGAATATAATGAATCACAAGGACTTACGCTAAAGCGAGAGAATGGTACTAGGAGTGTGCGTGGAGTGACCGGAATATGAATCGGAATCGCGTGAACCTAAATTATACCGAATATGAAAGTGTCAGATTCTGTTGTTCTAATATTTTATAAAAATAACATAAAAATCACATTCTGGAATACGAAGTCATAGGAACTGGATTCGTCTCAATCCGACAGTTTTTGAAGAAGTTAGAGTCGTTTACGTATTTAACGCGTTTTAACCGTAAAAACAGTAATTAATAGTAGATTAATTCCAAACAATTCCAGTAAAATCTGTAAAATCATATTTTGATAGATTTTAGACTATGTCAAATTTTTATAAGCTGATTAATTCGTTTGGTATGTTTTCTCGAAATTCAAGATTAAATCAGATTAAATACTGTAAAATTCATAATAAATCGAAAAATAGGAGTTAGGTTCCCAATGTTTGACAGTAAGTTAAATTTTACAGTATACATCTTTGGTCAATATTTCGTAATATTTACATGCATGCAACAGATTCTGTCGATTTCTTCGGTTAGAGTCATAAATCAAAATCTTAAGTTGAAAAACATAACTTTAGTTTATTTTAATGAAAATTCCAGATTTTCCATTTTCTAAAACTCCATTTTTACCAATAAAAATTGCATGCAATGGAGTTTTTGATATGCTTTCATCATTTTAGTTATAAAACATATATAGATTTGATGATTTAGTATAATCTTGAGTAAATATGAAAAATAAGTTCAAGAACAAGATTTTTACCTTTGAAATGATGAAATGATGGTGATGAATGTATGAAATTGTCCTTGAATTGGTTAGATTATGCCTTAGAAGGTGTTGTTTTGAAAGAGTTGTGTGTGTTTGTATGTGAGAGTTGAGAGAGAATGAGTGTAAGTGTGTGTTTAGTCTTGCAAAAATGAATGTGACAATGGGAGATGATACCAATGTGAATTTTCTGGATTAAAGGGGAGTTTGACACTTGTTTATACAGGTGTTGGCCATTTGGGTCGTTTTGGATGAGTCACCAAGCACTAGCAACAACAAAATTTTTCAAAATTCTGCAGCTGTCTTGCGCCGCAGTCATCACCTCTTGCGGCGCAAGAGGCTGATTTTTTAGCTGTTTCGTTTTCGTTTAGTTTTCTTTGTTAAGTGTTTCGTTAGTTGAAAGTTTCCGGTTATTTTAAATAGGAACTTAGACAAGTTCAGTAAGTATTTTCTTGGTATTAGGATTCATTTTGTGATTCCGATTTCGATTCCGATGCACACGAGTTTACGAGACAAGTAAAGATAAGATAAAAATATAGTTAACTCAAAGATAGGGAATGCGGTTTTCGCCGGAAATAAGACGGTTGTCACATTCTCCCCGGGTTGAAAAGAATTTCGTCCCGAAATTTAGTTCGTCTCATCGGAGGAAGGATTTCTGAACAGATGTGGATATTTCTTACGAATCTGGTCTTCACGTTCCCACGTGAATTCGTGACCTCGTCGGGAATTCCACCGAACCTTGACAATGAGGATACGAATCTGCTTGAGTGGTTTGACCTCTCGATCCACAACCTCAAGCTGTTCTTCGATAGAGTTGAGTTGGTTGTCGATCTGGAGCTCGTCTAGTGGAATGACAATGGTCTCGTCCGATAAGCACTTTTACAAGTGCGAGACATGAAAGGCGTTGTGTACGTTAGAAAGAGTCCGCGGAAGTTGGAGCCGATAAGCCACTGGGCCGATTCGCTCAATCACCTCGAATGGGCCGGTGTACCTCGGTCTTAGCTTGTCGTGTTTCCCGGAACGGACCACCCCTTTCCATGGCGATATCTTGAGGATAATCTATCACCCACTTGGACTCTAGGGGTTTTCCTTTCGGTTGTCGGCATAGCTCTTCTGCCGGGTACAAGATGTCTTTAGTCTTTCCCGAACGGTAGTGATTTTGTCGATGGTTTCCTGGACGATATCGAGCCTTGTAAGTTGTCGATCGCCAGCTTCTCACCAACAAAGCGGCGACCGGCACTTGCGTCCGTATAA